>OY282561.1:11410017-11635662 GCA_958295665.1 Tipula vernalis
ATATATATATATATATATATATATATATATTATATATATATATATATATATATATATATTATATATATATATATATATATATATATATATATATATATATATATATATATATATATATATATATATATATATATATATATATATATATATATATATATATATATATATATATATATATATATATATATATATATATATATATATATATATATAATATATATATATATATATATATATATATATATATATATATATATATATATATATATATATATATATATATATATATATATATATATATATATATATATATATATATATATATATATATATATATATATATATATATATATATATATATATATATATATATATATATATATATATATATATATATATATATATATATATATATATATATATATATATATATATATATATATATATATATATATATATATATATATATATATATATATATATATATATATATATATATATATATATATATATATATATATATATATATATATATATATATATATATATATATATATATATATATATATATATATCACATTACAAGTCCGCAATTGATTTGTTTTTATTCCCTGGTCTAGGTAACTATATAATAGACCGATAATAATTTAATTGATTGGCGTAAAGAATTTTTTGTGTATGACAAAGCACACTTATCTAAACCACGACAATATATTAGTTTTCTTGACAAATATTTGTATTCATGCCATAATTATCGCTAATTTATGTTTTTACCAACATAATAAATAAAATAAATATGTGTTGTCGGAACCGTTCACGCTTATATATCAAGGTTGCCAAAAAAAAAAAAAAAATAGAAAAACTTTTAGTTTTATGCGCAAATCAATTATCAAGTCACGTCTCTAAACCTCTTTAAAAAAACATTTCTTTTAATCGTCTCAATACGGAATTTCCACATATTTTATCCAAAACAGTCACAAGTACATAATTACATTTATTTTGTATGTGTTTGTGTTCATTTTTGTTAGTGTCAGTGTATAGCTTAACTCTAAGTTTGATTTTATACACTACGAATGTCTTATTATTTTCCAAGAATTGCTGAATCATTTAATATACCTGTTTGACCGCCAATCAAATTTAGCATTAACATATATCTCTAAGAGCTAAGCTTACAATTTATAATTAATTACAAACACATTGAGGCAGTATAAATCGCCTCAGGGATTCTCGTTTGTATATATTAATGGATAAACCGTTGAATAACCAAGAGTATTGCCCTCATTTTAATGGAGCGCTGGATTTTTTTTTTTTTTTGACAAATATTTGCAAAACAATATGATTATTCTCTAATGTTATTTGATATGAAAATCCATGATTTTCAAGTGTAACCTGTCTATTCAGGTTTTCGATATATTGGGTCGCACGAAGATCAGATAATCAAGGCTTCTTCAATAAAAGTATATTATATAAGTTAAGAGTTTTACTCGAAGATTATATAAAAAAAATGAATTTATTTTATTATTTTGTGTTTATCTTTTACATTTCAAACTAAAACTAACTAACTTTCAAAATATGTTAACATTTTATATATGTATAAAAAATTGCTTAATAAGTAAATTATAATATTCTCAAATAACTAGAACATGTCTGCGCGTGTTCTCACATGTGTTTTCCTTTTAAGCTGATTTAGCGTCTTTAGGTGATGCGCGTGTTTGCAATTTATGTTGAATTGCAATTCTAGTTGTGTTAACTCTTCCCCCCTACAGGATCCGCGTCCCGTGGGTCAAAATTTCAGGCTAATTGGTTGGACTCCAGATTGGCTGATGATGACTTCTTCTTGACATGGTTTTGGATTTGACCATTTTTTGCGTTTTGTTCTTAATAAAAGGATGAGTATTATGATGAAGATTATGGATATTATACCGTAGTCTACAAAGGCTGCTTCCTTATGTTTTGTAAATAATTTTTGTAGTCGATCTACATTATTTAGGTGCAGGTTATGAAGGTATCCTGGGTCGATTTTTACACCTTTATCTGTTATATTAGGTTGTAGTACTGTTGGTAGTACTTGTGATTTCCTAATATCTCTGCTGGTGAAGGTTTTATTGTTGATCTTAATCGTTTCATTGTCGTATTGTACTAGAAAGCTTCCCTCCAGGTGTTTATCCGTGTTGTTGTAAAATATATCTCCTTTAAAGTTGCTCAGAAAAATCGTATTGTCGTTTAGGGTGTCGATTATCTGATTCTTGTTGAATTGGTAGTTACAATGGGCATCTAATCCCCTTATGAGCTGGTTGATGCAGTGGTCGGCTTTTAATTTTTCCAAACTATCTGTCTCGCAAAGTATGGTCTCGCGAAATAGTTTGCATTCTCGAAGGATCCCGAACATTTCGTCTTGATTTACCAGAAGTTCGTTGTATTCCAGGTATATCTGTTTATTGTTCTCAATCGTTGATCTTACTATGACGTGATTGTATTCCTGTTTACTTGTTTTCGGTATTGATATAACATATAGTATTGTTGATTCTTTAGCCAGCATCATAGGTTCTGCGTATTCTATTGCCTCTATATCGTTAGAATATGGAAGGGTTTCGATTTCTGCAACCAGGCGACTGATTTCTTCTTTATCCAATAAATTTGTATTGATTATTTTTCCTTTTGCTAATTGCGCGGCTCGAATGATTTGTTTTATCTCCTCTTTGATTATGGTTAGTCGGTTGAATAGTATTTGTTGGATTTTTTCATCTGAGTTTTCGTGTAAATGATCAACAATTTTGCTGTGGTCATTAAGACATTGTTGATCTTATATTGTTGATTATTGTTATCGATGATTTGATTTTGACTTTTCAATATTTGATCCCAGTCTGTGGCGTCTGGTGATCCTGCAATCCATTTCCATGCGGAGCCGATCCAGTTGATTGATCGGCGAGATCGTGTTTTTTGACCTTTGAGTTCTGATATTAGCTGCTTGGTTTGGTTCATTTGGTGAATCAGTTGAGGTCGAAGACTGCTTTCTGGGTCAATGTTGTCAAGTGAAGTTCTAATTATGTTGATTATTTCCTCATATTCGGTCAAGTTGATGACATGGATTAATTTAAAATTTCCATTGATGATTCGTCCATTGCCTTGTTTGAGAGTTATTATTGGTGTGGTATATTTGTAGATGGTAAGTGAGCTTGTCAAGCCCAATATCCAGAAACTGGAAAGAAGAGATTATTGCGTTAAATTTTTTATTTGAGTCTTGTGGACCCTTTATCCGGAGGTGGTGGTAATTGTGACTCGATTATCTTTGACCACAGTTTCTTCTTTAAATCTGGGTTTCTCTTTTCCTTGTATCTGCTTGATTGTAGTGTATATTGTTTCCCCAGGTTTATATTTTCTTGGTTTATTTCTCTTTGCGTTTTCCCTAGAGATGTTAGTTTTTTGGTTTTTCCTAATTTTTTCTGCCACATCCTCGTTGACTTGATCTTTGAAGTCCACAAGATTTTGGTATATTTTTTTATTAGGCTGGTCATTCGTGGAAAATAGTACCGTTCTAGGATTTGATCCTTGTTCTCAGCGTGATTTTTGTGTGCTCGATTATGCTCCTCTGTTATAATTTTGAATTTATTTTCCTCGTTGCTGACGTCTTGGACCACTCTTTGTGTTAGACGTAACTTCAATCCCGGGAACTGTTCTTTGAAAACGTCTTGTAACATTTGGATGTGTTCTTCGGGTATTTTTATTCCATTGATGATGGTTGGATGGAGATTATCCCTTAGGATTTTTGTAAGAGTGTCCTTATTTATTTCCGGTAGGCTAATGTAATGCCTATGGTAAGTAGGATGTGGTTCTTCATGACAATCAATATATTTGCCTGTCTTGATTATCAGTTGGTTTCTGAAGACGTTTATAGGTGCTTCGCAGTACTGGATTAGGTCTGTGCTGTCTTCTTCAGTGCTGTGTATCGTGGAGGTTGATGATAGGGTGTTGACCTCTAGTTCTAATCTTGACAAGGCATCGGCTACTTTGTTGGTACATCCAGGTTTGTATATGAGTTCATAGTTGTACTCTTCCAATCGGGCCTTCCATCTTTTTAATTTTGCGTTATTATTTTTAGTACTTAGTGCAAAGGTGATCGGCTGATGGTCCGTGAGGATTTTAATTTTTTTCGCTCCGTACAGGTAATTTCGTAAGTTATCTAATGCCCAAATGATTGCTAGCATCTCTTTTTCATTGACCGCATAGTTCTCTTCGGTCTTGTTTAACGATCTGGATATATATGTGATTGGTCTGTCCTTTCCGATGTCACCCTGTGATAATACGGCACCAATTGCATAATCTGAGGCGTCGGTAGTAAGTATAAAAGGTTTATCGAAGTCTGGAAAGATTAGTATCTCAGTGGATGCTAAAACCTCTTTGATCTGACGGAATGCTTGGAGTTCTTTTCCTGTTAAGCTGATTTTCACTTTTTTTGATTGTGTTGCTTTAATTTGTGCGTTTTAAAACGTCGATAATACGATGCGAGTCCAAGGAATGATTTTAACTCTTTTAAATTATCTGGGCTCTTTAGGTTTCGTATAGCCGCTACCTTCTTTAAATCTGGCCTGATTCCTTGGTTTTGTTATGATGTATCCTAGAAATTCTGTTTCTGTTTTCATGAATTCCGTTTTGTCAAGGTTGACACGTAGGTTAGCTTTTTCAAGTTTCGAGAATACTCTTTTGACATTAATAAGGTGTTCTTCTTCGGTTTTCCCTCCGAATATGATGATGTCGTCAATATATACATAGCAGATGATTCCGATGAATTCTTTCAATACGTCGTCTATCATTCTTTGGAATATAGCTGGCGCATTTTTTAGTCCGAAAGGTAGTCTTAAAAATTCATATTTTCCATTCATCGTGGAAAAAGATGTTTTCGGAATATCCTTTTCTATCATCCTGATGTAAGGTCGATGGTTGTAAAAAACTTTGATTTTCCAAGATTTGCCAATGTGTTTGATATGTCAGGAATTGGATATGTGTCTGACACCGTGACGGCGTTTATTCTTTTAAAATCGACGACTATCCTATATTTTTTGATGCCTGATGCATCCAGCTTTTTTTCAACTACCCAAATTGGTGAGTTGTATGGGCTTTTAGACGGCCTTATGATTCCATCGTTTAGAAATTGGTCTATTTGTTTCTCCACTTCGTGCCTCATGCTGACTGGATAGGGATAGGATTTCGTGTAGATTGGTTCATCTATTGTTGTTTTTATTTCCGCTTTTACGTTAGTATCAATTGTTTCAGTATTATTGACTGGTTTAAATAGTGTTTTGAATTTTGCCACGATTTCTTTGAGGTTTTGTCTGGCTTCTGAGGATAAGTGACTATCCCGAACTTCGATGTTGTTTACTTGAACTGAGTGTTTTTCCTTAAGTGGAATTTTGATATTTGGGGTTATGGTTAAAATGTTATTTTTCCGGTCGATAATTGCTCCAAGTTTTTTTAGAGTGTCGTCCCCGATTATTCCGTCGAATGTTTTTAAACCAGGTAATACAAAAAACTCTATTAATGTGTCAATTCCAATACATTTGAAAAATTGCCCGGATATTTTTTTACTGATCTTGATGTCCCCTCCCGCTGATTTTATTTTAAACGGGACATTAGTGGGAATGGATCTTCAGCTAGTTTAGGTTTGATGAAGTTCTTGTTGGCTCCCGTGTCGATTAAAAATTTGAGGATGTTATTTTTTGCTGTTTTGTACTCTAGGTATGGTATGCTAGAGAGGCTTTCTCCATAAAATTTATCTCTGAGTTTATTTCCTCAGGTTCGTCTTCTAATGTCTCGATATCCGTATTTTCATTATATCCAGATGTTCTATTTTTGGTTGATGGTTATTTTGATATGCTGGTCTATTCATGTAATTTACGCGTTTGGTTTGAATTGACTGGTCAATTTCCATTGGTGTTGCAGGTTTCGGATAAATTGGCCTAGGTGGTATTTGTTGAATCGGATTTTGATTGTTGTATGATGTTTGGTTGTTATAATGTTGATTATTGTATACCATGTTTTTCCGTTGCGGTGGTATTAAATTGTGGATTACTCGTGGATTATGTGAATTGGTATACGAAACTTGGTTGACCGAGTTATTAATTCGTGGATTTTGTGGGTTGATATACGAAAATTGGTTGATTGGAGCTGTTACCGAGTTATTAACGTTCTTTTTCTGAATCGTCAAATTTCTGAAATTCATGTTTTGAATCTCAAGGCAGGACCCATATGCTTCCGGAAGTGTGGTCGGTTTTTGGATGATTAACATTCGTGACAATTCTCCATTTAACCCTCTGACAAAAACATCCAAAGCTCGATTCCTGTAGTTTTCGACTAGGACGCTGATGGTTTCTGTCGAATAATCCTCCGTTTTTATCTTATTTACTATCAATGAGAATTGATGATTCACATTGGCATAAAATTCATCGATTGACATATTTCTTTGTACAAGGTTATTTAATTGATGTTCTAACGTTCGAAGATCTCTCTTATCTGCGTAGTGGAGCGACAGGCACTTTTTTATAGACGCCCACTCATCATCGAAGATGTTTGGCGTTTCCTCTAATCATTTGCCGTATGTGTTGCAGTATTGCTCTATAGATTGGTTTAGTGCGTACAATGTTATAATCTCGTAGAATGTTCTCGACATTGTGCACCCAAGAGATATATTGAGTTGGATTTCCATCGAACTGTTGTAGTTCCTTCACGCAGTCAGGTAACTTACTTATGTCCTTAAGCTCTTGTTCGTTTTGTGGGACTGCGAATATTGTTGTTGCAGCTGGATTTATAGGTTTCTCCAGTACCTCGAGTCTCCGCTCGATTTGTTTGGTGAACTCAATTTGAGCATTTAGGGCTCCGGTTATTTTTGTCAATGCAGCTTGGATTTGATCTAATTTTTGATCCACTGGTGTCGTCATTATGATGTTTCACTTTTTATTATTATATTTTAAATTTTGTTTATATTAGTATCGTTGATTATTATGATCACTTTTTATTGTTGTAATTGAAAAAAATGTTTAGTTACTTTTATTATTATTTGTTATTATATTCACTTTTTATTATTGTTTATTTTGTAATTGTTATTATAAAAGTATATTTAGTTACTATTATTATCGTTATTATAATTACTTTTTATTATTAAAATTCTCGTTATTATTATAATTACTGTTTCTTAATATTTTTTTTTTTTTATTTTGTTATTAATTTTTACTTACGAAAAAAATTAAGAGGCTTTTCATGGCCTATTTGTGGATTAGTTTTGCCACAAAGGTCTTTATAGTGCACAGCCGGTTTTCGTACACTCGGAACCCGCACGTGTGTCTTCTAAATAAATGGTTATGCTGTATTTCTCCCGTTTGGCGATGTTGCGTTGATATTTGTAACCCGCCTACTAATGGTACAAACTTTATCACGGTTTATTTAGTTTCACTACTTCAGTGGAACGGCTTTAGCTATGTTCTTATGTGTACAGCCTTTAAAATTTGTGGTAAAAAAAACGGTTATGTTCTCGTGGGTATAACTTCTGTTTTTAACCAAAACCTGTCGTTCTTTAATTTTAGATATTTTTCAGCAGGGGTTTGCTGATTTAATGATCTTTTTTATTTTTCACTTTTTTGTTACTTTATATTATTTTATTAATATTTAACGCCAGGTCCCTGTTTCGGCGCCAGTTAAGAGTTTGCTCGAAGATTATATAAAAAAAATGAATTTATTTTATTATTTTGTGTTTATCTTTTACATTTCAAACTAAAACTAACTAACTTTCAAAATATGTTAACATTTTATATATAAAAAATTGCTTAATAAGTAAATTATAATATTCTCAAATAACTAGAACATGTCTGCGCGTGTTCTTACATGTGTTTTCCTTTTAAGCTGATTTAGCGTCTTTAGGTGATGCGCGTGTTTGCAATTTATGTTGAATTGCAATTCTAGTTATGTTAACTTATATACGCAGGGCTTAAGTAGATCCGATAGATTTGTGTGTGTGTCTATGTGTGTTTCGGGTTTTTACCATCTTGGGAATAATTAGTAAGCAGATACATTAACCGTGTGTGTGTGTGTGTATTTTCGAGTTGATTATTCCTAATAATATAAGCTGATAAAGCAAGAAATTTTAAATGACTTTTTAGGCATACATAAATTTAATCGTGATTGATCCTCTTTGTATTTAAATATGAGTTTAAGAAAGGAGCTGAATGAGAACATCACATTTTTGTTTTTATGTACAGGGCGTCTTAATCAATTTTGAGCAAAAAACGTTTCTGCAAGAGGGGTCCACAACAATTTGGCCGCCAAATAAAAGATTTTCTAAATTCCCACTATGGAAACCGCTGGATTGGTCGTAACGGGCCCATATTTTTTTATGCAACACTTTCACTCGATCCAGAATATCTCGCAGGTATTAATATGAAGCATCAATGAAAATTATAAAAGTCAACATTGTCAACACACATACATTTTCTCCGAAAAAAATTGATCAAACACAAAAAATTTTTGAAACTCGTAAAAATTTCCACGTTTGAATATCAATATCTAAGAAGTGGAAAGGCCTACGCGCGGCTGTCTGATACACCGATTAAAAGATAATTTCAAGCCCAAAAACTTATGCTCTTTATTGCTTGTTGGTACTGGTACGAGCAAATTTTCTTTAAAGCTCTGTATCTCAGTGGATACTGAAGATACTTTTAAACTAAACAGAGTTTTTTTTAGAATAAATGATTATAAAAACACATTTTATTTTAAAACAGAAAATACAGGTAACCCTTGAAATATGCGGCAAATTGGTTCCACAAAAACTGCGCACAATTCAAATTCGCATAATTTGAGACTTAGAATCAATAGAAATTAGGGGGTTACGTTCTACATTTATTAGAGAATTCATTTCTCTCTTATTTCGTTAAACAAATTATAATCACAGTCGCATTAATTCATTTATAACTTAAAAATATCATTACATAATTTCGTCGCCATCATGGCTATCACTAGAGTAGATTCTTCGGAAAAAAACGGTCATAAGCTTTGGCCGTTTTAAGGCATCTTTCATCGCTCGAAAAACTTTCAGTGGGAGCAGATGTACATAGTCCTGCAACTTATGAAATCTGTAATTAATATCTGTTTTTTAGACGTTTCAAACTGTTTTTTAATTTCGTAATATTGTGCCAAAATTATGTCTGCGATAAAATTTTAGCCCTCTCCCAATATCTGGATCATCCCCCTCGAAAAAAGATTTTAATTTTTGGGACATTTTAATTCTCTCTTGCAATATGTTTGGTTTAAATGTTGGCGTCTCTTCCGATTCCGATGTTGGTGTCTCTTCAGATTCATTCTCTTTCATTAAATTCTGATTTTCATCATATAAAGTCAGAAGATCTTCCTCAGTTAAGTCTTCTTCTAATCTCATGTATTCGTGCACCTTATTCAATGTGAAATATCATTAAATCCTCCACATTCAACCAAATGCTCCAAAGCCATCACTTGGTTTAATTCAGCTTCTATATCTGGTACAAGATAAATACCTTCAACTCCCGTTGGCCACAATTTTTTCCAGGAACCTTGGAGTGTATTCTGCTTCAATTCCTTAATAGCTTTAGCGATAAATTGTACACAATTTCTTATAAAGTATATTTCGGTAATCCATATTTCGGTAACTGTTACATCTGGTCGGTTATCTAATTTATCTATGATGAATTCAAATGTGACCCGTAAAAATATTGCTTTAGAGGTGGCTAATACCCTGGTCTAATGGTTGCAGCAACGATGTCGTATTTGCTGGTAAGAATATTGCTTTGACGTTAGGATGATTTACATCTGGTGGATGGCGGGGTACATTATCAGTGATAAGCAAAATTTTGAAACCTAATTTTTTTTTATTTAGATATTGCGCAACTTCTGGAACAAATATTTTGGAAAAGTATTCTCTAAACAAGTTTGACGTCATCCAAGCTTTTCGGTTTGCTCTCCAATATACCAGCAATTTACATTTATCGACATTTTTAAAAGCTTGAAGGTTTAATGCTAGGTGAATAAGCATTGGTTTTATTACTAAATCCCCCGATGCATTACTGCATAATACATTGAGCTATTAATTTAACTTATTCTATTACACTCTAGGTGTCACCGTCACATAATCCCTCACCTAAGCCTGTTCGTCCCGAATAGGACCCAAATCACCTCCTCTGTATAGGGCCAGCCTCTCCAAATGCACTACCTTTGGTTTGCCTCGATGTACCTTCCGTATCCGATAAACCACGTCGTTCATCCTTGTGATGACAGTGTAAGGTCCTTCCCATGATGGTTGCAGCTTCGGTAATAATCCCTTTTTCCGTTGCAGGTTGTGAAGTCATACTAATTGCCCTTCCTGGAAACCTTGGTTATTTGCTCGTATGTTCATTCGGTCACTTGACATCCGTATTTTCTCCCGTACAAAATGATGAATCTCATTAAGTTCCTCTTTCATTCGGTCTACGTAATCCTGTCCACATAAAGCCGTTGATGGTACAGCCCCAAACTTTAGATCTCCAGGTAATCGTATAGGTTATGCTCAAAATAACGTTTTAGCTAGTGTAATTCCGGTTGTGTCATGCATTGCTGATCAATAGGCCATCAGAAACATCGGTATATGCCGATCCCAGTTGCGTTGGTTTTTCTCAACGACCTTTACTAGATATTCCTCCAATGTACCATTAAATCTTTCCACCATACCATCCATCAGACTGTGGATGCAAAGGCGTTGTTCTCGTTTTATTTATACCGAGCATCTGGCATATTTCTTGAAATACCGCCGATTCAAAATTCCTTCCTTGATCGGTATGAATCTCCATCGGTACTCCAAATCTGCTAATCCAGTTGTTTACCACGGCATCAGCTATTGTTGTCGTCTCCTGATTGGGAATGGGGTATACCTCCGGCCATTTGATGAAATAATCCATTATTACTAGCACATATTTGTTGCCGCTCTCAGTGGTGGGAAATGGCCCCGCTACATCCATTGCAATTATTTCGAATGGTGCTCCAACGTTATATTGTTTCATGGTTCATCGACTTTTGCGTGCGGATCCCTTCACCGTCGCACATTGGTCACATTTTTGGCACCATTCTATGACTGCCTACATCATGCCCAGTGGAATCGTTGACGTATCTTTGCTAGTGTTTTAATAATTCCTAGGTGGCCCCCACTTGCTCCTCCATGATACCCGTTCAGGATTTCCGCATTCCGACACATTGGTATCACCAGCAACAATTGTTTCACTTTGCCATCCGTGTTTTCCCATAATCGTTTTAAACACCCATTCTCAAGATGGAGGCTATCCCATTGAGCCCAATAAGCCTTGACAATGGGAGTTTTGTCCGCGATCTCACTCCAAGTTGGCCGGTGTTCCTTTTCCTTCTATTCTATGATAGCTGATAAATTCAAATCCTCCAATTGCTCTTTCCTGATCATTTCGGCGGGCCACTCCTCATCAGGTAGCACTTGCATAAGCCATACGTCAACGATGCCTTCCTTTGCTTCAACGTGACCACAATGTTTACATTCTACTGGACATGGCCGTCTTGATAATGCTTCGACATTTCCGAGTGCATTTCCCTTCCGATGTTCGATTTGGAAATCGTAGCTTTGAAGAGGTTCGATCCAGCGTGCTACCTGTCCCTCTGGATTCTTGAATTGCAACAGCCACAGTAAAGTGCCGTGATCTGTCCGTAAATGGAATTTTTGGCCATAAAGATACTTATGGAAATGCTTAACACATTCCACTATAGCCAACAATTCTTTCCGTGTCACGCTGTAATTCCTGGTCCAGGGTATAGTCTCCTGTGAATGCCTTGTTCTTCCTGGTCAACTCGTGTAAACTCTTGGCAATCTTATCCAATCCTGGCACGAAGCGTCTTTAATAGGTGCACAATCCCAGAAAGCTTCGTAATTCGTGTAAATTGTTAGCTCTTGGCTAGTTCTTTACCGCTGCGATCTTTTTTTCGTCGGTGTGAATTTCATTAATCGTTAAGAGACCCAAATATTTGACTTCAATTCTGAACAGTTTACACTTTTTTGGGCTTAACTTTAATCCGGCGGCCTATATCCGATCCAAAACTTCCGCCAAGTTCCTTAGATGCTCGTAAAATCCTTACCCATGACGATGATGTTGTCCAGATATATCAGGCAAGTCTTCCAATGAAATCCCTTTAACGCGCGCTCCATTAATCGTTTTAAAGTCGCAGGGGCATTACATAATCCGAACGGCATAACATTAAATTGCCAAAGCCCGTTACCCACACTGAACGTTATTTTCTCACGATCTTCCTCATGGACTTCCACCTGCCAACAGCCGCTTTGGAGATCTAATGTCGAAAATATTCGAGCACACGATAACGTGTCTAACGTGTCATCAATCCTTGGCAGTGGGTAGCTTGTTTCGTCACAACATTGAGTTTTCAGTAATAAACGCAGAATCTCATGCTACCGCCCTTCTTCTCGCCCTTCTTCACTCCTGCCGTCTGCATTTCTGTTACCATTCGGTCGACTTCTTGTTGTTTTGCCAATGGTAATCTCCTGGGTGGCTGACGAATTGGCATCTCTGCTCCCGTATCAAATCGGTGCTTTACCATTGAGGTCCTTCCGTTATTATCCGATACACTACAGAATATGGACATGTACCGTTTGAGTATTTGATGTGCAGAATTTTTCTGTGCCTCGGTAAGATCTTCGATCCGCTTCTGCATAAGTTGTTCTACCATTTCTTTCTGGCCTTGCATGTCGGGTTTTTCAATCGGACTTTTCTGTTCACACTTCACTATAGTTGAAACCTCGTTACATTTGCCGATGACTGTCCCTTTCTTGATGGTTTTCGTCTTATCCGAGTAATTTAGAGTCCTAATTGGTACTCTATGGTCGATGTTTGGTTTAATTAGGGCTTTCCTGATTATAATTTCTTTGGCTCCGTTCTCCTCCGTTCCTCCCAACCCACAACCTGCGTGACCCCGAACTTCCTTCCAATCTTCCCCAGACGATCGTCTCCGAGTTCAGTGGCAGCTTCGGTGACTGATAGATGCTCCTGCACTGCTAGATTGAAGTGGCAACTGTGGCAACTCGATGTTATTGTTCTTCTAATCCATGAGATGAAATTAAATTTTGTTAAGTTATTATTTATCTATTATATGTAAATTATTATTATTGTTTTTTATTATTTAATTGAAATCTAATGACAATTTCATTTGACAACAAATAAAATGATTTAGGTTTACCACAGTCAATAGTCAATTATTACAATATGTAAATTAAAAATTATGTAGATTGTACAGTATAGCATGAAATTATGTAGATTGTACAGTATAGCATGAGACTATGTAGATTGTATAGTATTGTATAGCATCAAATTAGGTAGATTGGATTTCGTAATCTGGTCATACGTTTATATTGTATTTTCATTAGTCATCTTTTAGGCGTAAACTTTATAAAATCAAAAAGAAATTGTCATTGCATTTTGAGAAGCCGAAAAGTAAAGTTGTGTTTGGTTTTCACGAATAAATTAAAAAATTGTAAAGTTACGAAAGAGGTGCGGTGTTTTATTTAGTGATTAATAATTGGATAACTGATATTATATCGAGTGAAAACATTGGTCCTTCGAGCCGGATAATAGATCAATATTTATAAAATTAATATTGATTATTTAGAACGAGCATATTATAATACAGTTATCCCGCAGCCAAGCTAAGTCAAGCCGCCAAAAATAGTTATAACTCACACATCTACGCCATATTTAATCAATCGCGGAACAAGTGCTTTACATAATAAGATGGCAGAATTACAAGCAGCAAAGAAAATTCGTGGATCATTAAAAGGAAGTATGACCAGGATGGAAAATTACGTTAATACTATTAACGATAATGACGACCTTTTCCTTGATGAATTAAAAGTTCGCGCAGATGCAGTCCACAAATTAAAATCTCAGTTTGAAGAAACCGAGGAAAAAATCTTCCGTCTTGATGTTGATGCCGAATCAAATGCAGCAGAATTTGAAGATAAGTATTATTCAGTCACTGCTAAATTAAATTATTATATTGCTAAGTTAAGCATATCCCAAGGCGGCAATGCTAATGAAACCACGCTGAATACAACGACGCAAGCAAGCACATCCACTGAAATAAAGCTAAGGAAATTATCCATACCGCCATTTTCCGGAGAGTATACAGAATGGCCGAGTTTTTTTGATTTGTACAATGCATCGATTCACAAGAAAGATTATCCAGCCGTACAAAAATTTCAGTATTTAAGGAGCTTGTTGACAGGTGAAGCAGCCAAATGAATTAGTTATATTAGCATTACTGATGCTAATTATTATGAAGCATATTCCAAATTAGTCGAGAGGTATGATCGAAAGAAATACATAGTGAATGCATTTATACGCACGTTCATAGATCAACCGGCTATAAATCAAGTAAACAGGCATGTTATTAGAAGATTATGTGACACTTCAGATGAGGTACTGCGAGGCCTAAGGGCTCTCGATACAAAAGCGGAGCAACGTGATTGTTGGTTAATTTATATCCTTATAAAAAAATTGGATGATGAAACTAGAATGCTGTGGGCTCAGGAGTCAATATCATTACAATATCCGACAATAAGTGAATTTCTTGAGTTCCTCAATAGAAGATGTGATGCATTAGAGTCAGTATCAGCTTATACCAAAGGAAAAGCAGCATCACAAGTAAGGTCTTTAGTTACTGAATCAAAACCACAAACTTCAAAGGCAGTTTCATGGGATTGTCCGCTGTGTAACGGTCAGAAGCATCTATTACATGAGTGTGGGGAATTTCGAAAGCTACCAATAACCAAGAGGAAGGATTTAATTATTGCAGAACGACGTTGTTTCAATTGTTTTCACAAAGGTCATAATGTTTACAATTGTAATGGGAAAGCTAGATGTCATATATGTAGACGTAGACACAACACTTTACTGCATGAAGATTTAGATCGGGCCGCTGCTAAAGTTGAAACACATGTTATTAAGGAAGTATTGAGCGACATTCAACCAGGCAGTAGCAATTTACAGTCGGGAGAAACAAAGTGCTTACAAACACACAATAAGTATGGAGCTCATACAATTCTGCCCACCGCAATCGTCAGAGTACAGGATTCCGCTGGAAATAAGCAATTTTGCAGGGCTTTGCTGGATTCTGCGTCGCAAGCCACTTTCATTTCAGAATCGTGTGTTCAGCGATTAGGTTTGAAAAGAACAAATGGCCATGTGATGGTGAGTGGGTTAGGAGAAGCTGACCTAGGAACTACGAGGGGTATAGTTCAACTAGAATTTAGTCCGCGCAATAAAGACCATCCAATATTTGAGATACAATCATATGTAGCAGCAAAAATTACTGCGTTGCAACCTATATTCAATGTTAATAATTCCGAAATAGATTCATTTAAATCTTTGGAATTAGCTGATCCTAAATTTTATGAAGCTGGTAGTATTGATATTTTGTTGGGTGTGGAAGTATTTTTTATGATTCTAGAAAGCCAGCAAATTAGATATTCTTCGCGGTTAAGTGCACAAGGTACCAAGCTAGGTTGGGTAATTGGTGGACGTGTTACAAATAATGATGATAGTGATGTGGCTAGCTTTTGCACTAATTTAAATATAGATCAAGCTCTCCGTCAATTCTGGGAGATAGAAAATATTTCAACAGAAGTTAATTGTACCGAAGAAGAACAGTATTGTGAGGAATTGTTCAAAAAAGCAACCACCAGGGAAAGAGACACCAAATTTGTTGTGCAGCTCCCAATGAAAGGGAAATTTAATCAGTTGGGCTCAAATTACGTGGTAGCCGAAAAGAGACTCAAAGCGATGGAGAAGAAATTTGTCATGTATCCAGAGTTCCATAAGCAATATTGTCACTTTATGACTGAATACGAAGAATTAGGTCATATGAGGCGGCTGAATGCGGAAATTGATAAAGAAGGTTATTTTTTCCCGCATCATGGTGTAATAAAGGAGGCAAGCACTACCACGAAATTGAGAGTGGTTTTCGACGCCTCGGCTAAGGGAATAAATGGATTATCATTCAATGATTTAATGATGGTAGGTCCAATAATCCAGTCATCGCTACTGGAAATTTTAATACGCTTCCGCCAATATCAGTTCGTAATATCCGGCGACGTGGAAAAGATGTATCGGCAAGTGTGGGTCGATACCAACCAGTCCAAATATCAAAAAATTTTGTGGAGAAACAAATTTGATGAACCAATACAGCAATTCGAATTACGTACACTTACTTATGGTACCGTTCCTGCATCATTTCTTTCGACAAGATGTTTAGTACAAGTAGCGCAAGAATACCAAGCAAAACATCCAGTAGCTGCTGCAGCCATTCTACACGATATGTACGTAGATGATCTGATGACCGGAGCCAACAGCGAAACGCAGCTAATAGAAAAACAAAGGGATGTTATACACATATTATCATCAGCTGGGTTTAATCTAAGAAAATGGTCAACAAACAGCGAAAGATTGCGCAATGATATAGAGGAACAGAACAGTGATATGGCAAAAACTATAGCTGAAGATGAAGATGTTGTTAAGCTGCTGGGATTGAAATGGATCCCCAATCGGGATATTTTTTGTTTTTCTGTTTCTTTCACAGACACTCGGATCCATACTAAACGTACGATTTTATCAGAGGCCAGTAGGATTTTTGATCCTTTGGGATGGTTGTCGCCGCTAACCGTTAGAGTGAAAATGCTGTTTCAAAGTTTGTGGTTGGCTAATATTGGGTGGGACGATAATCTTCCTAATGATATTCTTAAAAAATGGGAAGGTTTGCGTCAAGAACTAAGAGGAGTTGAAAGGTTAAGCATACCCCGATGGTTAGAGGTAGACGATGAAGCAGAATTACACGGTTTTTCGGACGCCAGTGAATTAGCCTACGGTGCCGCAGTGTTCATCAAAAGAAAAGCAAACCCGAGTGAAGTTCATTTGGTTGCGGGAAAAACAAGGGTTGCACCGCTCCGACAAATTAGTTTGCCACGATTAGAGCTAATGGGCGCAATGCTGCTGACAGAACTAATGAGCACAATCAAAAAATCATTCCTAGACCTAAAAATAAGTCGGATTACACTATGGAGCGACAGCAAAATTGTTTTGGATTGGCTGGCAGCACATCCGAGGAGGTGGAACACATTCGTTGCAAATAGAGTTGCTGCTATTATAGAAGAATATCCAAGAGCATGTTGGAGGCACGTTCCTTCGAAGCAAAATGCCGCCGACTGTGCCTCTCGTGGTATATATGTGTCGGAAATTCTAAAACCCAATTGCATTTGGTGGTCTGGGCCAGATTGGTTGCGTCTAGAAGAAGAAAGTTGGCCTGAGCAAAAGCCGTCTTACCAAACCAACGTAGAAATTAAGCCTAGAAACATAGACGTCTTGCTTAATAAAAACGAAAATTTTCTGGCTGAATTTACAACCAGATACAGTTCATGGGAGAAAATCAAGAGAGTATTAGCAATAGTGCGAAAATTCATCTACAATTTAAAAAAGCGAGTAAATCGGATAACACTCTTACATAAATCAAGCGCTGTTTCAAATTCGAAACCCAACCTTATTGAGCTAGCAGAAGTGCTGCAGGCTGAAATCGTTTTGTTGAAGAATATACAAGAACTCAATTTTGGACCAGAATTAAGATGTTTACGGGTTAACGAACAAGTGCCAAGGAATAGCCCGCTAAAAACACTGAATCCATTTTTAGACAAAGATGGTATAATTCGAGTAGGGGGACGAATCACCAACGCCATTGCCAGTTATCAAGTTAAGCATCCGGTAATTCTACCATCCAATGATCACGTATCACGTATCATAGTTAAGGATATGCATATAAAATGGCTACACGCAGGTCAAGGGCAGCTAGTGGGCCTGGTTAGACAGAAATACTGGATAATTCGATTAAAGAATATTATCAAGACCGTGGTGCACAAATGTATCAAGTGCATAAGGTATCGACCAAAATTAGAAGAGCAGATCATGGGTGATCTACCCGCAGATAGGGTTAAATATACATCAGCATTTATTAACGTAGGCATTGACTACTGCGGGCCCTTTAAAATTCATTTGGTACGACGACGAGGTCAAATTCCAATAAAAGCCTATGTTTGTATATTTGTGTGTCTCAGTACAAAGGCTGTTCATATAGAATTGGCAAGTGATATGTCTGCAAAGTGTTTCATTGGCGCATTGAAAAGGTTTGTTGCAAGAAGAGGAATATGCCAAAATATTTACAGTGACAATGGGTCGAATTTTGTAGGGGCACACAATAATTTAAAGGATATTTATTTAATGTTACGTGAAGCTGAAGGTCAAATTTTAAATGAACTTGCCAAAAATGAAATACGATGGCATTTCAATCCACCAGCATCGAGCCATATGGGTGGGCTATGGGAGTCCGCCGTAAAAACAATGAAGACTCATTTAAAAAAGGTAGTCGGGGACACTATACTAACCCATGAAGAATTTTCAACCATTTTATGTCAAATTGAGGCAATTATGAACTCGCGCCCCATTTGTGCTTTGAGTACAGATGAACTATGTATGCTGACTCCATCCCATTTTCTGATTGGAAGAACTCTCACTGAAGTACCGGAATATGACTACACAGATTTAAAATTGTCACCACTAGCAAGATGGGAAATATTGTCAAAGATGAAACAACATTTTTTCAAACGATGGCAACGAGATTACTTGAGCAGCTTACAACGCAGAAATCGATGGTACAATAAATCAGACAACTTAAATATTAACGATATAGTTCTTATAGCCGATGAAAGACTTCCTTCAACGTCCTGGTGCCTCGGAAGAATTATGGAGCTTTATCCTGGGAAAGATCAAAAGGTGCGAGTTGCTAGTGTGAAAACATCCAATAACCTGTTGAGAAGACCAATCCATAAATTGTGCAAATTGCCAGTCCATGATGTTGAATTAATCGATTCAAGGCGGCCGGAATGTTCTTCTAATCCATGAGATGAAATTAAATTTTGTTAAGTTATTATTTATCTATTATATGTAAATTATTATTATTGTTTTTTATTATTTAATTGAAATCTAATGACAATTTCATTTGACAACAAATAAAATGATTTAGGTTTACCACAGTCAATAGTCAATTATTACAATATGTAAATTAAAAATTATGTAGATTGTACAGTATAGCATGAAATTATGTAGATTGTACAGTATAGCATGAGACTATGTAGATTGTATAGTATTGTATAGCATCAAATTAGGTAGATTGGATTTCGTAATCTGGTCATACGTTTATATTGTATTTTCATTAGTCATCTTTTAGGCGTAAACTTTATAAAATCAAAAAGAAATTGTCATTGCATTTTGAGAAGCCGAAAAGTAAAGTTGTGTTTGGTTTTCACGAATAAATTAAAAAATTGTAAAGTTACGAAAGAGGTGCGGTGTTTTATTTAGTGATTAATAATTGGATAACTGATATTATATCGAGTGAAAACAGTTATCGTAAATTAAAACTCCTCGTCCAACATCCACATCCACCACGAAGCCATTTGCCCTCATGAAGTCCATCCCCAAAATGACTTCATCCATAATATCTGCAATCAGCACTTCGTGTTGGAAAAGAGTTCTTCCGATCTTTATTTTCAAAATCTTTTTGCCTTTTATTATTGAACTATCTCCAGTTGCTCTTTGTAACTTCAATCCATTAGCTGGTTGTATACCTCCATCGATCAGATCTTTATGGACAATCGTGCGATTTGCTCCCGTATCGAGGATGATGATGCAATCTGTGCCATCAATGTCGCCTTTGATTGTTAAGCTGACACCGCCTCTTGCTACTTTCGAAACGCGGATGGAGATTATGGGGCAATCGGTTGTGGTAGTCAGCTTCTGTCCCTTTAATCTGACTCTTTGTAGTTTAACGGCTCCGTCGTCATTGGACCTTCTTGCCTGGCCACTGCCTGCTCCTCGCTTGGTCATCGCTGCATAGGAGATGGTGATCTTCCCTGTTTTCTTCTTATTTTCCAGCAGCCCCACGAGATGTAACCGACCTTAAAACATGCCCAACATCTGATTTTGCCGCTCCCGTCTCGGTATGTTGGTGCTGACCGCTCTTTGTTTATGCTGGTGTCGATTTCCACTCGGCGTATTTTCATTGACGGTTTGGTGACGGTTTGTGCAGTTTCATTTGTTAACGCAAAAGCAATGGTTTCCGCGAAGGTCACTTTAGGTGACAACATCACCGCCTTGCGGGTCTCTGGATTTAAAATACCGTCATTGAATGCGTAAATTTTTAGCCTTTCCATATAATCGGCTGACATACTGGTATGTGCTAGATGTACCAATCGCTCGATTGCCGATGAAAATTCCGGCAGCGATTCTCCTCCCTTTTGATAGCGGCTTTTCAATTCCATCCGATAGATTTCCCGCTTGTGGTCGGTCACTGACGTACTTTCTACCCAGCGCCTTCATAATTTCGATATAACTGTTGCGCTCTTTTTCCGGGATGGTTTGTAAAGCCTCTGCTGGTTTGCCTTTGACTGCCACTATTAATGCCGCGACACGATGTTCGTCGTTCCAATGATTTTGATTGGCTGCCGTCTCAAATTGAAATTGGAAAATGACGAAAGATTTTGTTCCGTCGAATGTTGGTGGCTTTAACTTGATTGATTGGAAGGTTTGTACTATTTGTGTTGTTGTTCCACTTGCCTTGATATCAGTTAGCTCATTCGCGAGGCATTAAAATTCTGTTTGAAATTCAGTTTGTAATTTGTGTTTTACCTGTTGAATCTCCGTTTGGAATTTTTCTTCAACATGTTGAATCTCGATTTGCAGCTTTTCCACTTCTCTGTGTATGTTAGTAGATAATTCGACAAGTTTATCGTCAATTCTCGTATGACCATCTGTAATTTGGTCTTTAATTTAATCGTTTGACTGATTTTTTTGTCTCATCTGATGTTTTATTTCTTAGTTTGACTTGTTCATTACACTCATCTGTTCCATCATTTGGTTCATAGCCGCCATTAACTGCGGCAAATCGAAACTTCCAGATGGTGGTTGTGTTGTTTCGGCTGACGGTTGTTTATCTTCTTTTCTCTGTTCTACGGTTGCCGCATCCGTTACTTTCGCTCCAAAATCATGATGATCCGCATTCAGCCTTTCGTTCTCCATGGGCTCACGTAATCGCGCTTGTAAAGCTGCTTTAACACCATCAGTGGCCAAACGCCGTTTCTCAAGTTCCCTCTTTAATTCTGGAACTTTTAATGCATTGAGAATCATTTTCTGTATCTTATTATTCACAATCCCACCGCTGTCACCAATTGTTACGTTTTTGCCTTGTCAATTAAGCTTCGTATCACTGGATTGTGAATAAAATTTTAATTTATAAACACCGAATTTATTTATTTAGCACAAAAATTATTACAACACAATGTATTAATGATAATTCACAAAATCACTTTATATAAACTATTCACACAATTTTTCTGATCACTTTTACTTTTTATTTCGCACAAAAACACTTGTTAATTCACTTTTAATCTTCAAACTATCGCTTACCAAATACTAATAATCCAATTCGATCTCGTTTGGATTGGCATCTTTTTATATACACAAACCAAACTTCTAGAAAGTTTATGACTTTTCCAGTTAGAATAGTGTAGAAACATTTAGATCAATTTTATCACGGAAAATTCCATTTTAGTACAGTAAAACATTGAGCTATTAATTTAAGTTATTCTATTACACACTAGGTGTCACCGTTACATTATGTAAAATAAAACGGTTTTCTATTCTCTTTATCGTATATGTATAATAAAAGGAAGAAGAAAAAATCGGAATCGCACTAAACCGATATTTCCCGCATATTTTAAAAATTACGACATTTTGAATCGCATAAAACTAAAATCGCACAAATTAAACCCGTATAACTCAAGGGTTACCTGTATTTATTTTATCCACATTAGTGTGTTTACACAAAGACGATGAAAGATCAACTACATCTAAATAAAGAAGGTAACAAATCTACATGGAGCGATGAATGCGCCCAATAAGCAAAAATGAAACAATTCAATTCTCAACACTCCCACTAATTGTTTCACTTAGGTTCTTCATCCCAAAAGATCGAATATTTCCATTAAATTTCTGTGCCGCCAATGGTTTAATCAAAACATCTGCTAGCTGATCATTCGTAGACACATACTGCGGTTCAATATTCTTCTTCTCAATAATATGATATCTGGAGAAATGATAATCAACGTCAATGTACTTTGTCAACAATATTGCACTTTGATTATCAATAAAAACAGGAGTTGGACTATTTTGCTTATAACCAACTTCATTCAATAGCTGCCGTAGCCAAAGTGTTTCTTTAATACCTTCAGTTATTGAAAAATTCCTTGATAAACGCTCTTTCACACGTATCAATACTTCTTTGCTCTCTGATAACAATAGACCATCATCGACGTACAAAATTAGTATTACCTTGTACCCGTCCATTTCACCAGTAAAAACACAATGATCCGCATTCGACTGCTACATTTTTAAATTCCTGAGAAAATTTGAAAACTTCTGGTTCCAGATTCTTGATGCTTTAGACCATATAAACTTTTAAGTAA
This sequence comes from Tipula vernalis, assembly GCA_958295665.1. Taxonomy (NCBI): domain Eukaryota; kingdom Metazoa; phylum Arthropoda; class Insecta; order Diptera; family Tipulidae; genus Tipula; species Tipula vernalis. The sequence continues at coordinate 11,432,651 of OY282561.1, forward strand.
AAGACAAACCTTCTGGAATCTTCATGTAGATTTGTTCCTCCAAATCACCATATAAAAACACCGTTTTTACATCAAATTGTATTATCTCATAATCTTCAATCGCGGCAATTTATAACATCATTCGAATTGTCTCATGTCTAACAACTGGTGAAAATGTTTCATTGAAGTCGATGCCTTCACGCTGTGAATAACCCTTTGCTACTAATCGAGCTTTGTATCGAGCACCATCCGCATTTGGCTTAAGCTTGAATACCCATTTGCATCCAATAACATTTACATTTGCTGGTCTTTTCACCATTTTCCATGTTCCATTTTCTTTCAATGAACATAATTCATCTTCAATCGCCTTTTTCCACTGTTCTTGTTCAGATGAACATATCGCTTCATTATAATTTAGCGGTTCGCATACGGTTAGCGGTTTGTATCTCTCGTTTCCTCGTAGTTTTTCATTTTCTGGACTATTCCCCGCTTTATCATCATCATCGTCAGTCATGATTGATGAATTTTGAAGCGATTCATTATGTTGACTCGTTCGAGTTGAATTCAAATCAGCTTGTTGATTCTCACTCCTAGTTGAAACTTCATCATTTTTTTCTTCATCGTTGTCGCTTTTAATGTCACCACTGTATGTTTTAATGACAAAAGTTTTTGATTCGGCTTCATTGAAACGCACATTACAATTGATGAAAACATTTCTTTTCTTTGGATCGAACAATCGAAAATTTTTGGTGGTGGGCTCGAATCCAACTAAATAAATTTTCTTTGCCTTTGGATCCCACTTCTTTCTTCCAAGTTGTTTTGGTATTTGCACAAAACATTCAGTTCCAAAAATCTTCACTTTACTTAAATCAGGTTTAGATCCAAACCATTTCTCGTATGGCGTACTATCAATGCATTTGCTATTTGGCGATCGATTTAATATGTAAATTGCCGTTCGCACTGCTTCAGGCCATAGAAACTTCTCCAAACCACTTGCAATTAACATCGTCCTTGCACTTTCTTGAACAGTTCTATTATCACGCTCAATTCTTCCATTTTACTCTGGTGTATAAGGTGAAATTCGTTCACATGTTATTCCTTCTCGCCTCAAAAGATTCGTGATTTGCTTATTCACGAACTCTGTTCCATTATCAAAACGTATGTGTTTGATACAATTACCAATCGTATTCTTAACCAATGGAATCAGTTGATTCATCCTTAATAAGCAGGAAATATTTTGATCCATCTACTCCTTCAGTTTCCATAGGACCACATAGATCCGCATGCAAAAATTCTCCTTTCATCGCAGTACGATCTGGTGCTGATTTGTGAGAAGCTCTTGTCATTTTGCCCAATTGACAATCCTCACAGAAGAATTTATCACAGTTTGATAAATTTATACCATTCACCAAACCCTTATTACACATTTGTTTGCCATTGTTGCAACGAAACTGCAGCCACATTTGCATGTTCGTCAATTCTTTTTCGAAAATTCATGTTTATTTGATTTTTTTTATCCTTTTTACCAATGGCCACTACATCACCACTACTGCTCAATAGTTTGCATCCATCCTTGGTAAATAGCACGTTGAAGCCCTTTTTTGTTACTTCAACCGTCGAAAATAAGTTTGATTTGAGGTGTGGAACATGTAGAACGTTTTCCAATCGTCTCGACTCCCACTGTCCGTTGACTTCAGCTTCAATCAGAATGGTTCCAATACCATGAATTGCTAATTGTTCGTTGTTTGCAATTTTAACAACAAGCCTCTCAGAATATTTTCTATATTCACTGAACCAATCCAAACGATACGACATGTGTTTAGATGCACCCGAATCAGCAATCCATGAATCATTTTTATTGCAATTTCCAACTGATGCAATAAAAGTCATTTTACCATTTTTCTTCTTATTTTTATTCGATGACGCATTCTTATTTAAAGATGTATGTATTCGCATTTGATGACGACGCACCTTTATTTGGACACTCACGCGCCCAATGACCAGTAACACCACATATTTTGCACTTTGTTTTCTTTTTCAATTCATCGATGTTAAATTTGTCTTTTTGCTTTGATTTCCACGTTTTTGCCGCAAACGCAACATTTAAGTCTCCATTCATAGCAACGTCGTTTTTCTTTAAATTGTCCTCTTCTAACTGTAACGATGACATCATTGTATCAAGCGTTCGTATCTCTTGTGTATTATACCAAACAGTTTTATAGTGATTAAATTTCGACGATAAACTGCTAATGATACAACACATTTTCAAATTGTCTGACAATTTTTCACCCTGTGATTCTATTTCCGATGCTATGAAATTCACTTTTGAAATGTAACCAATAATCGATTCATCTTCTTTCATTTTCAATGAAAAATATTCTTCGTACAAATTCATCACTCTAATCGTTGAATTTCTTTCAAACATGCTCTTTATTCTATCAATCATTTCCTTTGCTGTTTTGCATGATAAAACAAGATTCGCATGCTCTGAATCAAGTGATCGAATTATTGCATCCATTGCACGACCCTCTTTTCGATTATATTTTGATTTTTGATCAGCCGACGCACTTTTATCAGGTACATTCGTTCCTTCAATATTATCGCTTAAATCGTATGTTCTCATAAAAGCATCTAATTGAAATTTCCATAAGCGATAATTTGTACCATTAAATCGATGACCGCTGTAGCTAGCTTCTTCTTTAAAACCATCGGAATCCATTTTTTTTTTTTAATTTTTAACTTAAATCTTATATCACTATGTTCAACGCACACTACTACAAGATGGCGTCGCTTTTTTTTTTTTTTTTTTTTTTTTTTTATTCAATGTACGCTTCGACGAGACGGCTTTGTTGAACAAAAGATTGCATTTTTTCTTTATTCGCTTTTATTTAATTAATTCGTTTATTACACTGGGCCCATAACCTTTTAAACTTAACAGAGTTTTTTTTAGAATAAATGATATTAATTATAAAAACACATTTTATTTTAAAACAGAAAATATTTATTTTATCCACATTAGTGTGTTTACACAAAGACGATGAAAGATCAACTAGCAACTACATCTAAATAAAGAAGGGGTCCGGGTCAAAATGCCGCGTTTTAAAATGTCGCGTTTTAAAATGTCGCTTTTTAAAATGTCGCGTTTCAAAATGCCGCGAGGTACAAAATGTCGCGTGGTATAAAATGTCGCGTCTTAAAATGTCGCGTTTCAAAATGCCGCGAGCTACAAAATTTCGCGTGATACAAAAAGACGCGTTTTAAAATGTCGCGTTTCACAATGCCGCGACGTACAAAATGTCGCGTGTTACAAAATGTCGCGTTTTAAAATGTCGATAAAAAATCATCGAAAATATATAAGGACTTAACTTTAACATTTTAGTGAAGGAATATTCTAATAAATTTCAACATTTGCGTTCTTTTTCTTAGACCCACTTTATAATTACATAAAATTACATTTATAAATAATTTCCATTCAGTGAAGGAAAATTTTACTATATGTTTAAACACAATTTGCTTGTTTCAAATAATTTTTATTAAATTATTTATTATTTCACATCATATTGTATTGATTTATAAGGGATTTTTCAAAACGCGTCATTTTAAAACGCGTCATTTTGTACCACGCGTGTTTTGAACCACGCGGCATTTTGAAACGCGACATTTTGTACCACGCGACATTTTTTACCTCGCTGCATTTTGAAACGCGACATTTTAAAACGCGACATTTTGTACCACGCGACATTTTGTACCTCGCGGCATTTTGGAACGCGACATTTTAAAACGCGACATTTTGTACCACGCGGCATTTTGAAACGCGGTATTTTAAAACGCGACATTTTAAAACGCGGCATTATGAACGGTTCCCATATAGAAGGTAACAAATCTACATGGAGCGATGAATGCGCCCAATAAGCAAAAATGAAACAATTCAATTCTCAACAGATACACCTCCTTCGCAGAAACATTTCGCAGAATCACCCCTTAAAGGATTAGCTTTTATTATTATTCATTAATACTATTAAGAGTATTAAGGGGTACTTCCGACTTGCGACGGCTAATATTGCGATTGTAAAACGGCATCCTAGATAATGATCGCAAATCATTCAGCATGTTACTGAATGTGATTTCCTTCTGTCGGCATCTGCCACTTTATTTTTTTGGAGTTTATTTTATGTTAGAATAAATACAAATTATTTTAAAGCAAAATATTTTGTGGTAAAGTTTATACATAAAGATTGATTAGTTAAAAAAATGGATGCCAAAAATGATTAATTTTTAAATATTTATGAATTTTGAAAACTGTTAAATTGTTAGGGAATGAAAAGATTTTGCACAAATAATTTACAAACAAATTTTAGTTCACAGTTTCAAATTTTCGAGAAAATAATTTTTCGATTAATCAATTAATAGTCTCCGATTAACCGAACAATTTTAAACAGTCGAGAAATCGATTAATCTAACCATGCGACGTAATGAATCACCATCTTCTTTGCCGTTAGCACCAATCTCTTCTATATAGGGCTCCTGAAAAAAAATTGCAACAAAGTAAAACGCTGTATTATTTTCTTTTGTTGTTGAATTTTATTGATGAAAGGTCAAAATCATGGCCTTGTTTTGCCTTAACTAAGGCCTTGAGTCGGTCGGAAATAGATCGACATTTTGGTATTTTTTAGTGCCAACCTTGCTCTTTAAAATGCCCCAAATAGAGAAGTCCATTGGATTTACAGCCGGACAATTTTTCAGCCATTGTGTTGAAGAAATAAAGTGCGGAACGTTGTTTTTCAACCATTCTTGGTTGACGCGCGCTTTTTGAGACGATGCAGAATCCTGTTGGAATGTCCAGGGTTTGCAGCCGAAATGTTTGCGTAACCAAGGCTTCAACACAGCTTCCAGAATAGTTTTGCCATAAATAGTTGCGTCTATCTTCACGCCACGGTTTAAATTACGAGTGGAAAGCGTCCATCGGAGGGTAAATTTTCGTATGGCCTCTCTGGCAAATAAACTCAGTCATTATGTTTATTCTATTTTTTCTGCTGTTTAGGAGTAAGATCGTGTGCCTTTTGGAACTTCAAAGGCTTCAATCAGGGGGCAGCTAATTATTTACCACTGCTACGGGGATTTCGTTCAATTCGAGCCTTCACCTTTCGAATAATTTCTTTTAACGTTGCTATTCGTTTACGACCACTTCCTTTGCCGTCTGGTAATGCTGCCAGTATCGTTGTAACGAGAAATTGTGCGCGAAACAAAAGATTTATGCACATTGAGATGGCTTAGCTCTCGAACAATTTGAACTTATGGCCTTCCACCCAAATATAACACAATAACACTGTTGCATTTGAATTCCATTTTAGGAATTTATTGTTTTCGTTTTAACTTAGACGCAAATGCTTCACCACACTAATAAACAATATAATGAACTGTCATTATTATAATTTTGAGCGCTCTGTCATGGTTGCTTTGACAGATATATCGGTGTGAAGTTTATTGCAATTTTTTTCAGCAGCCTTGTATATATTCATCACCAGAACCTGCTACTGAATACTGAATCAACATTATATTTTTAATACATTTATACTGAGAATACAACTTTCTGTGTCTGTGAAACTTTAGTTTTAATAATTTGTGAGATTATGTACTGTGTTAAATTCGTTTACTTCTCAAAAGGTCGCAAAAAAGCAAGAGAAATTTAACGAGTTGCGACCGACATTTTTATCGAGGATGTCAATTTCACGATTCAGCAGTGTTAAATTAATCAGCACGCTTGCGACCGAATCGGGGATATCCCCCTAAAAATGGATTGAGATATTATTGTTGCGTAGTTTGCGATGCTTAATGTGTTCTTCATGCAGTCTTATAGCGTTGCCAGACTGAATTCGCTAAATTCGTTTAATTAAACCGCAGTGTGTCAACGGTTTTATCTCAGCTGACCTTGAAATAGGAATTTTTATGTTAGCTTAGATTATAATTAGGCAGTGGAATAACTGGAGCAAATCTAATTTCAAGGAATTGATAAAAATTCCGATCATAGAACTTCTTCATTTTCTAGTCGGAATGTAAATGGATTTCAGCGTACATCTTCTTCCAAAAAAAAAAAAAAAAAAAAAAAAACTATACTATGCAAATACAACTCAACCGTATCTGATTTATGGCCTGAAAAAAAAAAAAAAAAAGTCTGACCTTGCTGATAAATTTTCAATGTTAAAATTAATAGCTGCAAACAACTGTTATTTCACTAATTTCTTTAAATACCCATAAAATAGGAATATGTATTTGTATTTTAGTATTGACCTTAGTGATTATCTAATTATATTCAATCAGCCATGCATGTGCCATTTTTACGCTCCCGAAGTATTATAACATTTCAAGCAAAATAAATATACGTAGCAAGTCGTATAATTCAGTTTTAGAACTGTACAAATTATGAATATTACGGAATTTTATAAAGTGAGACAAAATAACTGGTTTCATTCTGTTCTGGATTTAATTTGATAGGCTTAAACCTTATCCAGTCTCCTAAGCCAATTGATTCTGTTTTCGGATTTGGATGTACGCGGGGAAATCATGAACAAACTTATATCTTAATCCAATAATCTTTCAATAAACCTTATAATTCCAATTTAGTTCATTTTTCTAAACTATATAATTCCGTTTAGAGCTTTACGAATTACATTGCAGTAATTTATCTCATAAAGCTTTAAACTGTTAAATTGACCAATAAATTTAATTATTTAAATTTTATTTGAAGTAAAACATTTGTTGGCCATTTGTTGGTGTTTGTTGGATTGGTTTTAGAATTTGTTGGTAATTACATAGATTCTTTTTTAATTGGACATTTAAAATTAGCCAACTTAAAATAATCTTCATCAGAGAATCGTCTGGTGGTCACATACATATATCCTATTGACATTATATCACCATGTTTCCATGAACGAGGTTAAGTTATACCCTTGACAGACTAGGGATTAGCTAAGCGCGATTAGTGAAACAATATTAGCTAATCCACTACAAATTCATTTGCATTGACAGACTAGGGATCAGTTTCCTAGGCAGAGAAGTAAAATACTATGATGGTGATTTCCTGAAATATAGCTAGTAAATCAGCTGGACTCATTTTTTATACATTAAAAAACACACTAGATTTTCTTTTTTTAAACATAACTTCAAAATTTATTCAGTACAATATAGTATGTTTAAGATGTCATTGAATTCATAACTTCTGTCGTAAACATTCAGCAATGTTGAAAGAATTATATCGCATTGTAGCGCCACTTGTACCATCACTAAACCAATACAAAGAGATGAACTTCAAAATTTTCAAATATAAAAATCTAATCTTGATTATAGTCACTAATAAGCTAATCTTCAACTTGACACACTACAGCTAATCTCGAAAAAATCACTAATCGCGCTTAGCTTAGCACGCGATCGTTTCCATGGAAGTGAGTTAGGTTGAGTTGAAAGGTTTTGTTTCTGTTTAATCACCAGTTATATTTTATACACTCAGGACATTTATATTACACCCATAATTTTTTGTCAATATTTTTTTTTGTTGTATTTAATTATTGTAATATTTTTTTAAGGTGTTAATAATAAAAATCTCTAATATATATTCGCCTCGTCATTTTGGATTTCAATTCTACTCAATCCCACTAGCTTCGTGTTAAATTGACTTAACGAAAAACTAACTCCAACCTCGTTTCCTTGAACACTAACTCCAACTCAAGCCGCTTTGAACCTAACATGGAAACAAGGTTTATGTTGGTTAATTGTTTAATAAATATTATTCTTCAATTTATATGATTTTAATACGTTCCGAAGATTGTAAGAGAATTCAATCCAGTTTCGAACTGATGAGCTTATGATTATGAAAAATTCAATCTTCTCATCAGGCCACGGCGACTGGACTGATTATACCACAATTTACATTCTATATATACAGTATATATAGAATGTAAATTGTGGTATAATCAGTCCAGTCGCCGCGGCCATTGTTCGTAAATATAATATACTTCTCGTAAACTACTCGTAATATACTTCTCGTTTTAATAAAAACACATTTAAAATGGTCTAATCACCGGTAGCATATTAGAAAATACATGAATTAATTAACATTCAACAAAAAATTAATAAATTAAAATTATTATTCACGATATGAAACACAACTTAAGTAGATGTCTCTGTTGTTGCTTTACGGGAAGAATATCAAAATAATAAATATTTACATGGAAAATCGTGGGCTTGCTTATTGAATATAAAAAAAAAACAATTTAAATTAACTAAGAATTATATAATTCTGCACCACGGTTACAAAACCCAAATATAAATCTTCAAATTTCTAATAATAGTTCCTTCCAATACAGTTATAATTTTGAAAATCTGCAACGCCAGGAGATCAAACCAAGTAAAGCGATTTGTTTGTTGATCTCAATCTTCGTACAGTCCTTTCTTAAGGCTGGTTGATGTCGCATTTGTAAGGTGCTAGTTAATGAAATTCCTTCAAACAATTTTGCCCAAAATTGTACATTTTATGTTTGAACACTTAAAACAATTTGTTTCTACTAACCAGTTACAAGTGTTACAAGCTGAATATTATGCTTTTCGTAGCGCTGCTCTTCCTCCAACTGCTAAGCACTCACAATTTATACTATTTACCAGCACATTTCGGAGCATCAACCTTGCACGGTGCACACGTTGTGATTATTTCTACAAGGCTATATAACCTCGCATCATTAAATTTCCGTGTATTCGAACAATGGATAGTAAATCGAACTTACAATTCCTTCGTGTAAGCCAGATTATTATTATTATTATTGGAGGGCCATGCGGGCGATCAACCACTTCACACTGCGACCTGAAAGATCTATTGTGCTGGACCCGTCCAGTCAATATTCAGATTCTTAATGAACCTGACAATACTGCCTCCCGCTACTTGATACATACTATCTGGGCTTATTGCTCTTCCTCCTAGATGTTTACTACAGCATGTAGTTCCGCTAGAAAGACGGTAGCATTGGAGGCCAAGGACTTAGAGATGGTTGTCCCACTCCCGTATATTTCTACTCCTGCCCCGTATTCCGTTTGATTTTACTCTTACGAGCTGCTGGGAATTGCAAATCGTTTGTAGGTCACCCAGCTTTACTACAGGAAGGCTAAATAAAACTGGAGGGTGCCTGGTACACAGAGTCTGCATATTTTGTGCTGATTCAGCCATTCATCCATCGGCATATGCTGTTCCACCTTAGATTAGGGTTTTTGTCAAGGATTTCTCCTTTAGCGCCGTATTTTAGCCTGTGCCAAATGGCCAAAAATGTGCCAAATGGCCTTAGTTACCAGTGGTTGCCACGAGGAGGCAGTACGTACACTTGCTAATTGTGAACAGGTTACCTCTTACACAATTGTACCCATCACGCAGCTGCCTAATAACAAGACCAGAACAGCTCACGTGATGCACACCCTACTGGAAGGTTACGGAGCTGGTAGATTAATCTACTCAACTTTGGTCCCCCCCTCCAATAGTCGCCAAACCACCTGTGTGTAAGCCAGATAGTTTTGTTCTATTTGGTTATAAACTAATTTATAATATTAAGGCAGGTACATATTGAGAACGACCGACAAGAACGAATTTTCCCTTTTCACCAAATTATGTAAGAAAACTGTTAAAATAGTGAAAATCGAAAAATTTCGATTTATCGTTAATAATTTTGAATTTAAGACGATAAAACTGTTAAAATTTTACATTTCATTTTTAGTAATTGCACAATATTTTAGCTATCGTTAATTAAAATCAAACGATTTTAAATATTTTAACAATTTTACTACTTAATTTGGTGAAAAAGGAAAATTCGTTCTCTTCGCTAGTTCTCAATGTGTATCCGACCTTAAGAGATGATAGACATAAGCATTGACCAGCGAGTCTTTAAGAAATTTAAGTAAGAATGCGACCATAGGAACATGCATGTTACTGACCAGCGAAACTTTAACAACTTTTCGTTCAGTTTCGTTAAATTTGAATTGTCATTTAACATTCTTTAACAAGAGCGAAAATTACCGCCCAAACTGAAGGAAGAAACGTCAAACAGTGAAACATAGCCTATTTATGTTTTATTAATTAAAATAAGGTTTTATATATATTTCAAATATGTATATAATATATTATGTAGTGTAATGTGACAAAACAATTATTGCAAAATACAATTACGAATATTCCTTGTTTTTTGTTGTCAAATCGTGTTACGGATTCGCTGGGCTATCTGTCAAAATTTCCTTAACAATATATTTTCGTTAAATTCTGTATGATTTTGTTACGGATGCTTAAAAACTCGCTGGTCAATGCTTTACATTTAGAATTTATGTTATAATTAAATAAATAACTCATTTTATACGTTTAATATTTTAATGAAAAGAAATTTCTTTCTAATCGGTTAATTTGATTTGAAATTTATATTGTCCTCGAAAACAATTTAAATTTAACCGATTCGCCAGTGTAATATTTGAATTTTGACATTTTGAGCCGTAAACCACCACGAGCGCCTCCCTTTTAGTACGTTTTTTAATATTGCGTATTAACAAAACATTTAAATTTGTGAGAGTCTAATAGCCCAAACAGATTGGCGGCGCGAACAGTGGCGCTAAATTAAACTACATTGATTTCCATAAGAGCGAACAGATAGAGCGGCGACAAACTAGCAAAGTTTGTATTTTTTAAAGCGATGAATGACATTTATATTTTAATGACTGTATATGCACTCTCTCGACTAGCACGAGAATGAACAAAAGGCAATTCAACTGTTGGGGGCTGCAATTCAGTAGTTGATGTTTGATTCAAATTATCATCATTGACGAGTCCTCTCCAATTTTCAACCGAAAATAAATATGAATCTGCAAATTCCCCCTGATCTAAGCTTTCAAATGAATTTATAATAAAGGAGTTTATGCGAGAACTTTCGATTTCATTTTTTAAAAATGAGTATGGTTGCTTTCTCTTGTGATACACTCGTACAAGCTACTTTTAAAATAGTTGGTTTATTATCGAAGTCTGTGTTTTGAGCTTGACAAGAAAGGTTGTTTGAAATGATTTTACTTTTTAAATTTGTTGAAGCTGTTTTATCAATTTATGTGTTTTTAGTTTTGAAACAAGCAGAGCGCTGTTACCTACCATATGCCATTAATGTTTTTCCATATTGAGCCAAAACTCGATTCTTTAAATCATTATAGTAGATTGTTTACTATTATTTGGCACAAATACATTGGTCCATAGTGGAAACTCCTTTGAGATTCCTTTTAAGTTATATATGAAATTAAGTAAATAAAATGATTCATCATTTATTTCGCAAATTGCAATTAGTCTTTCAACCATTGTTGTGTTTGTGTTAATTTTCCAAGTCTTTGCTTCTCCTTCGTTTTAACTTTGTTAGGAAGTTTTCGCTCAAGTTCAGAATCAGGATCATCTAAATGTTCGATTTTTTCGACAAGTGACTTACTCATATGTATTTATGAAGTGCTCTAAAATTAGTCTAGTTGCTTTTGCCGATTTCGCAACTGATGACGAATATACACAAAAACAGAAGCTGGGGACTGGGATCTTGACATCTTCAGAATGGATTTAAATAAAACCAAACTCTGAAGCTCCCAACAGGTTACAAAAATATACCTGGACAAATGTTATAGCCAATGCTTTTCGAGTGTACCGTGTGTGTCTGTCTGGATCCGTATATGTCTATGTGTGCCTGTGTGTGTGCAGCTGTGCTGATTCCGGTCATTTCTGAAGGGTTTTTCTGACGCTATGGAAAAAAATGCGGGTGTTGAAGCAATTCTGATTCAAAATTTGAGTTCAGACGTTATATAGAAATACTGTTCAGGTCGAAAAATGGATTTCTTTTTAGTGGAGTTGTGTAGTGGATTCGTACACATAATGCGAGTCGAAAGGGATTTTCTTTTGTGTACATTTGATGTGTCTATTTTCAAAGACCAGCAATAATCTGACATCATGTTGACATCCCAAACACTTCTTATCTTTCTGCTCCTCACTGAAGTCTCCCAGATTAGAGAGAGATCCACTCTTGAAAAATCTTCACATCCGTTTGTTTGTTATGTGTTCGTCGTGCAGAGAAAAATAATACATTTTCGTATAGTGAGATTGAAAGAAAGCCGACCGATAATTAGGATTCTTTGTTCCAGAAGACAAATTCTACCACTTACTTTTTTTTTCTAAAACAATAGTAATAAACTATATAATGTTCTAGAAAATAACATCGTTCGTAAATGAAACAATATTATCATCAGTTTAAAAAACAGGATTAAATTGAATTTTTATGACATTTTTTGACAAAATTCTTTTTTCTTATTTAAAATCTATTTATACCAGAGTTTAAAATGGAATTTCATTTTGCTCTTCGCTCTTCGTTTAAGTTCAAGAGCGACAATAAAAACTATAAAAAAGCTCTTTATAAAGAGCGATATTGTAAAAAAAAAAAGTATCGCTCTGTAGAATTGGAGCATTATTTTTATTATAAGGTTCTTGCTCTTCCACAATTGCGTTTGTGTTATCATCTTCTCGCGCTTCGTTATTGCGCTATATTGAGAAAATAAATACGCTCTGCTCTGATGAATTAAAACGTCATTATTATATTGCTCTTACTCTTGTTATTACGGCAAACGGTTACATTCAAAACCTTCTAAATTACTTTAGAAAGCCAGATTGTTTTATTAGCGAACAAATGGACGGGCATTGGAAATGGGATTATAAAATGATTTTTGGGTAAAGTTCTAGGATATGGCCAATTAGGACTTAGAACTTGGCTATTTCTTAACCGATTGTGATGCAATTCGACATGTGCGTTGGAAATGGGATTCTAGAATGATTTTTAGATCCAGTTCTGGAATATGGCCAATTTGAATGGAACTTGGCTATTCCTTAACTGATTTTATTGAAATTTGGCAAGCGCGATGAAAATGGGATTCTACAATGATTTTTAGATGAAGTTCTGGAATATGACCAATTGGGATGGAACTTGGCTATTCCTTAACCGATTTTAGTGAAATTAGAAACACGCGATGGAAAGGTGATTCTACATTGATTTTTAGATGAAGTTCTGGAATATGGCCAACTTGGATGGAACTTGGCTATTCCTTAGCTGATTTGAGTGAAATTTGACTCGAGCGATGGAAATCTGATTCTAAATTGATTTCTAGGTGAAGTTCTGGAATATGGCCAATTAGGATGAAATTTGGCTATTCCTTAACCGATTTTAGTGACATTTGAAATGCGCAATGGACATGGGATTCTAAAATGATTTTCGGATGAAGTTCTGGAATAAGGCCAATTTTGGTGAAACTTGGCTATTTCTTAACCGATTTTAGTGAAATTTGACCTGTAAGTTGGAAATGGGATTCTAAAATGATTTATGGATGAAGTTCTGGAATATGGCCAATTAGGATGGAATGTGGCTATTCTTTAACCGATTTTAGAGAAATTTGACATGTACGTTGGAAATGGTATTCTAAAATGATTTATGGATAAAGTTCTGGAATATGGCCAACTAGGAAGGAACTTAGCTATACTTTAACCGATTTGAGTGAAATTTGACATATGCGTTCGAAATGGGATTCTAAAATGATTTTGAGATGAAGTTCTGGAATATGGCCAACTAGGATGAAACTTGGCTGTTCCGCCTTCACCGATTTTAGAAAAATTTGACATGCGCGATGAAAATGGGATTCTACAATGATTTTGGCTATTTCTTAACTAATTGTGATGCAATTCGACATGTGCGTTGGAAATGGAATGAATGAAGTTCTGGATTTTAGAGAAATTTGACATCCGCGATGGGAACGGGATTCTACAATGATTTTTAGAGTGTAGTTCTGGAATATGGCCAACTAGGATGGAACTTGGCTATTCCTTAACCGATTGTGATACAATATGACATGTGCATTGGAAATAACATTATAAAATGATTTTTAGATAAAGTTCTGAAATAAGGCTAATTAGGATGGAACTTGGCTATGCCTTAACCGATTTTAGTAAAATTTGACATGTGCGATCAAAATGGGATTTTACAATGATTTTTAGATGAGTTTCTAAAATATGAAAAATTTAGATGGAACTTAGCTGTTCCTAAACCGATTGTGATGCAATTCAATATATGCGTGGGAAGTGGGATTCAAAAATAGGTTTTAGATAAAGTTGGGGAATATGGCTAAATAGGATGGAAATTACAGATTACTTCTCTATCGATTTTCGATCTGCCTCACAGCAGATAAACCTCGACAGCTGCATGGATATTTGACTATTCCTTGAAAGTGGGATTCTAAAATAGGTTTTAGATAAATTTATGTAATATGGCCAACAGCAGATAAACCTCGACAGAGGCATGGATTACGGAAACTGCCAAAGACAATAGCTTTTTAGGTTTCTCATATTGATATATTTAAATATATCAATATGAGTTACCTAAAATAATAATAATAATTATACATCTGCTGTAACCTGTTTAGATTACTCATATTGGTATATTTATTATAAATCTGCCGGGAAATTTAGTCGCAATCTAAGGAAAATAAGAAAAAATGGGTGACAGCACGCTAATGTTAGTGTAGGATCCCGGAATCAGGAAAATCCATCCTAATTGGCCATATAGACCATATTATAGAACTTCATCTAAAATTCATTGTAGAATCCCGTTTTCATCACGCAAGTCAAATGTCCCTAAAACCTGTTAAGAAAAAACCAAGTTCCATCACAACTGGCCATATTCCAGAACTTGATCCAAAAATCATTTTAGAAATCCATTTTCAACGCACATGTTAAATATCACTGAAATCGATTAAGGAACAGCGAAGTTCCATCCTAATTGGCCATATTCCAGAACTTCATCTAATAATCATTGTAGAATCCCACCTCCAATGCGCATAACAAATATTTCTAAAGTCGGTTAAGGAATAGCCAAGTTCCATCACAATTGGCCATTTTCCAGAACTTGATCCAAAAACCATTTTAGAATCCCATTTCCAATGCGCATGTCAAATTTCTCTAAAATCGGTTAAGGGATAGTCAAGTTCCATCACAATTGGCCATATTCCAGAACTTCACCTAGTAATCAATTTAGAATCAGATTTCCATCGCTCGAGTCAAATTTCACTCAAATCGGTTAAGGAATAGCCAAGTTCCATCCAAGTTGGCCATATTCCAGAACTTCATCTACTAACCATTGTAGGATCCCATTTGCAACGCGCAATCTCAAAATCATTGTAGAATCCCGTTTTCATCACGCATGTCAAATTTAACTAAAATCGGTTAAGGAATAGCCAAGTTCCATCCTAATTGGCCATCTTCCAGAACTTGATCTAAAAATCATTTTAGAATCCCGTTTCCAACGCGCATGTCAAATTTCTCTAAAATCGGTTAAGGAATAGCCAAGTTTCATCCCCATTGGCCATATTCCAGAACTTCATCTACTAACCATTGTAGAATCCCAATTTCAACGCTCATGTTAATTTCCTCTAAACTTGGTTAAGGAATAGCCAAGTTCCATCCTATTTGGGCATATTCCAGAACTTGATCCAAAAACCATTTTAGAATCCCATTTCCAACGCGCATGTCAAATTTCTCTAAAATCGGTTAAGGAAAAGCCAAGTTCCATCCTAGTTGGCCATATTCCAGAAATGTATCTAAATATCGTTTATCGAACTTTCTTTATTTAATGATATTCAAAGAGCCATTCGTGTATTACAAAAAATTTTGCTCCCTAATGTATTTTCTTCAGTGTGGCCTCTTTAGAGTGGGTTGGGAGCGATATTTTTAGCTTTTACGCTCTCTGTTTTAAGAGCAAAATTAAAAATAAAAATTCGACCCTTCGACCCATTCGGCCCTTTGACATTCGGCCCTTCGACATTCAGCCCTTTGATATCATTCCATAAATACTGGTTATTTTCAAATCTCCAACTAATTGCCACTTATGAGTATCGTACTTCAATTTTTCGAGTAGAAAATGGAAATTATTGTATTCCTCTTTTTACTGAATAGCCAACCGGTATAGGGAATGTACCTGGAGCTAAACAATTCTTTTCTTTTAATCTAGAAGCTATAAGTTCGGAAGTCTCTTTCGAAAGACCTGCGTCTCGAACCAAGTCACTTAGCAGCTCATCTTGATTAAAACCATGGGAATTTCCGTGTTGACAATCTTCTGATTCTTGCGATTTATTCAACTTGTCGTTTTGCTGATCTTCGAATTCTTCAAATGACATTCTTGTATCTGTATCATTAGTTTCTGTTTCAAAAGAGGCTTCATCAGTAGACATCTGGTGTTCACTTTCATCCTGCCCAATGCTGATTAAAATAGAATGAGTTACAGATTGAACAGATGCATAAGATATTGCAGAATCATTATTTTGATTGTATCCGGTGGTCAGTGTCATTATCTTTTGGCTCTCGCCAGATCGTAGGAGAAGCAAATGTCTGTTTCTTCTTTCCTAAGATTTGCAGGGAGCAAGTGACGCATTACATTTTCGGAGTCCAAGAATTGCTCATTCAAACATTCTCATGAAACATTTTTCGTAATGTACATTTGTCAGTAAATCGCCTCCCCTGATTCGTGATGTCATATTTCCAACTAACAACGCAAAAGTTGTTTGATCGTTGATGACATGGGGGGTTGTTGTTGAATTTATAGAATTAGACTCTAAAAGGGCTAAGTTTCCTACCGAATTAGAGCTGCGGTCGCATGATGACGACGATTGCGGACCCGCTTGCTCACCCTGGCCAATCGCCGATACTGGGGTTCCGAAACCCTGCATCGTAACACATTTCTGTTTGTCTGCCATGACTGCTTAAATGCCTTTTCGCCGGTGACCCGTTGCCCGCCGTCACCACGTGAAGGTGCCGTGGGGACAGGCGTAAGAAAAAAGCGGTTCACGATGTCCCGTCTTATAGCATATTATGTAAGTAATGAATCTTGGCCTCTGACTGAACGCTGAAATGCTCAACAGGTGAATGCAATTTCGTAAAATGATCTAAAATTTGAAGTCGGTTGAAAGTAAACACTCAGGCTTGAAATTAAACATTAACTCATTTAATTTCTCATTTTGGACTAAGAACCTATCATTTCACGAAATCACACTCAACTGTTAAGTATACGTATTTTTTCGTAAGAGATTGACTAATTCTCATGAACTTCCATAGAGATAATATATACGATATCTCGCTTCTTAGATATCAGCTGAGAGATTCAAAAGAAGGATTTGATCTGCAGATGACCTCCAAATGACCTCCAGAGGTAACTTTGACTAAAAGGTCAAAGCGTATCTGGACGTAAAATTTCCTGTTCTCTCAGAATCCGGTGCCAAAAAAAATTATATCATTCGAATTAAGGTGTTTGACCTTCATTTCACATTGAGCTAGACGTGATGGGGTCATATGGGCACCGGGATCGTGATCAGCGACTCTAAAAACTTATAGATAGATGCTCCACCTCGATTTCATTTTGTGGCCCTGTGTTATTGTACCCCATTCGACATGTCTGAACATTCATATTTTCCTGAAGCATACCGAATAAAACTATGCCACCGTAAATAAAATGAGGAAGAAGATAAGACAAAAATAATTTTTTCCTAAACTGACTATCAGAAAATCCAACCACTTTATACAAACAACTAAGCATGCCAAAGACCCTCTTACTAATAGTAACTAAATGGTCACCCCAAGTAAGAGTTTTATTAATAACTAAGCCTAAATCCCTAACAGTATTTGAATATTCAATTAGCGAACCCTGCAGAAAAATACCAGGAAAGGACGAGGTATCTAACGGTTTTTTATAAATTATAATCGACTGAGATTTATTCGCATTTAAAACGAGCCTGTTAGAGACCGACCAGCTAACGATATTACTTAAATCTTCATTTATCAGAGAAATATTCCTAGCAATAGAATCCTGATCTAAACGATTATTTCTATAAATTTGAACGTCATCAGCGAACATATGAAATGAACAATGTTGAATGGAGGTTTCTATGTCATTTATGTACATAGAAAATAATAGAGGACCCAGCACTGAACCTTGAGGCACGCCGGAAATTACAGGAAGGAAATCAGACAAGGAATTGTCGAAAAAAACTGCCTGAGAACGATTAGAAAGATAGTTAAAAATCAATTTGGCAGCAGAAAGCGAAAATCTAAACTGAGATAAGAGTTTATTAAAAAGGATTCTGTGATTAATAGAATCAAAGGCCTTAGAAAAATCTAACAAAGTTAAAGAAATTAATTCCCTATTATTCATATTACGCCTAATATCATCACACACATTTAATAACGCAGTAGAAGTGCTATGAAATTTTCTAAACCCAGATTGGAAGCAACTAATTAAACTATTGCTATGTAAATGCGATTGAATTTGATTTTTAACAACAATCTCGAAAGCCTTAGAGAGTGAACTTAAAATGCTAATTGGGCGAAAATGGGATAGCTCTAAAGGATTACTGATCTTTGGAATCGGGATTATTTTACTTAGATTCCACTGATCTGTATAAGAAGAGGACGTGAGAATAAAATTGAAGATATGTAACAAGTATTTTGAGACGAAAGAGAAAACTACCTTAACGAATTTCAAATTGACGTTATCCAGACCAGAAGATTCCGATTTAACCTTCCAAATAGTAGAGGACGCGTTAGAGAACAAATCGACGGAACTACTGTCCGAGTTCAGACTAGAGCAAAAATAACTATTAATTTCATTGGGTTTGAAATCCCCACTTGAACTATTCTTGCATCTGCCTAGGCCTAAATTACGAACATTACGCCAGAAAACCTTGGGAGGAAGAGAGTAGTCTAACTTGTCCTTGAAAAAATTACGTTTAGCAATTCGAATTAACCCTACAACTCTGTTACGAGCCTGCTTGTAATCTAAATGAGACTGACTATTAGGACACCTTTTCCATACACGATATTTACTAACTCTAATATTTATGGCATTCGAAATTTCCTGAGACAACCAAGGCGGAGATTTTGCTTTGCAAGTAACCTTTTTAAGCGGAACGCAACTATTAAACACCAAACTAATATACGAGTTGAAAAATTCTATTTGGCTAGTTGCAGAACTAAGACAAAAAATATCCTCCCAAGGAACTGAGTTACAAACTAAGTAAAGGCGGGAATTGTCTATACTAGAAAAGTCTCTAAAGCTAAAACTCGTGGAGAGTAAGACTATTTAACAGATTCAAATAATGCCGAGGGAAGCCGGAATTTTGGAGTATATCGAAATTAAAGTCACCCGATATATACATTTCATCGAAAATAAACTTTCTAAGTCTACAAGTGATTTTTTAAATTTGGCATACGATCTCTTACTAGTTTTTGGTGGGTTATAGATGGTACCGACTAAGATTTTACGACCATTAATGAAAACATTGACAAATAAAAACTCTAAATCCGATACTAACAATTCTGAAATGGAAGAAGGTATGGTAACTAATCTAGCCTTAATATGATCTCCTACAAACATACATAAACCACCATAATTAAGGGGAGATACCGCTCTATCTTTCCTAAATATATTATAACCTTTGATGGCCAACCCTGAATTAGGGATATTCGGATTTAAAAATGTCTCAGAGAAACAAAGAATGTCCACTGCAGCACCTATCGACTAACATAGATTTTAAAACTACATTGGGGTTGTTAAACGACATTACACTCGAGTGTAAACACGACGCGATGTGATTGAAGCGCAATACTTACAAATAAATATAAGGAACGCTTCATCCAAACCGAACCGGATTACAAGAAATCTAAAACGAAAAGAAACAAAAAACCAACCAAAGTAATAAATGCCAACTTAACGTAACCAAAGGAACAATACTTAACCGTTGAGCCCCAATTTATTCCCTAATTTATTTTAATATTCCCCCCCCCCCTACTATCCTTGATATCGTAAGAAGCTCATATTCGATGTCATCTGTGCAGTCAAAGGTTTGGTTGAATTTGTTAAAAACACAGTTCGATGTCTTTAGTTGACTTCCTAACTAAATGTATTCGATCCGATTTGACTGTCATAGTGAGAATATATTAGCCATGGTCGCTTTTAATTCTCCTAGAAGTTTGGTAGCGATACTCTTGTCGAACTATATACTTATTCTGTGGTTTCGATTGTTTTTGCTATGGGAATGTTTTAATTTACATACTTAACCTAATTTACATAAAGTTAGTTAGTTTAAGAAACTATTCGAAAAGCATCAATTAAAATTTGGAACGGTACAAATTTTCATTAAAACCATACAATTCCGATTTAAAAATACGCCAACAATATTAAACCTTACGAATTACTAAACCAATTTGTAATTTGTTAGGTTTAAAAAATATTTGGTACATAAATAAATATTGTGATGATGATTGAATTGAAATCAAAAAACCAAATAGTTTTGACATTATTACGAGAATCTAAAAATGTAATTCACTTTAATTAATTAAACCTAATCCAAGAAATGGCCGATTAGCATCAATCAAAAAATTTTCACTAAAACCGTACAATTCCGATTTAAAACTACAATATTAAACCTTACGAATTACTATACCAATTTTGTAATTTGGTAGGTTTAAAAAATATTTGGTATAAATTGTTTTGCATTACATACATTGATATTGTGATGAAACGGACGCCGTCATATCAATGAATTGTAATCAAAAAAACCAAATGTTTTTGGCATTAAGAAACGTTTGATGAACATGTTTTATCTATGAATTATTCCGAGTATCTAAAAATGTTAACTATTTACTTATTATGGAGCAGTGGTGCGTTAAGGGCTTACATGTCAATCCATCTAAAACTGTTTTATTTGTCTTTACTAAGTATAGATATATCGACATTCTATCTGTTCCGTTTTGTTTTGGGACACAGATTATCAGATCAGACTACGTTAAATATTTAGGTGTTATCTTACATAATAGACTTTCATGGAAGAATTACCTGGATAGTAAACTTAATAAGACTAATACTATCTTTTGGCAATGATGAAAAGCCCTCGATACTAGCCTTCGCTTTAAAAACCAAAAACATAGTATAACGAAATTGCATCCACTATAGCGAACTAATTTGTCCGGTCCCTTTGCTTCGTTGTATCGAGATTTCACTGTAATTCAAATTTGCCTCAATGTTGATTATTTCATTGTGACCGTTATGATGTATAGAACAGTTTCGCCTCGACTATTTTATTTATAGAACGTCTGGCTGTCTGCGTCTGGTTACATTAAATTCACATATGTTTGCATGATGGTGTTATTTGGAAAACATGCTTGTGTAAATGTGTGAATAATAAAATGATTCTGCTTTATTGAATTAAGAACGTTAAATATTTGGTGTCTCTTTTTATTACCATCAATTACGTGTGTAGATAAAAATGATTTACCTGTAAAAATAATGCATGATAATGTGCGATAGATAAGGAAAACCGACTACCCTAATCGCACTGCCTCTATGCATTAGACAAAAACAGATGGATGGAATAAAACGAAAAGATTATAGTTTTACGCTGGTTTGTTGTATTAACCAGCCGTACTGAAACTATAGGTTGCGGGCTTTTCAAATTATATTTCAAGCGTAATCAAATTTCACACAAACTTTTTTTTCCCCAACTCACAAACTAAATAAATTGACAACTGAAGGCGAAAGCATAGGCCAAACATAAATATGAACACATATTTTGTTTCTGTGTTTTAGGCAAAAAAAACTAGATTACTACACTAAATTTAACTTTTAAAATAATGTGACGTGGTTTCACAAAGAATTTAGCGGTCAAACTAACTTTTTGGAGGAAAACCGTTATTGCAAAATAATATAAAAATAATAAACCATCACATCATCTATTCACACAATATAAATATAAACGGTACAATGTTTGAACGCCTCTGACAATAAAAAATATAGCAGTACCGTGGTGTATGTGCTTGTATTAGATTTCATTATTTTTTGTTTTTTTTTATACGATGATACACATGGTATGTGAATAAAATTAATCAGCAAACAGAAGTTACACTCATACACACAGACACACACCCTATATCGGGAATGCGCACATGGTCTTTCCAGTTGAAAAACAAAAAAAAAAAAGTTGTATCGTCGTTATTCTTGCTTGAAAGTCTCTTCGTCCGATTTCATTCATTCATGCAATAATATAATTCGCGTTTGTCGTCTACGTTTAGTTCCCAGAGTCACAGACAAATAACGTATAAAATAAATCTCGTTTTTTTTTCGGTTTACAGAATTAATATTTACTGTTAAATAAAACAAAATTTTAATTTAAGTTGGCGTTAATTCTACTAAAAATTCGTGTGTGCACAAAATTTATGAAAGTTTTTTTTTTTTATATATAGTTATAATGAATAATAGTTAATGTAGTATAATATTATTTGTATGTGTGTGTGTGTAGTGTTCTAAAGTGAAAATTGGTTTTCCAATATATAAGTGTTTGGAAATTTTTATATCGATTTTTCCTTCCCGTATATATTTATAATACACAAGTCGTGTACAGTATGTTGTTGTTGTTGTTGTTGTTATTGCATACTTTCGATGTACAAAGTAAAATAGGTTCTTAAATTAAAAAATAAAAAATAAAAATATTCAATTTTTTGTGTGTTGTAAAAACAAAAATAATAAAAATTCGCAAAATAATTCGCGTTTATGTGTAATCCGCCAATTTAATGAGACACAAAAAAGCAAAAAAAAATTTGTGATTTTCGTGAAATATTATAGTGATTTTGTGACGTAATCATGTCAAAACTAAATATTAAAATGAATTTTTATGATAAAAACTATTTACTTACGATTTTACTATTTAAATTTTCTTTTAAAAGCTTTAATTAATTAAAATAAATAAAAAAAAAGTGAAGTTTCTGTTATAAGTGTAATACAAACAAACATCAAAAAATTATCATAATTATAATCCAAAAACAATTTTTATAGAAATATTGCATATACATACATATTTACATACGAGTAGCTGCACCAAACCTAAAAATACCGAAAAGTGAAACCACGTGAGAATCAGAAAAAAACTATTTTGTTCTACAAATATTTCGCTATATTGTAATAAAAACGGAAATTCTCTTGTTTTAGATTTTTTATTTTTTATTTTTTTGTGTATTAGAAGAGTTCTTATTTCCGTATAATGTTTGACAATAGTTTTCTAAATATCACAATAATAACTATAATGATAACGTTAACAACATTAAATAACTACATAAATAAGATTCATCGAATTGAATGGAGAGACAAACCAGATCCTGGGGACTGACATTTATTTTTAACAATAAAATATCATAATTATTTTATATGACATCATAATTTAATAGACAATCTAAATAAAATAGTAACAAAAACTATAACTATTAGATAGCATTCTATATGTACTAGAATATTAGAAAGAGACACATAATAAATAAATATATAGATTATTATTTATTAAATTTATATATATATATATTTATATCACTAATTATTATACGCAAATATATCCTAAATAAATTTATCTGAACAAAATGGCGACGGCGAATGTACCACCGGCTAATAGTATTGAACTTGATGAGGAAACTGTTAAATTGAATAATAACGTGGATGCAATTCACAAACAAACAAAAAATACTAAATCACTGACACGTGTTTTACGTAACTTGAATCGGCCGCCAAAAAAACGTGCCAATGATAACAGATCCACGGCCGCCGATTATCAAGATAATCATGAGCAGATAGCAAAATTATTATTTGGTAATTATAATTATGTATATATACATTAAATTCGTTAATTCTTCGGTTAATATTCGTAGGTACTTAATATAAATTATATTTTAATTATAAGTTTTTACGTAAGAATTTATGCGCCCAAGAGGTTATCGTAATTAATAGAATTGATTACCGCGAATTGCAAATATTTACATCACAATGTACATAAGTATATGTACTTTAAGCATTCGGTCGTCACACAATAAACAAGTGAATAGATTTTTAGGTTTATTCATCATTTCTTAGTACTGCATATGATAAATGAAATTTCGTTTAATTTTTGTGAAATGAAATTTCGATATTTCCACAAAGGAACTGATTCATACAGATATTCATGATGACGTCGTAATATTGTTATACCAATTTCTAGGACGAAGTTGATGAATGAGGGCCACTTGGTATAGTTTGGCTTACTGGTGTAAATCATTTAGCATAAATCAATCGTCTTTGATTTCATGATCTCTCTCTCTCTCTCTCTTTTTACCTCACGCTGTAATCAGAAAGAGGTTGTATAACTGCAGATCTGGTTTACGTTAAGAATGCAACAGTTGTTTACAACAATTTTTACAAATGCGATATCTTTCTTTTTCTAAATCGTTCGTCACCACGTATTCTTTCGCCAGCGCCAACCAGGAGAGACAATTATTCCCAGGTCAGATATGAACTCAACTCCGTCAATCGCCATATTTTAAAGGAAATACTGATGAAGAATAAGTGATCGATTTCTAAAAAAAGATAGAACCTTACATTTGGCCACATTCAACAATAATTTGTTGTTAAATGACCAACTGAGAACCAATCAGAAATTGTAGAAATCATTAATAAATAATGAGAACAGAAGTCGACTAATGTGACTACTTTGCGGTAGTCCAGAACTGACGCGAAATAAATGAGAAACAGAATCATTAATCTTAACGTATTGTGACCGGCCAGAAAGATAAGATTGCAACCATTTAAATAGGGATGAACTCACAATTTAATTTCTCTAGCTTATAGATAAGAATCTCAGATTTTAGATCTACTTGTTGCCGGCCCTTGATCCTATTGTACAAATGACCATAGAACGCGGCCAAATTGGTAATTATGTAGATCTTTCTGGATAAAACCCATGTTGTGCATGCAAAACAAAAGATTTTACATGAAAAAAGAAAAATCTCTGCACCATGGCTTCATCATAAACCTCGGTTTCAGTGAAATGTAATAAATTATAATCAGTACGATTATAAATAAGCAAGTCAAGACATGTTATGTAATGGAAATGAGATCGCAGATGGTTCATACACGGACTCAAAATATTTGGGGAACAGATTGCAGATATCAGAGGGCTGACTTTGCAATGAATTCTAATAAATTATCGGTGAAGGAAACCCCCACTGCTTTCCTTTTACCATTTAGGAAATTACAGAATTTTCTTGGATTGAACGTCAACTCAACTTCTATCTCCAAAATGTAGTTATTATATAGGAACTAATTTAAAATTTTAAATTCTTTTCGAACTGCATCGAATCTAAAATAAAACTCAGCACCATATAATCTATATAATGAATGAAATTTGTTACTCCATTTTTCCAGGCGCAGTAGTTTCATATTGTACAGAGATTCATTTTTAACACCAGTCTTGATGAGTAGTTCGTTGAACAACGAAACGACTTCGTTCAAGTTTTTCCCGCGAAGAAATTCGTTTAAAGAAATGTAGTCAGGATATACCTAAACTCAAAATGAAAAGAATTATCAAGGGAAAACTTAGTAATGCATTTTTCATGAAAAATATTTATCATTATTGGAGTATGGTAGACGCTCCCACATCCAGTAAAATCATCACATGAAGAAATCTTTGAATACATAACATTAGATGAAAACACTAAATCCAATACTTTTCCTCGAATGTTGCTTATCTGGTTCAATTGCTTGGCTGCTATACTGGCAAAGTAATCGATGATGGCCAATGCCTTTTGATCGTTAGAAGAGAAGGAGATCTGGAAGATTGAATTTACGAGATATTACAGTTTTGAAAAAATCGATAAATTCAAGATAAACTTCTAAAGTTGATCCACAGGGCACATATACAGCGACCACGAAGATAAAAGGAATATCGGCTTTAGTACGTATAGCCATAATGTCGTATACCGGATGACATGCTATAACCTCACTCGAAAGTGAATTCTTCACGGCGATCAACATACCCCCTCTTTTAAGGCTGGTATCAAAATTATGTCTGACTTTTCTATAGACTACGTAATCTGATAGAAAGTATTCTTCAGAATTGAAATTTTTTGTAAGCTATGTTTCACAAACAACTATGACATCACAATCGTTGTCGAGAACGCCCAACAGAAACAATTTAGATTTCAAAACATCGTTTGAGGTTCCAGTCTGGATAGATGAAGCCAATATTTATGTGGTACAGTTTTGATAATAATATCTGGTAAGATATTAGAACTTCATACTGCATGTTTATTCCTTATTTTCGACTGGGTAATAGCATCGGATATTTCCCATCATTCGGGGGGGTTGTTAAGGCAAATGTTATCCGGTTTACTAGTTGATGCCTCTGATGAATCAATATTTGATTTTCTGCGCTCAGTCATATTGTGATAGTTTTGCCACCTATTTATTTATTTCTGTGCAATCTGTCCGTGGGCTCGAGCCCTTAATAACACTTTCGCAATGGATCGCCTGCACATTGCATACAAGACTATCATCGATTATATTCAAATTATTAATAACTTCTATAAGGATAGAGAAACATTTAATAGCAAGATACAACTTTTGCAAAGATTCACTGACTAAACTTCTGTTCATTTCTGAGAATAGCTATCGGCGAATGTCACTAATTTGTCGCCCAGAATATAGCAAATATTCTCCGCAGTTGATGTTCAAGAGCTTTGAATTTGTATATTTGCATGTGCCAAAAGTCGCCATTGAAAAATCTGATCCAAATCCGAGGCTCTTTTAATTTTTCCCGATCCAAGCTAATACAAATGGGTTGGTTACCTATCTACATACATCCTTCAATTGGGCTAATCGAGTTTCACTTCATTCTTTTAAAAATGACTCAATAAATTCAAATAGCTAAAATTATAAAATACAACGAGCTATAGTACAGCTATATTTAACTTGAAAATTCATGTTTAGAACATGTTTACCAAATTATAAGAAGGAAAAAACAAAATAGTGAATAATTCAATTATTCCGATTAATAAAGACAGCAGGTACCCAAATAAGAGCACGTGGATTATATAAAGAATTGTTAATACGAATAAGAAATAGTTAATAGTTAATAAGAAATAAAAATAATATAATCGGTGGAATAATAAAACTAGTAATTTATATATATAAAGAAAATGGTGAAGGTCATTTTCTTATACGTTTTATGCGAATAATTATGTTTGCTATGTTGCTATGTTTGCAACACACGTTTCGAGAACTTATCTTAGTTTTATATATTGAAAAAATATCTGTTTGATGTCGAACTCGGTTTGAACTATTCCTTTCATTTATGTGTTTTAAAAATATATTTATTCAAAATGGTTTGCTGTTTGCTTAATCTTAAACATCAATCTTCGCTTTCAAAATTAAGGAATGTATTTCTAAAACGAACATGATCACGATGACGGGAACATTGCCACTGTGGAAAAACGGTTACCTACTTTACTTATTTTGCTCAAGTTTATTTACTGTATTTTATCTCAACTGAGGTTCAATATTATCAGTGGCGGCAGGAAAAATTTTAATATTGTCAAATTTGGTGATGTTGAGGTTGGATTGAGTGCATTTGCTGCCTTATAGAAAATTACAAGCATTAAAGACAAACCACTACTTATGCATTAAAAGGCCATTTTAAACGTATAGTAATCCATCTATTTTTAGTTTAAATGTGAATATTATAATTAAATATAAGTGCATGTATTTGAAAATCGCGTGCCTTGAAAATATGTATAACTATTTACATACATATTTCTAAATTGTAAATATAGAAGTTTTAATTTTCTCACTTGTATATAAATGGTAAATTTTGTAAATTTTACAAAGGTTTTGCGTAAAGAAAACTAACTAGTCATGCATTGCGAATTAGCTAAGTCGTAAATATTATTTAAATTAACTGTAAACTGCGAAAGGAAAGTATTTTCAGCAAGTAAGCAAATTTCCATCTGAGCCCTATAAATAATAGTTATGACGATTTTTGGTTCTTTAATTGCTTATTACTGCATATTGGCATTTCGTTGTAATGATTTTATGAAAATGTAAAATTTTTACTTCCTTATAACTCACTTGGTTTTAGCCATAGTACATTTCCATATAAAAAATTTCAATTTTACTGAAAGAAAATACAAAACTTCGTTAGAAAAAGATTTTACTGTATTATAATTGAGCAGAAATCAAATGCATATATTTATGTTATAAAAAATTTTGCCTTGAAAAGATTTATTTCATTTAGGAAATTCCTAATTTTGCAAAATCTCTTATTTCCATATTTCTAAATCCAAAATATACAATAGAAGATCTAAATTTCTTCTCTAGGTATATTGCATCCTCATTTGACACATACATATTTTACTGTACGTATATGGTAATTTTTATTAAACTTAAAACAATTACAATTGCCCAAATAAGATAAGCCTTGATGAGTATGTTTTCTTTCAATTAGCGTGTAATGCATAATTTAGATGTGGTGTACCCACACAATATCATACCGCATTATGATTTAAACAATTAGCGTTTATCACCACTCGCATTTACTTATAGTGGGAAAGGTCATACAAATTAGGGTTAATTCAAATTGTTTTGCGACAATCTGAATATTTAGATTCTGTTGTATAAATTCCGCAACAATTGATTTAATTGGAGCGATTAATACACGCATAAATATCAATTAAATCGTTTCATATATATATATATATATATATATATATATATATATATATATATATATATATATATATATATATATATATATATATATATATATATATAATATATATATATATATATATATATATATATATATATCTGGTTTATACAAGTTAGATTTTGAATCAAAATTAAACACAATTGGCACACTGTCTTAAATATTGTACAAATTTTTTCTTGTGAAATTGAGTCGTGATTTCAGAAAATTTTATTTTAGGGTTTCGTAATCTTTTCTAAACACGAGTACATACGTAACACTAAACTCAATATATATATATATATATATATATATATATATATATATATATATATATATATATATATATATATATATATATATATATATATATATAATGTGATTTTCATTACAACGATCCACTTTGACCAAATTATATTTAAACACAACCTGTATAAATTTCATCTTGCACTGCTTGGAAGTCGTTTCATTTTCAATCGAAGTATCAATGTCACAGGTGCCACACCTCACGATTTTTTTTTTTTACGGCCTTCTATCTAAATACGCTTTTATGAGGTCTATTTAGAAGTCGCTACGCTCGCGTCATTCCACTCAAAAAAAAGTTTAGCAAAATATAAAGGAAAAATACAGGATGGAGGAGGGTTATGGAGAAAAAGAAATACAGTGAAACCTCCCGAAAGCGACCACTTACGGGACTATACATTTCTGGTCAGTTTACGGAGGTGGTCGGTATGAAGAAACTTCTCTGAATAGTGACCAAAATTATATTTCTGGAGTTTGATCTTTTTATAGAAGATTTGACAAATGGTACTTTGTAATCGTTTAAAATAAAATAACGGTGAATTACTATTTTATAAAAATACATACACACACATACAATCAAAATTTACAGTCGGGGCAATGCCAATAATAAATAATATCCATACAAGTGC
The DNA here is from genome assembly GCA_958295665.1 of Tipula vernalis. Classification (NCBI taxonomy): domain Eukaryota; kingdom Metazoa; phylum Arthropoda; class Insecta; order Diptera; family Tipulidae; genus Tipula; species Tipula vernalis. Next base: position 11,462,212 of record OY282561.1, read on the forward strand.
TTACTATTTTACTCTTATTACTTTCAACATCGTATACAAAACTAAGGACGTGTTCGAAGTTTGTAATAATTTTGGTTTTATAATAATTTTGACAGGAGTGAAATAATTTTCTCTTCTATATTTTGTAATAAGTTTTATTTGTACTATTTTTTTAGAAATAAATTACGGCTTACGGTAATACGGCTTAATTATAGTTATTGCGTGCTTTTGTTTATTAATATTATTACAGAAGTGTCAAATTTACAACACGTACTGGTTGTGATAATTTGGTTGCATACAAAATAATGTCATAGCTAGAATAATTATCATAAACTTCGAACACGTCCTAAATAATGAATAGATGAAACCAAGAGAAAGAAACCAAGCTACATTATGAAGGTGGATATGTGGTAATATTTGTAACCGTGTAGAGAAAAAATATGTAAGTGAGGACAAGCGTATTTAATGACGATTTGAATAGATCATGTTTAAATGTCAAATTTTCTTAAACCGCAAGAGCTACCATCTTTCGGAAAACTCCGAAAGCATAAGCAACTTTCACATAATGCCACTAGGTGTCACTAAATATTTGCTGTCAAAAATTGTAAGACATTTTTATGTATGCATTTTGTAAACATAAGCAAAAATATTTTCGTGTTATAAAAGTGGTTATTATTCGTGATAATTAAATTGATTTTGAGAACTTTTTATGAACGTCCTTTTGAAAAACGTCAGTAATCCTTTTTTGATTTTGTAGTGACATCTAGTTGCAACCGCTCTGTACTTTTTCTTTAATCGTGCTGCCTCTTTCCGAAAACATGATCCATAACATGTGGAGAGAAGGGACTAAAGAGTAAAAAAAAAGAAAAATATTTCTCTGTTTACATTTAAAAAACAATATTTTTGGTCATATTAAAGGAGTTGATTTAATTCGCATAACCCCAAATACACTGGTCGCTAAACAGGGAGGTGGTCAGGTTAAAGAGAATTTCTAGAACAAATTTGTATGGTTAATGTGTTGGGACTGTAGAAAAGTGGCCTATTTAAGGAGGTGGTCAGAATGAAGGGGTGGTCACATTGGGAGGTTTCACTGTATTTTTCTTTATTTTAACTTAACGTTAATTTCCTATTATTAAAGACTACTAGTCTTTAATGTAAACACATTAGGAATAATTTTAGAGCAGCTATTTACTTATGTGTATTCGAAAAATGTGCAGGTAAAGTTTGAATCGTTCATTGCCACTTGATCATTATAAGATGATGTGGATCGAAGTGTATTTTCATTTTCGTGGCATAGAATTTTTATCTCGTAACACTTTTCGTATTTTAATTCAGTAGAATTTAATGTATGTACATATGTACATCTTGGAAATGAAAATTTAAGTATTAAATCATTTTTTGAAAGTTAACATAAACACGGAAATTTCAGCGTATGACAATATTTTTGTCTTTTGATTAACTGTAGCTTTAAATTAAAAAAACAACTCCGATGGTTAAAAATTAACAAAAAAATTTGCTTACCTCGTTTTCTTTTGGAATTTTTTTTTACGATTTGTTAACTTAAACTTTTCAAATGAGCTGGCTTTACTGTAATTATATTTTGATGAATGAGTTGTTCTAAGATGAGTTGGGTTAAGCAATTTCTATAATTATCATTTAGACTGGTGTTGGTTTATAGAAGCCACTTATACTCCGCCCTAAATGACTTTGAAGTATTTTTGTGGACATTAAGAACCAATACTCTTAAAAATTTTAAATCTAATTATAAAATTACATTAAAATATAAATAAATTTAAAGCTTAAAGCTTATCAAGGCTGCTGGTTCTAGAAATGGTTAATGGGGTTTTCAAAGACTTAATATACGTCTCATATATTTATTTATACTTTAAAATTCAATTCACTAATACATAACAACTTCAAAATCACAAAATAGGATAAAGTAAATTACCAAACAAAATATTTTTTCGAAATGGCCACTTTCATAAAAAATAAAATATCTACACAAATTTTAATACTAAGTTTGAAATGTCATCTATAATATTTTTTCCAAATTCACATTGATTTAAGTTCTCTCCAGTTTTAACCTTAGCTAAAGCAAGCCTTTGCAAAATGCTTCTACAAATATTTCTCTTTGAATTAGTACTTCTTGCAATATTTTTTAAGATTTTGTGTTTACCCTCAAACCTTATACTCCAAAACTGTTTCAAGGGACCCATCTTTTTTATTACATCAGGATAATGATATAAAATATGGTGGTTTGGGCGCAGGAGTAATTTAAATAGTTTTTGAAACAATTTGTGATGGCTCGAAATTAAGTAGTCTAAATAATTCACAGTTTTCATATCTATTAGATTTTGAAGCACGATCTCCAAAATTTGTCTTAAAAGTATAAATATTTTCCATTTATCATTATGACGCCAAGAAATTTTGCTACCCATAGCATTTCTGAAGAAGAATATCTTAATTTATGACTTTTTAAATGGTTAATGGATGTACGTATGTATAATGAGGTTTATTAAATTTTTCGTAATCACCGAAGTCAAAGTTGAGAATTCTTCTATAAATTTATCTAGCATCAAAACTATTTCAAAATTAAAGACCCCCTCTAGCACATCGTGCATAATATCAACAGAGAAATTTTCAATTACGTTAAAATGTTCTAGTTGATTAAATAAACACGCATCAAGAATTCCTTTTTCAGAGACATTATTTTTTGATAAATCTTCTGAATAATTAATTCTGTTTCTTAAAATATTTAAGAGTTGTGTATGACAATTTTTGGTTTCATGTTTCGGCAGTCTGCAAAAAAATATTTGTGGAAAACGATTCTGAGAACCCTGAATAAGAAAAACATTCTTTCTTTCTTTACCTCAATACCAGTTGTTTACAAATACTTCAGTTGGTCTACTGCTGGTTGAAATAGAGAACTTCCATCTCTTTTCCTGTCTAAACTATGGAATAACATGACCAAGAAAATATTTTCCAGTTTTAATTGCATCGTTTTGGGAGAAAAGTTAATGAAATGTAAACAGCACCCAAATTTTGTAAACCTGCTCTAGAACCTAGCCAGAATTATGCCACTTTTATTATAGCTGTTTCTTTTTGTTCATGATCATCAAGAGCTGAAAAGAAAATATAAAAATATAATCACCGAATTATTTCATATTTTATACTTATCTTACGACTGTAGCTAATTGTTGAATTACATTGATTTTCCATTTATTTCTGAAACTGAATTAATTAGAAATTAAAATAATTGAAATATTGTAAAAAATTAAATTAAAGTAACCATTACTTACCATTATTTTCATTAGAATATGAATAGCTTTTTATTGTTTTTATATATTTGACATATAGTCGATAAGAAGTTAATCTAGACTATCGACAATATTATAGAAGTTCTACGTTCTGATCGCACTGCCGTCTATGGTTGAACCTCTATGACTTGCTTAACTTAAATACTTTAAACTCATTCAGCATTTCGAAATAATGGTGAATTTGATTTTTTTTAAGTATTAGGCGCACTTTAGTTTATTAAAATAAAAATTATTCTTAGCTCGTTTACTTTTTTTTCGACAAGAGAGCTGTAAACATCGCAACAATTAAATATTGGAGATTCAAATTATAAATAATAAATTTATTTTGTTTTATTACGATTGTAACGTTATTTAAACAATTCTGTTTTATTTATATTTGGAGATATTTATGTGTGAATAAAACTGTTGACACTTGGAAGAAGGCAATTCTACAATTTTTAAATAATTCAAAACAGAATCCAATACCATTGGAATTTGGAAAACATTTTCTAAGATTAGTTTAACTGGATTAATAATTGCTTCTACATTTATTGTTTTCAACAAAAGACTATTGTTAACTCTGAAACAATTCACTCGTTCTCCTATGATAACATTTTTGGGTTCGATATACATATTGTTACGTTTTTGCCTTGTCACTCAAGGTTCGTATCACTGGATTGTGAATAATACAAAATCAATTAAATTTATCTCCAACGAATTTATTTATTTCACAAAATTTATTACAACACAGTTTATCAATCAAAATTCACAAAATCACTTTATATAAATTATTCTCAAATTTTACTGATCACTTTTACTTTTTATTTCGCACAAAAACACTTTTTAAATCACTTTTTAATTCCTTTTTAATCTTTATACTATCGCTTACCAATTATTACTTATTCTTACAACTTTACACTATCGCGTTCCAAATACTAATAATCTCACAAGTTTACACTATCGCGTTCCAAATACGAATAATCCAATTCGATCTTGTTCGCCTTTTTATATACACAAACCAAGCTTCTCGAAAGTTCACGACTTTTCCAGTTGGAATAGCGTAGAAACATTACGTAACAATTTTTATCATGGAAAATTCCATTTAGTACAGTAAACATTGAGCTATTAGTTTTACTTATTCTATTGCACACTAGGTGTCACCGTCACAATATTGTTACGTTTTTGCCTTGTCAATCAAGGTTCGTATCACTGGATTGTGAATAATACAAAATCAATTTAATTTATCTCCAACGAATTTATTTATTTCACACAAGAATTATTACAACACAGTTTATCAATAAAAATTCACAAAATCTCTTTAAATAATTTTTACAGAATTTTACTATTCACTTAAAATTATTATTTCGCACTACAACTCTTTTTTAAATCACTTTTTAATTACTTTTTAATCTTCACACTGTCGCTTTCCAAATACTACTACTAATCTTACAAGTTTACTCTATCGCGTTCCAAATACTAATAATCCAATTCGATCTTGTTCGCCTTTTTATATACACAAACCAAGTTTTTCGAAAGTTCATGACTTTTCCAGTTAGAATAGTGTAGAACCATTTTATCATGGAAAATTCCATTTTAGTACAGTTTAACATTGAGCTATTAATTTTACTTATTCTATCACACGCTAGGTGTCACCGTCACAATATGAAGCATTTTTCTTTAATTCTTTCTTTCTTTTATGTTCTGTTGAAATACTTGAAAATGATGTTTTAAATGTTGTTAAAATATTAAGAAGTTTTTTGCTGGCTTCAATTTCTTCGAAAGGAACTGTCACATGTTCCTCAATATGGACAAATATTTTTTTATTATAGTGGCAAAAAAGAGTTACAAATAATGTGGATTGTACATATCTTTTCTACTGACATTTTTCATATTGTACAAATTTGGTATTAAAATGGAATTTAATTGATCTAGAATCTCACTAAGTTTAATATTATTTAACTATTTGAATACTTTGAAGATCATCGTCGTTACGAAGAATCTAGTTCATTAATTTTACCAGGAACGTAATTACTTGGAGTATTAGTTAATTCATGTTCGCCTTCACTCTGAATGGAAATATGTAAAATTTTATCGACTGCAACAAAATCTTTAGAATGTTTAATAATATTGTTACGTTTTTGCCTTGTCAATCAAGGTTCGTATCACTGGATTGTGAATAATACAAACCAGTGTTGGCAAAACGAAAAAATTCTCAATCGTTATGGTATCAGTTTCACTAATACTCTAAAATTTCGTTTCCGTTACGGGTTTGGATTTCTAACCTAAAAAAAAATGTTTTCCGTTATGTTATAACGTTATCGCAATCATTATGTTATCGTTATAAACCCACCAGTAAAAAACGTGAAATTTCGAATAGGAATGGAAATTCTGAAAAAATTAAAAAACGGTTGTATCATTTCTTCAACTTTTTTATTAAGTACATCTTGAAATTCATTAGCTTAATAATTTTATTTCTCATTTTGCTATGTATACTTTTAAATTAAAAAAAATTCTTATTAGTTCACAGCTTCACAGAAATTTTAATATCACGAGCTCTATAGATCGGGAGCCGTGGAATAGTTTAGTCTAACGAACAAGTACACGACCAAATTTTAGACTCTCAAAATCAACATTTCAGTCTGGTTCAGAATACCGTAATTAACTGGTTTTCCTGGTGAGCACAACCTATTTCTTTTAAGATTAGCCAAAGAATCCGTTAAAAAATAAAACGAGAAAGTGCACGCTTGAATTTAATCTCACTACTTAGATTCAATGTAAGCAAACACGTTAGAAAAAATTTCGGGGGAATATCAAGAAAAAGTTTTTCAAAAGTGAATTTCTGTAAGGAAACGACATTTAATTTTTGATAGACCCTTTGAAGAGGTGTTCGACCAGACCTTTCAATGAAACCCCCGTGTTTGTATATCTTGACTCTAACTAACAAAACAAAATTCAAGCCTGTACCTCTTCGTTTACGAATTTTTCGTTCAATCTTGTCTTCGACCTATAATAATTTTTAAATTCGAACATTCTAAATCAGACTGGAAAATGTACAATTTGAGATTTCACAACCCAGCCGTCCAACCTTCGTTAAGTTCTCTACTCCAGGGCTCCCGCTCTGTTATCACAAAGTAAATTAAAAAAAAATTAAATAATAATATAAAATAGAAAATAAATAAACAAAATTATAATATTTAAAATTAAAAATATTTGCAGAACACTAAAAAAACGAATTGCATTGTTGTTTATTCATTCAAATTAATTGATTGATTTGCAATAATTAATAGAGTATCTTCTAGTAAATTTTCGTCGATTTGATTTCTTTTATCTGAAAGAATCCACTTTAATAAAGAGAAAAGCCTTTCAACAGAGACCTGTGTACCAGGCGCAGCAAGAATTATTTTTGCTATCATAGGTAAGTATCCATTTTCTCCTCGATTGTTCCAACATTTAAAAATGTTTGCATCGCTGGGTAAAATTGGCATATTTCCTTCAATATCGTTGATTTGAACTGAAATTTCATTTTCCATAACTCTATGTTTCCGTTTATTCGAGTTCGAGGCAACTTTTTGTTCCAAATAAGAACTTAATATATCTGTAGATGGCTTTTTATTTTCAGGCTCAACGTTTTTGTCAGATAAAGTTTCTTTTGACGATAGACTTTTTTGTACGGAGATTATGTGATGATATAAACTGATAATATGTTGTTTTGCTGTTTCTGTTTCCTCATCAGAGAGGAGTGGTTGATACTTAGGATCCAAGAACGTTGCTGCTAGGATAGGTCCACATTGCGATACCGAATTACCCATTTGCTTTTTTAAAGAATTATGTAGGTTCTGCGATAGCGAAGTTTCAATAGTATTTAATTCCAATAAACATTTGTAAATACAAGCATAAGCTTCGCTTAAGGGTAGCTGCTTCGTTTGAAGTATCAAAGTGGAATCATAAGGAAATTTGAGAACTTTTTCCATTTCCTGAAGCTCCATCCATTCGTCATCAGTGAGCACTAGTTGAGGTATCGTAGAAGCCATTTCAACACAAAATGATTGTAGTTCCAGTAATCGACCAATCATTTTGAAACTAGAACCCCATCTGGTGGGAACATTCATTATAGGTTTCTTAAGATTCCTAGATTTTAAAAAGCTTAAGACGATTGGCGTTCTGAGTTTAATGACGACTTTTCTACCTTTTTCGATTATTTGTTTATACCTGTCATCATGAAGCACATCGTTGATGGCCAATTGCAGCGTTTGTGCCATGCATTTAATCGAAGTGAGAAAGGGTATTTTCTCTCGCATAGCAGTTATGACGTCTCCTTCATTAAACAAATCGCCGCCTAGATCATTAATATCTTCATCCTCACTTTCTACATTCGACTGTTGGGCAATACCTAAAAGCTCTGATGTTTTCACCATATTACGCGCGTTATCCGAAGTGAATGTGTATAATTGATGGAGACTAATGCCGTGCCGATTACAAATGTTTATGATATCTTTGCTTAAATTATCTGCACTATGACTTTGGTGCATCTCTTTTACCGCCAGGGTCCTAATGACAATTGCGTTATCTGATTCGAATTGAACGTTTACTCCCATGATTGAGCGATCCAATCTCGTGGCACAATCAACTTTAATAGAAATTATTTTATTTTTAATTTCTTTGGATACCTGATTTCTATACGAATCAGCTTTTCGAGTGACGTGTTCCCTGATATTGCGACGGTTTATGTTGAGCCCCAAAGCAGCATTAATTGGCTCAAATAGTTTTTTTAGTGAACTGCACTCAACAGCGCGAAGTGGGAAGCCATTTACCGTCACCATTTCGACACAAAGGTCAATAATATCTTGCTTCGTAATATTTAGCGAAACATTTTTTTTAACAAGAAAGTTATTTAAATTGGGTTGGACCAATTTTGATGTCCCAACAGTGTCGATTTTTGTATGGGTTTCCAAAATTTTTGCGTGTATTTTGGAATGGTATCTGCTCAAATGTTGCGTTAATTCTCAGTGTGCGTGCCTGTAATTATTGTAGCATTCTCGCATAATGTGCATTTAGATTTACTGGATCTATCATCTATAATAAAATGTTTTCGCACCTCAATTGACTCCTTATTTAAATTTCTACCCATCTCAAAAATCAAAATTATGTTCTAAAATATCAAAACAAATGTTGTATTACGTGTGAGTGGGAATGCGAAATTTAATTTAAATTCAATAAAATATTGACTTACGAACCGATTATAAGATATGAAACCATAAGATTTGTATTTTTATTTTTAAACTTCAAATATATACTTAAAAAGAAACCATATGAAAAATACACAACACGGTTGAAATAGGTTATGTAGTGCAAATTCAAAAATAAAATGTCAATAAAATAGAAAACCGAAAAAGTAAATGTAATAGATGATTTTTTGGTTGAGTACAGGTTTTATTTTTGTTACGTAAAAAACGGTTTAACTACGGTCATGTGACCTCAACAAACTGAAGAAAAAAACGATTTGATATTGTGGTGTATGTTTTTTTTTTTTTTTTTTAAAATAACGAAACGAAACAAAAATAAAAATTATGTTATTGATTAGGATAACATAATGATGATTTTGAGTGTTTTGGTATCGATATTAATGTAAAAAGACTAAAAATATTGTGGGTTTCCGTTATAGCGTTACGTTACGTTACCGTTATGCCAACACTGATACAAACTCAATTCAATTTATCACCAACGAATTTATTTATTTCACAAAATTTATTACAACACAGTTTATCAATGAAAATTCACAAAATCACTTTATATAAATTATTCTTAAATTTTACTGATCACTTTTACTTTATTTATCGCACTACAACACTTTTTAAATCACTTTTTAATTCCTTTTAATCTTTATACTATCGCTTACCAAATATTACTGATCCAATTCGATTTCGTTCGCCTTTTTATATACACAAACTAAACTTCTAGAAAGCTCATGATTTTTCTAGTTAGAATAGTGTAGAACAATTTTATCATGGAAAATTCCATTTAGAACAGTTTAACATTGAGCTATTAATTTTAACTTATTCTATTACACACTAGGTGTCACCGTCACACTACCCCCCCACCTAAGCCTGTTCGTCCCGAATAGGACCCAAATCACCTCCTCTGTACAGGGCCAGCCCCTCCAAATGCACCACCTTTGGTTTACCTCGATGTCCCTTCCGTATCCGATAAACCACGTCGTTCATCCTTGTAATGACAGTGTAAGGTCCTTCCCATTCTGGTTGTAGCTTCGGTGATAATCCCTTTTTCCGTTGTGGGTTGTGAAGCCATACTAATTGCCCTTCCTGGAAGCCCTGATTATTTGCTCTTATGTCATATCGAGCCTTCATCCGGTCACTTGACATCCGTATTTTCTCCCGTACAAATTGATGAATCTCATTAAGTTCCTCTTTCATTCGGTCTACGTAATCCTGTCCACATAAAGCCGATGATGGTACAGTCCCAAACTTTAGATCTCCAGGTAACCGTAGATTATCTCCAAATAACGTTTTAGCTGGTGTCATTCCGGTTGTGTCATGTATTGCTGATCGAAAGGCCATCAGAAACATCGGTATATGTCGATCCCAGTTGCGTTGGTTTTTCTCAACGACCTTTGCTAGATATTCCTCCAATGTACCATTGAATCTTTCCACCATACCATCAGACTATGGTAGTAAAGGCGTTGTTCTCGTTTTATTTATACCGAGCATCTGGCATATTTCTTGAAACACCACCGATTCAAAATTCCGTCCTTGATCGGTGTGAATCTCCATCGGCACTCCAAATCTGCTAATCCAGTTGTTTACTACGGCATCAGCTATTGTTGTCGTCTCCTGATTGGGAATGGGGTACACCTCCGGCCATTTGCTGAAATAATCCATTATTACTAGCACATATTTGTTGCCGCTCTCGGTGGTGGGAAATGGCCCCGCTACATCCATTGCAATTCTTTCGAATGGTGCTCCAACGTTATATTGTTTCATGATTTCACGACTTTTGCGTGCGGGTCCCTTCACCGCCGCACATTGGTCACATTTTTGGCACCATTCTATCACTGACTGCCTACATCCTGACCAGTAGAATCGTTGACGTATCTTTGCTAGAGTTTTATTAATTCCAAGGTGGCCCCCACTTGCTCCTCCATGATACTCATTCAGGATTTCCGCAATCCGGCACTTTGGTATCACCAGCAACAATTGCTTCACTTTGCCATCCGTGCTTTCCCACAATCGTTTTAAACAGCCATTCTCAAGACGGAGGCTATCCCATTGAGCCCAATAAGCCTTGACAATGGGAGTTTTGTCCGCGATCTCGCTCCAAGTTGGCCGATGTTCCTTTTCCTTCCATTCCATTATAACTGATAATTCCGTATCATCCAATTGCTCTTTCCTGACCATTTCGTCGGTCCACTCCTCATTAGACAGCACTTGCGTAAGCCGAACGTCGATGATGTCTTACTTTGCTTCAACATGGCCACAATGTTTACATTCTACTGGACACGGCCGTCTTGATAATGCGTCGGCATTTCTGTGTGCACTTCCCTTCCGATGTTCGATTTGAAAATCGTAGCTTTGAAGACGTCCGATCCAGCGTGCTACTTGTCCCTCTGGGTTCTTGAATTGTAACAGCCACCGTAAAGCGCCGTGATCTGTCCGTAAATGGAATTTTTGGCCATAAAGATACTTATGGAAATGCTTGACACACTCCACTATAGCCAACAATTCTTTCCGTGTCACGCAGTAATTACGCTCCGGTTTTTATAATGTTTTGGAGAAGTACGCAATAACTCGTTCTTGGCCATTGGTTTCCTGTGATAACACACCTCCTATACCGTCATTACTTGCATCGGTGTCCAAAATAAATTTCACGTTGGGTATAGGGTACGCGAGGATTGGCGCGACACACAACCGTCTCCTTAGTTCCACGAATGCTTCTTCCTGGTCATTCTTCCATTCGAATGCCTTGTTCTTCCTGGTCAACTCGTGTAAACTCTTGGCGATGTTGGCGAATCCTGGCACGAAGCGTCTATAATAGGTGCACAATCCCAGAAAGCTTCGTAATTCGTGTAAATTTTTAGGTCTTGGCCAGTTCTTTACCGCTGCGATCTTTTCTTCGTCGGTGTGAATTCCATTAATCGTTACGAGATGATCCAAATATTTCACTTCAGTTCTGAACAGCTTACACTTCTTTGGACTTAACTTCAATCCTGCGGCCTGTATCCGATCTAAAACTTCCGCCAAATTCTTTAGATGCTCGTCAAAATCCTTCCCCATGTCCAGATATATTAGGCAAGTCTTTCAATGTAATCCCTTAAACAAGCGCTCCATTAATCGTTCAAAAGTCGCAGGGGCATTACATAATCCGAACGGCATAACATTAAATTGCCAAAGTCCGTTACCCACACTGAAAGCCGTTTTCTCGCGATCTTCCTCGTGGACTTACACCTGCCAATAGCAATGTCGAAAATATTCGAGCACCCGATAATGTGTCTAATGTATCATCGATCCTTGGCAATGGGTAGCTATTTTTTTAATTACAGCATTGAGTTTTCGGTAATCAACGCAGAATCTCATGCTACCGTCCTTCTTCTCGACCAATACTACCGGTGAGCTCCATGGGCTGTTAGATGGTTCGATTACTCCTGCTGCCTGCATATCTGTTACCATTCGATTGACTTCTTCTTGTTTTGCCAAAGGTAGCCTCCTGGGTGGTTGACGAATCGGCATCTCCGTTCCTGTATCAATTCGATGCTTTACCATTGAAGTCCTTCCGTTATTATCCGATGTACTGCAGAATATGGACGTGTACCGTTTGAGTAGTTGATGTGCACAATTTTTCTGTGCCTCGGTAAGATCTTCGGTCCATTTCTGCATAAGTTGTTATACCATTTCTTTCCGGCCTTGCATGTCGGCTTTTTCAATCGGACTTTTCTGTTCACACTTTACTATAGTTGAAACCTCGTTACATTTGCCGATGACTGTCCCTTTCTTGATGGTTTTCGTCTTGTCCGAGAGATTTAGAGTCCTAATTGGTACTCTATAATCGTTGTCTGGTTTAACTAGGGCTTTTCCGATTATAATTTCCTTGGCTCCGTTCTCCTCTTCGTTAGCTTCCACAACCCACAACCTGGGTGACCCAGAACCTCCCTCCAATCTTCCCCATAGAATCGTCTCCGAATTCGGTGGCAGCTTCTCCCGATGATCAATAATAATTCGCCTGATTGTTGCTCCGGCACTGCTAGATTGAAGTGGCAACTCGATGTTATCGTAACTTAAAACTCCTCGTCCAACACCCACCACGAAGCCATTTGCTCTCATGAAGTCCATCCCCATTATGACTTCATCCACAATATCTGCAATCAGCACTTCGTGTTGGAAAAGAGTTCTCCCGATTTTTATGTTCACGATCTTTTTGCCTTTTATTATTGAACTATCTCCAGTTGCTGTTTGTAATTTCAATCCATTAGCTGGTTGTACACCTCCATCGATCAGATCTTTACGGACAATCGATTTGCTCCCGTATCCAGAGTGATGATGCCCCTTGCTACTTTCGAAACGCGGATGGAGGTTATGGGGCAATCGGTTGTGGGAGTCAGCTTCTGCCCCTTTAAGCTGACTCTTTGTAGTTTAACGGCTTCGCCGTCATTCGGCCTTCTTGCCTAGCCAACGCCTGCTCCCCGCTTGGTCGTCGCTGCATAGGAGATGGTGATCTTCCCCTTTTTCTTCTTAATTCCCAGCAGTCCCGTGAGATGTGACCGATTTTATCACATGCCCAACATTTGATTTTGCCGCTTCCGTCTCGGTATCTTGGTGTTGACCGTTCTGTGTTTATGCTGGTGTCGATTTCCACTCGGCGTATTTTCATTGACGGTTTGGTGATGGCTTGTGCAGTTTCATTTGTTAACGCACAAGCGATGGTTTCCGCAAAGGTTGCTTTAGGTGACAACATCACTGCCCTGCGTGTTTCTGGGTCTCGAATGCCGTCAATGAATGCGTCAATTTTTAGTCTTTCCATATAATCGGCCGATGTACTGGTATGTGCTAGATGTACTAATCGCTCGATTGCTGATGAAAATTCCTGAAGTGATTCTCCTCCCTTTTGGTAGCGGCTTTTCAATTCCATTCGATAGATTTCCCGCTTGTGATCACTGCCGTACTTTCTATCCAGCGCCTTCATAATTTCGAGATAACTGTTGCGATCTTTTTCCGGAATTGTCTGTAAGGCCTCTGCAGCTTCACTTTTAAGGGCCACTATTAACGCTGCGACAAGATGTTCATCATTCCAACGGTTTTGATTGGCTGCCGTTTCAAATTGAAATTTGAAAATGCCGAAAGATGTTGTACCGTCGAAGTTTGGTGGTTTTAACTTGATTGATTGGACGGTTTGTACCACTTGCGTCGTTGTTTCACTTGCTCTGACATCAATCAGCTCTTTCTCTAGACGTTGAAACTTTTCTTCAACCTGTTGAATCTCTGTCTTAAATTCAGTTCTAACATGTTGAATTTCTGATTGTAAATCCGTCTGCAATTTCTCTATTTCACCATGAACATTTGTAGATAGTTCTAAAATTTTCTCGTCCATTTTCTTTTGACCTTCGGCAATTCCCCCCATCTGACGCTCTATAATATGATTTGACTCCTTAATTTCGCCCAAATGTTGTTTCATTTCGTGTTTTATTTCATTTTTAATTTCTTGGTTTGACTGATCAATTTTCTTTATCTTTTTATTCACAATCCCACCGCTGTCACCAATTTGTTACGTTTTTGCCTTGTCAATCAAGGTTCGTATCACTGGATTGTGAATAATACAAACTCAATTCAATTTATCACCAACGAATTTATTTATTTCACAAAATTTATTACAACACAGTTTATCAATGAAAATTCACAAAATCACTTTATATAAATTATTCTTAAATTTTACTGATCACTTTTACTTTATTTATCGCACTACAACACTTTTTAAATCACTTTTTAATTCCTTTTAATCTTTATACTATCGCTTACCAAATATTACTGATCCAATTCGATTTCGTTCGCCTTTTTATATACACAAACTAAACTTCTAGAAAGCTCATGATTTTTCTAGTTAGAATAGTGTAGAACAATTTTATCATGGAAAATTCCATTTAGAACAGTTTAACATTGAGCTATTAATTTTAACTTATTCTATTACACACTAGGTGTCACCGTCACAATATGTTTCTTGAAAGAATCAAAACAGGTACTAATAACAATTATAACAGCTAAATAAATTTTCAATCTCGAATAAAAAATGATTTACTAGAAAATAATATCATTGTTTCTCAAAAATATTATTACTTGCCTACTTATCTCTCACAAAGAGCACACCATTGGCTGAAAGTGGCTACATAAATTTTAAAATTTGCTTGGACATTTTTGTTATTTTCACTCAGGAAGTTACCACTCTATAAAGTAAAATATAAAAAAATTATTGACAATGTACATCAAATTGATGGCTTTCATTAAAAATGGAGTAAGTGTAACGAACGTCGATTTTTCAACGTTAGTTAACAGAAAATCAGCGTAGCGGTCTCTAGGCGGTGGTTTTCTAGCCGGCTAGAGCTCAGGGTGTATGGTCGTGGAGGTTCCAGAAACTTATCGCTGATCTTGAATACACCGCACGATTAGAAGGGAATGCACTGAATCACAACACTATAAAATAAGCCACTCAACTCACACTTATCATCAAGCATGTTCAATTTTCACTCTTTAACGTATTTTCATTAATAAAAAAAACGTTTAACGTTTTTTTTTTATAATTATTTAAAGTTAATTATTTAACTTATGTATATAGAATAATAGTACACTAAAAACCATGCACAAAATTATTATTATTGTAATTAATAAGAAAAAAAAAGAAACGCGTGTTTCTATGTTTATTCAAATATTTTTCCTTTACAGGGGATTCTTTTGTATAAGTTGTTTAAATCACAGTCGAAATAACACTGATCAAAAAAAGCCAATTAGTGGCATCGTGCCCTATTTATTGGTTTATTTTTCCTCAATTATCAATTTCAGGGATTGCTAACCTACCTTAAAACATAAAATTTCCCGATTTCAAAATTAACGAAAAATTTAAAAACGTTTACCTCGTTTATACCATGGAACGCCGTAAGACCATTCGCACGTCGTTACAAACGTGGGGACGACCCGCACCCGAGATAAAGTCTCAAAGCCGGGCACTACAACCTAACAAAACACGGAATATACGAATTTCCATCCCACAAGCGTTTATTAACGGAGGCCGATTTAACCATAAACGTGTCTAAAAGTCAGTTTGTTTTACAGGAAGTAAATTATTTGGGCTATCTCGTGGGTCATGGATGCATCCGCACAAATCCAGATAAATGCAAGGCAATAATGGAATTTCCACCTCCGAAAACAACAAAACAAATCCGGCGTTTTCTGGGAATGTGCGGATGGTATCGTCGGTTCATCAAAAATGTTGCTTCCTTTGCTGCTCCATCGAATATTTTTCACATAAGTTGAACGCTGCTCAGAGGAACTACTCGGTAACTGAGCTCGAGTGCTTCATCTCGACACCTTCGCCATAACGATTTACCTGCAGTTCATTTATCGCTCGTCGGTTGATCGGAGAAATTTCAGGTGCAATACGGAAACGTTTGAAAGTGTACAATTTTTTATCAGCTCATTTATATTAGTAAAATGTCGATCTGTTAGATGGTACTGTAGAGCTGGCTTCATATTTGTTACTAACAGTTGGATGAACTCCTCGTCCTTATATAGGATACGGCATTGGAGGGTTAAACTCCATAAACTATGATAAAAATCGAGGAAGCTTTCATTTGGTTGCTGCTTTCGAGCCTCTATAACTCGTCGAATTTCGCAATTAGAACGTCTGTCCTTAAATCTCTCTATAAAATCACGTTTCAACTCAGACCATGTTGCCGCAGGGTTATGCTTTCGGTATGTCCAATACCAATGCAGCGCTACCTCTTTCAGTACTGTACTCATTTCTACCATTAATGTTTCAGCGGATAAATTCATCGAAGTAGCCACCGTTTCCATTTGGAAAAGAAACATGTCTACAGTGATACCTGAAGGAGAACCATTGTATGATATACCGCTTCGGGAAAGTTGTCGGTGCCCCGGCGATGTATTACCATACTGTGATGAACCTGGCAATGGTAATGGGAATGTGTTTCCTACCGGTAAATGATTTGGTACTTCGTGGTGTGGTGAAATAAATGTGCTATTATTCGGTGCCGGTGGTCCGGACACATATGGATTATCAACCGGACTCAGGCGATTACCAGCAATATTACCATCAGCGGACGTGACTGGATGTTTTGGATACTGCAACTGGTGTGGGGTATTAACTTTGTTAATTGCAGCGTCCAGTGAAAACACTGAGGCTGAGGTCGCAGGAGGTGGAACGGAGGTGGTTCCCACAAATGGCATGCCTCGATTAGATAACTGGGATTGAATTTCATTTTGGCGTTGATTCAATGAGGTGATCTGTTCTGACATTTGTTTGAGCTGAGCCATCATTGCAACCGTTACGGTGGTTTGATCAGCGAGATTACCAACTTCGACACAAGTTGTTTTATTACTAGTTTCAATATGTTTTATGTCAACCTTAGTCGTGGGTGGTAATATGTATTGCTAAATTTTGTAGTGAAACTGCATCACTAGAGGTTCCGGGGCCAAATGGATCTGTATCAGTAACTTCATCTTTTTTTTAATCTGGATGAACAGTCAGAGTATCCACGATTGTAACTCGTCTTGCAGCTTCAATTGACTCGTTTAGTTTTTCTTCATGTTGCAAATAAATATCAATGGAACTCAGCAACTCCGTTGCTCGGTGATTGGTTCCAATCGCCCACGAACATGTATCAGACGCGATGCAATTTGATGTGCTGTAGTGCCTTGGACCTCGACATTCTGATCTTTTAAACCTTCTAGTTCTTCCTTTAATCGAAATAGTTTCGTACGGCAACATTCAATTTCGATATCTGGCCTTTTATACGCTTTTGGATGCATCTTTGCAGGGACTGTGGCCGTACCAGATTTTTCTGCTGTTAACTGGTCAATTAAAGACTGCATTGCATTAAGAGAATTTAAAGGAATGTCACGTAATTCATATTCGACCTGTATTTCGTCCGATTTTAAAACTGATATATCCATTTTATGTTTGTACTTTTGAGGGAAAATTCAAAGAAATAGAACAGGCACGAAACTAGCCAAACTAATCGAATATGAAATATTAAGCGAATTCGAATTTAGGAAGGGGAAAAAAAACCAATTAGACGATATAGTAATAATACGATATATAATAATTTGAAACCGACGAAAATAAAGATTTAAACCAAAAGAATGTGAAAAAAAAATATGAATTCAATGAAATTTTTAAATTATATTTAATAATATTTGCTAAATAATTTATTAACCCAAAAACCCAAAAGAAATAAAAATAAAATTGAACAAACTGTAATGTGTAATCAACGACTTAACTAATAAACTCAAATTAACAATTACGGATCACAGACGTTGATGATGGGCATGAAGTAGAAGCAGTCTACAGTAACAGTGATTCATTGCTTGTAGGGAAAGGAATGAGGAAAATAAGGAAGAATTAATTGAAAAATAGTGCTATATTGTCGACAACTAAAACATAAAACACAACATCAAACCAATTTGGGAATTAATGCAAATGTTAAATTTGTCACAATTATACTGACTGTAAAATCTATGCTAAATGCAGAAACAGTTGGACGGCTCAATACTAACATATCAACAGTTCAAAAATAAAAACCTTGACGCATTCAAACACTTAACTCAAACAATTTAAATAACTGAAAATAAGCTGAATGAAAGAAAGTACGAGAAATCATCTGACTGCCTTCTGGATAATTGACATTTAAAACATGGAACGCATTGAAACATAAATCCAACGCACCTAAAATATGGTCTGTCTTATACAAAATGCTATTTATTAATACATGAGAGGCAATAATGTTATCTGGGCCATCGAGTGTATCTCCTACAAAAACAACTGTAGGCTGGAATGTTAGATTGTACCTTTTAAGATTTTTGAAGTATGCTTCAATATTCTCATTTAGTAAATTCCCGTCCTGTAAAATAATTATGTATAACCGACTAGATTTAGAATATACTAAAGATAATAAATAACTCTTACTTTGAAATTGATAAAAATATTTTCTAAAATTTCGTGCTTCGTTAATTTCATGTGCTTGCTGTTTTTATTTTATTTTTTTAAATACGCGTATGGTAATAAGAACGGTAACAAACACAGCATTAAAATTTTCAGAGATCTTTGTTGTTTCGCCAATTGTATTTCTGGCGAGTGTTTTGCATCGGCTATTTCAATAATTTTTTACATATTGTACGCCAGTTGTTCAATAATTTATTTTCGTAATTTTTATATTTAATTTCAAAATCTAGTAGGAGGAGGGATAAATAATCATTCCCCTTTTAAAATCGGAAATTTTCCAAAATATTGCTCCATGGTGGTAAGTGGGGACTTCCAAGCATTTTTGTTTTAACATTATAGAGAGGGGTGAGTAAGAAGAGCAATACAATTTGGCGAAACATGGAATATCTATGTATTTACTATTTACAATTGAATATGCACGTTGAACTTTCATTCAAATGATTTTTTTCTAATTTATTAATTTACTTCATGATTTATAAGAGAAAAAAATATTAGAAACAAATTTATTTTACATACTACTTATTATTAGAAAAATAGTAATTTTTTGATTATCTTGTATAAATATATATAAAAGGAATTTTAATTGATAAATAATTGTTAATGAAAAAATATTTTTAACGTTTTTCGTACCAAATCACATAAATATTACATTTGTGGTACATCCATGACGTGATGCACAGAACAAAACGAGTTTCAGTTTTACGTTAATCATATCTTTCCTTTTATAGTGTCACTCCAAGACAAGTTTATGTATCCATTTCCAAAAACACATTTGCACATACTTACATAGTAGGGCGTATTGCTTTTGAAAATTTACAAAACTTGAATCGCGGACACAAAGCACATTACAGTGCCAAGACAATTTGATACATGCCTGACTGTACACATAAAATAATCAATCATTTTAAGCTTTCAATATGGGCACGATCTTTTGGTTTTTCTTGCAGTTAGGCCTTTATTGTGTTCAAAATCTAAAAATGATCTAAAATAAAGGAATTTAATTTATCTTAAACTACCTATGCATACGAGTATATTGAAATATTTGATTCTTCCGGATAATAACCAGATAATTAAATTTTACGAAGAAGGTTAAACTGTTTAATTGAGAGGTCCAGTGGTTAGCCCCATTGCCTCCTTTGACTACTTTGATAACCGCTATTATATATCACAAACAGTAAATCCACACATGCAAAACAACTACTTACCGATAAATAATCAAACAAATGTTGTAGGTGCCAATTCTCTAACAATTCCTTGATGAGATTGGCATCCATAATTCAATTATTTTGGAACAATAATTCGTTTCGAATTTTAATAAATTATAATCAAACACAATTTTTTTACTATCCACAGTACAAACAATACACTTTGAAAGAACGCACAATATGAAATGAAAATAACATGAATATGTTCTAGAGAACACACATGCAACACATATATATAGTAGTGGTCCCTAACCCCTCCTCTTCCCCCGCAACATTTTTTTGGGACCCTTAAAAATGCTTCTTGTATCTATGAAGAAGCAAAGCTTTTAGTGAAAAACTTATTTCTTCCTGTTATCTAGTCTCGCATTAATTAAAAGTATCTGATTTTGAGATTGACGACTTCTAAATATATCGATAAAGCATCACAAATTTCGAATATAATTTAAAAAATATCAAGAATTTCAAAATAATCTCAAATCTGTCGAATTTCTAAAGTATCTTGAATATTCTTGAAAGTTCTCAAATATCAAATTATCCGTTTTAAGTTTTGTTAAAAAATTGTATAAGCATAATATATGTATTTGCAAAAACTGTTAATTAGTTTTAACTTGACTTTTAACGTTGAGCCTTTTTCTTATTTTTTAGTTTTTGCTAAAAAACTTTTAATTTTATAAGCTTTCAATTATCAAAGATTTTTTAACCAAACCATTTTCCTCAGAAATATGATTTTACAAAGGTTGACGAAATTTTGCTAAAATTTAGAATATTTGTTCTCAAAATTAATCATCAATCATCAAAAGCTGTTAGTTTTAAGAGGTTTTCAAACCAAACCATTTAACTCTAAAATTTGATATTATAAAGGATGGTGGTATTTGGGTGGTATTATTGATAATTAAATTATACTTTTTGGGTGTGAACTTAACATTTGTGAGCCTTTTCATAATTTCAAAAAATTACAAGAACTATTAGTTTTAAGATCTTTCAATTAGAAAAGCTTTCTAAACCAAACCATTTTACTCAGAAATTCGATTTTATAAAGGGTAACAGAATTTCAGAACAATTTTGGTATATTTGTTCTCAATGTAAATTATCAAGAGCTTTTAGTCAAACCAAACCATATAACTAGGAAACTTGGTATTCTAGGTTAGGTTAGGTAAGGTTGGAGTGGCTGCTTACGCACACTTAGACCGGTGACCCTTCGAACTAATAGATTTCTCAATCGTACACACCAAGGCGTGCAGAGCAGTGTCCACAGATCTACCCTTTGTGTACGCATGCTGAGACGATGCCCACTTCCTGGCACCTATTTTATCTCTGATGTATACATCCAGCAGCCTTTCCAAGGTTTTCAAAAGAAAGGATGATAGAGTTATTGGTCTTAGGTCCTTAGGATAGACATGTTAGCTTTTCCCCGCTTTCGGTATGAACACCACATTGACCTCCGTCCAGTACCTAGGAATATAGCCCAGCATCAAACACCCTTTGAATATAGCTTCCAGGTAGGGAAGAATAATTACTGAGGTGTTTTGAAGTTCCGCTGGTATAATTTGATCCGGACCAGCCGATTTAAATGGTTTAAAACCCCTCAGTGCCCATAGGATCCGTTTTCTGGTTACGATATCCTCTGAGAACACTGACAGTGACTCCTGATGATTGCTACGCACCAACAGGTTTTCAAAGCTCCCTGGGAAGTGTGTCTCGAAGAGAAGCTCCAGAGACTCTCCACTAGAAGCTGTCCGAGATCCGTCCGGTTTTATCAAAAAACTGGGACTAGATGTACTTTTGGAAAGAATCTTTCTAAGACGGGAGGTTTCGGATACCCCTTCCATTTTATCACAGAAGATTCTCCAAGACTTCCTTTGTGCCTTTCTTAATTCTTTCTTATAAATTCCGAGTTTCTCCTTATAGGAGTCCCAATCCTGAGCCTCTCTTGTATTTTTGGCTCTATTAAAGGCTGTCCTACAAGCCTTCCGATAGGCTCCCAGTTCCCTGGACCACCATACCGGTTTTTGTCTACCCTTAGGCTTAGCCAGTGGGCAGGCGGCAGCACGAAAGGCTCGGTTGCATGCGCTAGTAACGCTAGCCACCATGTCCTCCAGCTCCCCAACGGTCGACGGGGGCTCCATAGCCCTCGTCGGTAACATTTCCTCCAATAATTCCCCATATTTGCTCCAGTTGGTCCTTCTAGGGTTCCTGAAGGCTTCCCGCGTAGCAGGGTGAATATCGAGGCTATAGGTTAAATATCGATGATCAGAAAAGGAGTGTTCCTTATCCACCCTCCAATTTTTAACCATATGAAGAATATTATTTGAGGCAAGGGTCACGTCTAGAACCTCCTGCCTGTTACTAGTAATAAATGTGGGTTCCCGCCCAATATTACACACTGAAAGGTTAGTACTCATCAAATAATCAAAAAGCGACTTACCCCTTTCATTAATGTCCGTGCTTCCCCAGATAGTGTGATGCGCATTAGCATCAACTCCCAGTACCACATCTACCTTTGATTGTTCCGCTTTACGGATCAGCTCCTCCAGGTTATCCGGAGAAACCTCCTTCTCCCGGTCCATGTAGGCTGAAACTAGCCAGAATCTACAAGTGCCTACTTCCAGGCTAACTGCAGTAGTGTCACCATTGCTGTATTGAGAGAGAAGGAAAAGATTAATATTATTTTTCCCAAGAATACAAGATCTGATCTTCCCAGACTTACTAGAGGATATAATTTTATACCCCTTGGTTCTGGAGGCCACAGATCCTGTTGTTGTTAATCCAAGGTTCTTGGATTAGTATCACATCCTCACCCGAACTAGTCAGCCTGAGGAGTAGAGCTGCCGAAGCAGCCTTAGAATGGTGAAGGTTAATTTGTGTTATCTTAATCATAACCATTTAACCTCTACCTATCTCTATGGTATATTCCTGCTACCGCAGGAATATTATTTCTCGGTATTTTGGGATGCGCCGGATCTGCCCGTCTCGCCACCCCTCATACCCTCTGTAGAGGACTTGTCAGTGCCCCCCCGTCTGGCCGGGCTGCCGACATCCTCCTCCATCGGTACACCAGCTCCTTCGCTTATGTGCCCCTCCTTAACCTTCAAGGGAGGCCTTGCCCGACCGAGGTCGCCGGCTTCACTCTCCCCCATACCCTCAGCTTCTCCCCCCATGCTGCTGGTACCCCCTTCAGGCCTGGGCGGGTTGCCACCATCCTCCGGTTGGCCTCCCGTACGCGCTTCCGCCCCATAATTTAAATTAAAAAAAAAATGAAAATGAAATGAAATATTCATAATTTCAACAACTATAACCTCTACTTAAAATCTTTCTGATGGCTATTTCAGATTGTTAGTTATATTGAAAATAACATTTTTTGCCACCTTTAGTCCCACACTGTTATGTTTGACGTTTAAAGAGCATGTGTGCCCAGTATAAGAACTGTGGATTATTTGAATTTTATTTTACTTCGGTTTATAAAGACCAAAGTATTGAAATCCTGTCAAAAATGACCAACAATTTGGTTGGTCCAAAACCACTTTTCTCGAAGTTTTGAAAGTCCCTGAGTCTAAAAAAGCAAAAAAAAAAAAATTTCCGTTTGTCTGTCTGGACTTCTGGATGTTTGCATGTCTGGGTGTCTGTACCCATGTTATCTCGAGAACGGCTTGTCCGAATTAGAATTTTTTTTCGCTAATCTGTTTCCATAGAAATATTTGCCAATTCTTTATATGTGTTTATGCTGGTTTGAATATTGAATTGGGCATTGAGTTTGGGGTTGAGTTGAAAGTTAAGTTAGGAGTCAATTTGCGGGTTGAGTTGAAGTTAAGTTGGAGTTGAGTTCAGGTTGGATTAAGATATAAAAAGCAATTGACCAATTTTTTATATATGTATACTGGTTTGAAGATTGAATTGAAAGAGAGTTTGCGTTTGGGTTGAGGGTTGAGTTGGAGGCCGTTTGCGGGTTGAATTGGAGTTGAGTTGAGGTTGGACTAGTGTATAGTGAGCAGACGCCTTGACCGATTTGAACTACTGTACACAAATATTGTTTAAGACTTAAGAAAGGTCACCGTTAATATCTCAAACCTCAAATTGAACCTTTTACATTTCAAATTGAACCTTTAACAAATTATTTGAATGGCCAATTAGGATAAAACTTATCTATTTCTTAACGGATTTTAGTGAAATTTGACAACTGCTATGGAAATTGGATTGTAAAATGATTTTTGGATGAAGTTCTGGAATATGGCCAAGTATGATGGAACTTGCCTATTTCTTACCCGATTACGATTAAATTTGACATGTGCGTTGGAAATGAGACGTTAAAATAATTTTTATAAAAAGTTCTGGAATATGGCCAAGTATGATGAAACTTGCCTATTTCTCAACCAATTATGATGAATTTCGGCTTGTTGATTGGAAATAGGATTTCAAAATGATTTTTGGAAGAAGGTCTGGAATATGGCCAAGTATTATGGAACTTGATTATTTCTCAACTGATTATGATGAAATTTGACATGTGGGTTGGAAATGGGATTCTAAACTGATTTTTGGATGAAGTTCTGATTATGATAAAATTCGACAGGTGCGTTTGAAATAAGATTCTAGAATGATTTTTAAATGAAGTTCTGGAATATGGCCAAGTATGATAGAACTTTGATTTGTTGACTAGTATTGGGATTGTAAAATTATTTGTAGATGAAATTCTGTGGTATGGGCATTTAGGATAGAACTTGTCCATTTTTTAACGGATTTTAAAAGAATTTTACATGTGCGATGGAAAAAGGATTTTAAAATGATTTTTAGACAAAGTTCTGCAATATTGTTAAGTATGATGGAACTTTGATATTCCGTAACCGATTATAATGAAATTCGAGATTGGGAATGAGGATTTAATATAATATTTCTAATTCCAAAACTCTGCACTACCGTTAGTAGTTTCAATACTGCGGCGCGTGTCCGCCACAAACTATTGTATATTTTTCTAAACATGGCCAAACTTTCCGCTCTGACAGCAAATACTCAGAAAACAAAACCCACAGTTTAAAACGAAGGATTGGCAAAAAACGTTTCTAATTGAACTTAAATATTATTACGGAGATAATCTTGATCGTTTATCAATTGAAATAGTATGTTTACGCTGTCGCAAAGAAACCTCAACGGCTGCATGATTCACAGAAACCTAAATAGATAACATTAATAGAAGCCATATTGATATATTTCTCGCAAATTCGTCTAAAAATAATTTTTGGCTCAGAATTCCTTTTATTCGTTGGTGTAAAAATCCATCACAATCGGCTAAAAATAGCTAAGTTATATTCTTACTGTCCATATTACAGAACTCTAAGCAAAAACCATTTTAGAATCCCATTTCCGACGCACATGTCAAATTTCATCATGATCGGTTAAGGTATAACCAAGCTCTGTCCTAATTGGCCATTCATATGATTTGCTAAAGGTTCAATTTGAAATGTAAAAGGTTCAATTTGGAATGTAAAAGGTCCAATTTGAAATGTAAAAAGTTCAATTTGAAGTGTTAAAGGATCAATTTGAAGTGTAAAACCTGTATGATGGTATAATGGTATGATGATATGTTGGTATGATGGTATAATTTTATGATTCATGACGATATGATTATATGTGATCAAATCTGAACTCTTAGTGATGCATCAAAACATTCGTAGCTTTCGGCAGAATTTCGATACTCTTTTATGCCATTTGAATTATTTCCCGGTTTTACCTAATTTAATTTTTTTATCGGAAATTTGGATTTCTAATCACGAACTTTCCCTTTATGGGATTGATGGTTATACATTATATGCGAACTGCAACAATAGATTTCGCGCAGGTGGTGTTGCAGTTTTTGTTGCCGCTTGCATAAATGGTGTAACCAATACTGATTATTCATTAAAAAGTGCTGATATATTGTTGGTTGATTGTAATTTTGGTGGCTTAAAATTTTCCATTTTATGTGTGTATAGGTTCCATTTTGTTAGTATAACTGAGTTTTTAGTTGAATTTAATGCCTTACTGTGTGTTGTGAAATCGAAAAATTTATTAATTCTTGGAGATTTTAATATTGACATACTAACTAGTTCTAATTTAATTGATGAATATAATATCATGATGGCAAGTCATGGGCTCGAATCTATTATTAATTGCCCTACTAGAATTTTTGGTAATTCGGAATCTTGTATTGATCATATGTTTTGTAGGCTGACTAATCCTGTATTATCCGATGCTTGGGTTGAAGATTTACATGTTTCTGATCATTGTGCCACTTTTGCTAAATTTAAGTTACAGCAGGAAGTTTCAGGAATTAATTGCCCCTCTACGGATAAAGTGATTTCGAAAATTGATTACTTAAGGCTTAATGATATTTTACAGTCTGAGACATGGGTGAATATTACTTCAATTCCTGACCCTAATGTGGCATTTTCGGTATTTCTTTCCAGATTATCTAACATTATTTCCGATTGTACTAGCTCTTTCAACATGACTAGCAATTGTGTTAACATTAAACCATGGATTAATTCTTCTCTGGTTCGCCGGATTAATAAAAAAAATAAGCTGGGCAGAAGAGTTCATAACCTACCTCTGAATGCTAGCTTACGGAAATATTACAATAAATATTCTAAGGATGTTACACGGGATATTAAACAAGCTAAGGCCAAGTACTACTTGACTAAATTTCATCATCAGTCTGGCAATATTAAACAGCAATGGGCAGTTGTAAATGAGATATTGAATTCTAATACTAAGGCTGAATATTTTTATGAAGTATTGGATGATTTTAATGGTAAATTTACTTCATCGTTTGATATTGCTAATAGTTTTAATTACTATTTTACTAATACTGTTAGCCTTGCTAACTCGCATTTATTACCGGGGAATGTTGATTTACTAGTTCAAGAAAGGTCAGTTGATTCTAGTTTCTTTTTTCGCCCTTTTCTATCCAGTGAAATTTTTTCGATTATTAATTCCCTCCCTACAAAGTGTTCCATTGATGAATTTGGTCTTAGCAACATTGTTTTAAAAAATATTAATCATAATATTGTTGACATTTTATGTTTTCTATTTAATGCAAGTATCACTTGTGGCATATTTCCCGATTGTTTAAAGTTAGCTATTGTTATTCCGTTGCATAAAAAGGATTCTCGGTTGTTTGTCGGAAATTACAGGCCAATTTCCCTATTGCCGGTAATTTCTAAAGTTTTTCAGAAAGCTGTTAAACATCGTATGGTGGAATATTTGGACAGTAAACATTTTTTTAGTGATGCTCACTTCGGTTTCCGTGTTGGTCTGGGTACTGAGGATGCTTTATTAGCATTTCTCAACCCTCTTCATATTGGCCTTAACAAAAATCAATCGGTTGGTGCTTTATTTGTTGACATTATGAAAGCATTCGATATGGTCAATCACCAATTGCTTTGTGTTAAACTTATGAATGCTGGATTTAGAGGTTTCATTTTAACTTGGTTTAAATCGTATCTTGATAATCGTTCGCAATGCGTTCGTATAAATGGTGTTTTAAGCAATCGCTCTGTTCTACCAGCTGGTGTTCCTCAAGGATCAGTGCTCGGTCCAATTTTATTCCTCATTTATATTAATTCCATTTTTTCCCAAAAATTCAAAAGCACGGTGGTGGCGTTTGCTGATGACATGGCGTTCGCTTACAAGTCCAATAATTATGCTAACATTATTTCTAATATTAATCATGATCTATTGATTCTTAGCCAATGGTTTAATTTTCACACCTTTGTTTTGAGCCCTAAATCTAAAGCTATGTTTTTTAATTTAACTAGCTACCCATGCGTAAATAGTGACATCGTTTATCATGATAATCGTTGCACTAGGATGGGTTGCTCCCAGTATTGTGTCTCAATTGAATGTGTTCAAAATATTAAATACCTTGGGATTACGATTGATTGCTGTTTAAATTGGAAATTACACGTTAAAGCATTAGTCTCGCACCTTGCATTCTCTATTAGAAAAATGTATCGTTTAAGAGATCATTGTCCACCTGCAGTTCTAAAAATTTTTTATCATGCCTTAGTTGATTCCAAACTTCGATATGGTATTTGTTCATGGGGGGGTACTTACCTTAATACTATTAAACAATTAATGATAGCTCAAAAGTATATTATTAGAGTAATGTATTTCAAGCAAAAGTGTTCGGCTTCTTGGCCTTTGTTTGCATCTAACTCACTTCTTCCCCTGAGACATTTATACGTTTTTAAGGTTCTAAAGATGTTCTTTGATATTTGCGGTAATCGTTCGTATTCTTATCATGCCTACTCATTGAGGAAAAATAACTTATGTATGAAATTTATTCCAAAATTTAATACAACACATTTCCGCAAATATTTTTTAGTTTCAGCTCCAAGAATTTTCAATCAACTACCTCTCAATATACGAATTGAACGTAATTTAAAAAAGTTTCTCCATGGTGTTAAAGGGTGGCTTTTTATTAATGAAAGTGTCGAATTTCTTTTTGATGTAATTGTTTAAATTATGCTTTAAATTTTAAAAATTGTTTTATTTTTGCTCTCATTTTTTTTGTATATATTTTTTTTTTCATTTTTCTTATATTGTTATTTTTGCTATTTTTATTTTTCTCTTCATTTACTATTGTTTAATTTTAAAGTTGTTAATGCTATATTATTATTATTTTTTTTTTAATCTTTAGTATTGAATTTTATTGTTCCTCTTCCTCATTATTTTATTTACATTTTCATATCGTTGGTAGTTCTAAACAGACATTGTATGTCTAAGAACTAACCTAATTTTTTTTTTCAATTATGTACATTACATTTATTTATTTATATTTTATTATTTATATTTCATTTAATTATATTTTTTATTTTTTTATATATTGTTTATATTGCATAGTTGAATAAAGAATCTTTAAAAAAAAAAAAAAAAAAAAAAAAAAAAAATAATGGAATAATGTGTGGAGTCCCTCCTTGAAGGGATTTGACCACCTCAACGACGTTTTTTCAAATAGTTCGATCTATACTGCAAGAGAAAGCCAGACACTGTGATCGGATTTGTTTATGTCCCTTTCAACGTCGTCCATCAATGGAAATCGGACTACTTTATCTAAAAATAATTTACCTAAAAACAAATCTTTAAATGAATTCATCTAAACAATAGTGGCCCCAAAAACCATCCTAAAAAAGCTTTCAAAAAAGTTATATGTGCCCTCACTAAATTTTATCCATAAAAGGTGTTTTAGAGCGCAAAACCGTATATTTTATTTTATGCGTGCTCTACATTCAACGAAATTTTGAAAATTAAGTTAGCTGGAAATTATTTGAGATACACTGAAAAATCATTAAAGTAGGTGAAAAATAGCAAAATGAGTATTTGTAAAACAAAATTGCCTTTTTTCTTAAAAATTAATTTACCCGGGAATTGGCCCGCAGCCTAATAGCCAAAACGCGATTAACAAAAATTAGGGTTGATATTAAATCGCAGTGTGTTAATGGTATAAAGTTTTTAAAATAAATTTTCATTTGTTTGGCCTATATCGCTGATTTTAGTAGCTTTAATTTTTTTTGTGGGAAAAGGAAACATTGAGCTAAAATAAAGAAGCAGATAAAACCCGAGATACAAACCCTAAAATCGACTTTTTAAGTTGTTTTTTGAAAATGTAAAGATTACCAGTGTGAATTGTTTTTAGATAAATTGATTTAAGGTAAATTTCTTTAGTCAAGTTGTTTCTAACCAAAAGTCCGCGAATCCCATCCATCGGGTAGGTGGCCTCCCACGTGGTCCTACTTTCGTTGGTGCCGACTCCAAAGAACTTACTCAAAAACAACTTCATTGCGCGATATATGATTAGACTTAAATATTTTGAATGCTCGGTGCTCCGCAGGAAAGAAAGTCTTCGCGCATCTGCCTTCTCACAGTGATCATGTATTTAGTCTTCGCTTTGTTGATCTAAAGGCCAATTTATTGGGCTGTTAATTCCAACGGGAGGGGGACCTTTTTCAGGGAGATTATGTTGCAACCCAGCATGCAAATATTAGCTGTCTCCATGCCAAGAACATTGCAGATGTTATCTCGAAGACATCCGAATTTTTGCCTTCTATTAGCAACTTACATATTGAGCGATCCAATAAAAGCTGGCACATTGAAACCACTTTTGACAGACGATTAGACATGGTGTGCACACGGATGTCCTTTCCATGAGCTCAAACATGTGGTTGAACAGAGGATTTCGTTGCAGATACCATCTTCACCGGGTGTCTTGTAATTTTTCATCTGCGATATCACTTTCCTCGCTTCTTCATATGATGGAGGAGATGATAGATGATAGTGTCATCTCGAACGTTGATATCACATTGACGGAAGAAAGGTTGTTGCAAGGAAAATTTTAGAAAATTAGAAAATTTTAGGTCTAGATGAATGGTTTATTGTGAACGATTCGTTTTTGCGCTCCATTCATTCATTAAACATAATTCCATTGATTTGGTGGTAAAGAAGCTTCGCATCGTCGTCTTTTAAATGATCTAACACCCGAAAATTTGGCTAAAAAAAATTTAGGGATCATCTAACAGCGATCGAACATTTTGGAGGTTTGGCCAAACAGGAGGATTTTTTGGGAAGCAGAAGGTCCGTAATACCACTTTTAACAATTATCTTGTGTTATACTCGTGTGATTGCTAAGATTCTCGCTATTAATCCCAACAAATCCGCGGGTCCTGCAATACATTTTTGTTGTGAAGCCCTTATCTGTATTATTTGATGTATCTGGAAAATAGCCAATGTTCAACCAGTGTCTAAAAGGGCAGTAAATAGCCATAATCTAAGATAATGGAGGCAGTCATAATTTTCAATTAATAAAATATTTAGATGATCACTACTTAGCTTATATCGGATCACCAGTACAGTAATTATATCACAGAGATTTTGCCATTATTGTTTCAGATACGATTTCGTATTGAGCTCACTGCCCCAATCCTTTTGAACGAATTTAATCGTCCTTATTAAATCGGCTCCTTTGATGCGTTGCATACTGTGAAGTATTATTTCACAGTTGTTCAGTTTCTGTAGCTGTATTTCTGTTTTGATGTTCTAGCTCTGCAATCTTCTGTTCGTCACTTGCACGTTTTAGGTGTTTCGTCTTTGGGTTGCACACAGTTATCTCAATAGTTTGCTTTTGTAGTTGAAAACTTGATCGTTTTGTTTGAATTAGAGGTGTATAATGGGTTCAAGGTTTCTAACCACTTTGTAAGGTATAAGAACGCAGAGTTCCTTTCTTGAGAGAAAAAATTGTTTAAAACAAAAATCTTTTATTAAATATAACAATAATAAATAAATCACAGATTTCGTATATATTGTAAAATTATAGATTGTGGCTCAAAAATTTTTTTTACAGGGTGTGCAATGACACTTAAGAAAATGTATACAGAGAACAAACTCAATTTAAAAGCAAGACATATGTATTGGAGACTTTGGAGACTGCTTTGAAATGTATCATACTTTAAAGTAGATAAGTAGGTTGAACATAAACCTTAATCTAATTATTATGTTGTTATTCTAAAGTGATATCAATGAAATTTGCATTAAAAATAAATATAACTAACATATACTACTCCAAAAATTCTTCGTCCGGAAAGTGTTAATGTGGTGCTAACACTTCTAAATTTAGTAGACACGTAACATTAAATTGGCATAAGTATGTATATGCCTTCTTTCCGAAAATATAAAATTTAATCGCATTACTAACAGTGACATCTAGTAGCAAAAAAAATTTCTTGGTCTATACTTTAATTAGGCGGACTATAATTATGTTTAAAAGCGTTCTTTCTTATTTACTGTTGTTTTATTAAGTATGTGTATATATATATATATTTTACAGGGAATCACGACCCAGCCGCATGCAACAGCATCCTAAATGAAGGTCAAGATGATGAAATGGTAGTAACCGGATACAAGCGTTCCCTTTCACGAACAATTCTCTGCTGGATATTCATAGTATTTACATTTGGTCTGCTGCGTTTGGTGATGCATTGGTGGCGTCATTGGTTGCTATTATTTACTCATATACCATGTCCGCTTAGTACGGCTGAAAAGGTACTTGTGACGGAATACTTTCAGGGCAAACATAATGTTTACTATGTCAAAAGTATTGTAACACTGAACGATGATGTGATCCGAAAATATATTGCCGAGCGTAAATCAACATCTAAAACGGATAATCAGAATGAAATGTACTATGATTTAATACCAATTGATATTGAGCGACATGTTAACGATCAACCGGTACAGTATTCATTGCACTTTGGTGATGGCGTGTTTACGAGTAAGTAAAATAAATTTTGCGCCCAACATGGGTTTTTTTGACACAATTTTTTTTTTTTTTTTTTTTTTTCTATACAGAAATCAATTCGATCCGTTTATTCCAATGCAAACAATTGCGTTACGTGTGGCACGATCAAAAACAAAGTTTCATTCAATTAAATTGCTTGGATAGTAATGTACCAAGTCAAGCACTGCATCAAATGGGTGGTCTTTCAGAATATGAACAGTATGTACGACGGCTAGTCTATGGTTATAATAAAATTTCGATTCCATTAAAAACGATCATGAAACTGTTATTCCTCGAAGTTTTAAATCCTTTTTATTGTTTTCAAATATTTTCGGTGTGTTTATGGTTTTCATACAATTACTATTATTATGCCACGGTCATTATATTTATGTCGGTTTTTGGTATTTCAATGTCTGTGATGCAAACACGAAAAAATCAATTGGCCTTATACAGAACGGTGACACATAGTGATACAGCGAATGTAATTCGAGAAAAGGGTGAATCACAGATGATTGAAACAAAATATTTAGTACCGGGTGATTTGCTGGAAATTCCGAGTTCGGGTTGTACAATGGAATGCGATGCTGTCCTACTGTCAGGCAATTGTATTTTGGATGAATCAATGTTGACAGGTGAAAGTGTGCCAGTTACAAAAACACCTTTACCAAATAAACGTGATGTGATTTTAGATACGAAAGAGCATGCCCGACATATGCTGTTCTGTGGCACCAAAGTAATACAGACACGTTATATTGGATCCGAAAAGGTACTAGCCGTTGTCATAAATACAGGGAATAAAACAGCTAAAGGGGGCTTAATACGATCGATTTTATATCCACCACCGGTTGATTATAAATTTGAAAAGGATTCATATAAATTTATTATGTTGCTGGGAAGTGTTGCGGCCATTGGTTTTGTTTACACAGTTATAACAAAAATTCTAAATCAAATGCCGTTTGTTAAAATTGCAGTCGAATCATTGGATTTAATAACAATTGCTGTGCCACCAGCTTTACCTGCGGCTATGTCCGTTGGCCGGATGTACGCACAGAAACGTTTAAAGAATAATAATATTTATTGTATATCACCGCGGTCAATTAATGTCTCGGGGTCTATAGATTGTGTATGTTTTGATAAGGTAAGTTATTTTAGACATACGCACATGTTAGACACAAATAACATTTTTATTTTTATTATTAGACTGGTACATTAACTGAAGATGGCCTAGATATGTGGGGAGTTGTACCAAAATCACCAACAAATAGTTTCCAAATTCCTATAAATCAAGTCGATCGACTACCATTCGATCATTTATTATATGGTATGGTAACATGTCATTCGTTGACACTTATGAGTGGCGAACTAAAAGGTGATCCACTCGATTTAAAAATGTTTGAATCAACAAAATGGGTGTTGGAGGAACCAAACGTATCGGACGATACAAAATATGATTTACTATTTCCGACTGTTGTCCGACCGAGTAAAACATCGGAGGTGACATCAAATAATACACAACCGATTGAAATTGGTATTGTTAGGGAATTTTCATTCACATCGTCGCTGCAACGCATGTCAGTTATAACAAGGACTCTATCTGATACGCATTTTAATGTGTACTGCAAAGGTTCACCGGAAATGATTGTTACGCTATGTCGCAAGGTATGTCTTTCAATTGAACTTTATGCATCTCGATTTGTATTATACTAATTTGTTTCTGTTTTCTATATTTAAAGGACACAATTCCAAATGATTTTCATGAAAAATTAGAGGGATACGCACAACAAGGTTATCGAATTATTGGCCTAGCATATAAACCACTAGATAAAAAAATAAATTATGCCAAAATCCAACGGATATCCAGAGATAAAATCGAATGTGATCTAGAATTTCAAGGTTTTGTTATATTAGAGAATCGATTAAAGGAGGACACGACTTCGGTCATAAATAGTTTAATGGCGGCAAATATTCGTACAATTATGGTGACTGGAGACAATATATTAACCGCGCTTAGTGTGGCTAAAGATTGTGGCATGATAACAAAGGGACAAAGTGTAATTACTGTAAATCATCGACAGCATTCGCAGGATGAGACAAAATATGAGCTCTACTATAATTTGACGGGGCAACCTGGTCGCACTATGCAATCTGATTTTGTTAACAGTTTTGCTGGTACAGATTATCAATTAATGACCAATAGTAACAGTATCGATAGTCTTGAGACTATAGACACGTGCACTCAAATGACGAATACCTTGTCAATCAATAAGGATATCGATGTCGAGCTTGGGGTCGTATCGAATGATCGCGAAAAGGTTGTTAAATCGAAATTAGGTAAAAATGATTACAAAATGGCTGAGGAGACATCATGCAATAATTATCGCTTTGCAATGATCGGTAAAACGTGGGGCGTGTTACGCGATCACTATCCAGATTTAATGCCGAAATTTGTTACTCGTGGTACAATTTTTGCACGTATGGCGCCAGATCAAAAACAATCATTGATTCAGGAATTACAAGACTTGGGATATTATGTAGCAATGTGTGGTGATGGAGCTAATGATTGCGGGGCGCTTAAAGCGGCGCATGCTGGTATATCACTATCGGAAGCAGAGAGTAGTGTTGCATCACCGTTTACATCAAAAAATCCGACAATATCGTGTGTACCAAATGTGATTAAAGAGGGTCGAGCCGCATTAGTAACCCTGTTTGGAATATTTAAATATATGGCCGCATACTCGATCACACAATTCTCGTCCGTTCTCATTTTATATTCGATCGAATCGAATTTGACGGATTTTCAATATTTATATATCGATCTCTTTTTGATATCAATTTTTGCATTTTTCTTTGGGAAAACGGAATCGTACGATGGACCTCTAGTTAAACAGACACCACTTAGTAGTCTTGTGTCTCTTAGTCCTGTTATGTCACTTTTGTTACATTTAATTGTTGCTATATCTATACAAACAATCGGGTGGTTCCATTTACGACGGCAACATTGGTTTGTACCGTTCGAGTATACGCCCACGAATTCGGTACTAGGCGATTTCGGTTGCCATGAAAATTATACAATATTTAGTATATCATGTTATCAATATATAATTTTAGCGTTTATCTTTAGTAAGGGGGCTCCCTATCGCAAATCAATCTTGTCTAACTATGGACTTCTCATCAGCATTATAGTATCAACCCTATTTACTATTTATATAACGATAGCTCCGCCCACATTTTTTATTAATCTATTTGAATTGGTATTGCCACCGGTTACCAAATTCCGTATAATAATTATATTTTATGGAATTGTCAACTTTATTATATCGCTATTTATCGAGATATTTATTATCGATGTACTACTATTCAAAAAGCTACGCTATCGATTCCATAATATTGAAAAATCTCGTCGCAAATATTTGGCGATTGAGAATGAGCTGCGAAAAAATCATCAATGGCCACCACTCACCTCCTATCAAAGCGATACTCAAGTTTTGGTTAATAATGATAAATCATCGCCATCCTCCTATGCCGAAATTGGTATCGAACGAGACACAAATACTCAACTTGATCATAGCAGTATTGTATTAAATAGTTTTTTTACCGACAACTCACCTCAGAGCCCGAAAAATTTACCGAATATGGTCGAGTGTAGCGAAACAATGCTTAACAATAACAATGGTAAATTAGTAACCTCGTGTAATGATTCGGGAATTGGATTTGAATCAACCCTAAATAATAGTATTAATAGTAATAACAATATAAATAATAATAAATAGCATAGGGCAACACTACTACTACAACTACTACAAAATCAAATATTATTTATATTTAAATATATTGTATATGTATAAAATATTCCTGCCATCTTTGACTTTCAAATTTTTTATATGTGAATATCGCTATCTTTTATATATTAATATTCACTTATCGCATATACATATCGATAACGCAAAGCGCACAAGTGCTACGTCTTTATTTTAAATTTTCACTCAATGTTCTTGGAAATAGTGTTCTAAAAGACTGTACCACCAGAAAACTGAACAATAAATGATAAAAAGTACCTTTCTGGCATCTTAATTTTGTATTTACATACCAGAAATTGTATAAGTCGATGTATCATATATGTGCTTTGATGTATCGATATATAAATAAGTATTAAGTCCTTATTTGCGATTGTTTGAAATTTTAATGAGTCACCTCCAAATTTGTTCTAACTATAGAAAAACTTATGTATACAATTTTCTAGGTCATTTGAGCTATGCTATTTATTAATCGCTAAAATGATTTAAAAATTGACATTATGACTGTTTAAAGTTTAGAGAAAATATGGAGTAGGTAATCTGAATATCTGAGATTTTTTGTACGTAAGAGGACTAAAGAATAGGCCATATGTCTAGCCTATTATTATTTTTGTTCAACTTCCGGTTTGGCGGTAAACGACTCCACTTTTTTTATAAAACTTGAAGTCATTTTGGGCTAAACTAGAGTTGCAAAAAAAAAAAAACGAAAATACGTAGTGTACTTAAGTTTTTCTATAGATAGAACCAAATTGAGGGGTGACCCAGGAAAATTTGAAACAAATAAAACGCAAAACAAATTACCTATTATGTATATATGCAAATTTTTGACAGTCAATACGGAGGTCTGAGTTAACTACCAATTATATATTTTATAGATTTAGTAAAATAAAAATTAATAAATTCTTAAAATAATTTAACACACACACACACACATACACACACACACACATACACATACACACACAAATTTTGCCTAACAGTTAATTTTAAAGATTTAATCTCAAAAAATTACAAAATATAGAAGGTGCTGTCATCTTTTATTTGTATTTAACACTAGAACTACCGACCGTTCAAAATAACCGATTTACATTTATTGAATTCATTTTTTGAATTATTAAGTTAGAATTGTTTTGGACATTTTTGATGATTTTTAATATAATTACTTTATTGCCATATTAAAAGTCATCATAAATTTCTATAATATTTCTTACATAATAATAAAACAAAATAAATTCAATAAATGTAAATCCGTCATTTTGACGGGTAGGTAGTTCTAGTGTTAAATTACAAATGTATAAAATATGGCGATAATCTTGTTGTATTACAATTTATATATTAAGTTTTGTGGTACTTACCTATTTATAAATAATATTATAAATTTAATTTTGACACCAACACATACATGTACGCACCCATAAACATGCCCAGCGCCATCTCCGAAAGAGTATACTTTTATTTGTGATAGAATAAATTATAAATGATTATAAAATGGAGAACGGAAGTCGGTTCCAAGATTTTATTTTCAATTAAAAAAAATTGTTTATTGAGTTTTTTGTCGTAGGCGGAAATGCAATACAAAAATTTAGGATCACGTTAAAAATATAATAATTAATTATTATTTTACAGTAATTAAGTATATAAATGAAGCAAAATACGTGAAATCACAAATTCATTCTATGGGAACGGAAGTCATGTTTTAATTTTATGATTTTTATGTTTCGAATATGTAACATTGTGTAAAACTTAAAAGTCGTAGTTTATTTGACAATTTACAATGACAATTGTACTATTGAATTCCTCAATAGGAATTCGTCGAATTCCTGCTAAATTGACGGAATTCAAAATCGAATTCATCGTTTAGTTTGCCTACTTTATGCTGGGTGCGCTAGACCATATTTTTTTTAGTTCTGCAGGTTGGCTTTGTGAAATTTATTATTTATTTGGCAATTAAAAGTATAAAAAATATGACCGCCGATTCGTTCTGTTTTAATTTTCTCTAGTGTTCATTTTTTAAACTTTTTCCTTATACTACAAAATCAGCATAACATCTTGTTTCGTTTTCTTGCAATGTACGTTTAAATATGACTACTATTGAATATTTCTTAAATATTTGAATATTGCTTAAAATTTGAATCCTTCTTTTGAAGGAATAGCTGCGTGAAAATCGCGATTTCCCTTTATTGGTTTAGCTTCTCGAACATTGTTTTTTTAATTCTTGAAGTTGGATTTCTTTGGATTTATAGTCAGCATCAGAACAAAATTCAAAAGTCATGCCAGTCTCCTAGATTTTTGCCCATTTGAATAATTCTTTCCGTGAGCTGTGAACTATTGCATAAAGATGCCATATAGACCTATTGTAGACATATTCATAATTTTTTTTTATATAATAAATTTTAGATAAATCAGGAATTGTACCTTCAAAAACTTCCATCAGTTTTTCGATGAACATGTAAACTGCTCTAGTGTCATAATGTAGTCAATCTGATTTTATAATGAAACCACAGTTCTACATTTTTTATCCTACATTTTTGTAAGTTAAAAAACGGATTAATAGTCGCTTGTTTGTTGTTCCAATGAAAACCTTGAAACTCGGTAAAATAATTTTAATACTATCATTAATTTTTCTTAAATTTTTCGAACAGTTCGACTCGGGAAACGACTTTTTACAACACTTTTTTAAGTTACTCATTATTATCAACTAAACATTTTTTTTTAAATTAAACTATTTGCAATATTAATTTTGACCCTAATTTATACCTGTTTTCTAATTATTGTACACAAATGTTTTATTGGGTTTGGGCTCTATAATCAAAAACTATGGCAATCAAAAATTCCTTTTTTCAAAAACCGACTTTACATGGAAAGGCACATTTGAATAAAAATAAATTTGATGAGATAAAACCAAATTAGATGAACATCAACCAAATTAGATGACATTTCAAATGTCGTAAAAGTGCACTAATGCTTGAATTTTGATCTTTATTGAAGTCTCTTCTGAGTTGGTAAAATCATTTTTCCAAAAATTGTTTAGTCTGTCCTATATAAGTAGTGTTGTAACTACATTGGACTTGGTACACAACATTTGATTGTTTCCTTAAAGGTTTGTTATCTTTAATTTTAGAAAACAATTTGTTGTTTAAACTTATTTCTGCTTGTTCTACAATTTTGAAGTTTTAATTTCGTAAAAATTTTTAACATAAGGAATGGTCAGATAATTTGTGGTTTCATTTTCTGGTCGAGAAACAGGATTTATGTGAAAATATCTTTGTCTCCAAATTATGTTATTTATTAATTTTTCGGGATATTGATTGCGAAATAATGTATCTTTTAAAATTTTAAGACTTCTGTTCTGAAATTTAGTATCGGAAAGTTTTAGAATTTTTTGGGTCAATATTTTTATGGTGTTAATTTTGGAAGAAGTGGGAAGCCAAGAGTGAAAATTTAGATATCGACCAGACCAAGTATCTTTGTGGTACCAATCACAGGAAATTTGGCCGTTTGGCTCACGAATCAACAGAATGTCCAAAATTGTAATTTGGTTATTTGTTTCTTTTTCTAAAGTAAATTTTATTCTGTTTTTCTTTGAATTAAAAGCTTCTAAAAATGAATCAATTTTATTTATTAGTACCGTTGTAATTATATCATCGACATGTCTATAATAGAACAAAGGTTGAAATTCTAAAGAGTTTAAAACTGAAATTTCTAAATTTTCCATTAATAAATTTGCTATGATGGGACTTATTGGAGAACCCATTGGAGAGGCAAAAATTTGTTTATAAATTTTGTTATCAAAAGAAAATTCCGAATTGCTTAAATCTATATCTAAAGAGTTAAGAAACTGAACTTTCGATCATTTTGATTTTGAATTTTTCTTTATATTTCTCCAATTTTGACTGACAATATTTATTACAATATTTTTACCAACGCAGAACAGATGTCAATAAAGATCAAAATTCAAGCACTAGCGCACTCTTACGACATTTAAAAGATACAAACCACCAAATCAGTTTAGATAATATCAAAATTCTTGATAAGCAAAACAAATTCAATAAACATTTCAGAAGATTACGCGTATACCGGAAACTTATATGATATGTTCATCTACCCTCTTTTTCCGTTATAAGACGCGGCTTCTTAGACAAAAAAAGTTATTTTTTTACAAAAAACAGGCTTAATAAAGGGATGCGGCTTATTATAATTGTGCGGCTAGTTAGAGGTTCCCAAAAAGTTAAAAAAAAACGATTACCAAGAGAAGCCGCGGTTTATTAAAGGTTAACACTTAAAAAAAAGGTTAAACCATACCTATGTAATCACAATTAATTATCAAAATTTATCTAGGTAATTTAAATTATTACTATTAAAACTCTGCTCTGACACACAATTTACCTACGGTATTCCAATAATATACAAACAATGAACAAAACTGTTCAAAAATTAAAAAAACGGAAACTGCAAAAGAAAAATGGCAAGAGCGTAAAAATTTTCATTTACCCACTTTTATTTTTTAATTTCCTTGTATACTATTTTTTAGGCTTAATAAAGGTGTGCGGCTTATATCAGAGTGCGGCTAGTTAAAGGTTCCCAAAAAGTTTTAAAATAATTTTTAGTCAAGGAAGCCGCGGCTTATTAGCGGGGTGCGTCTTGTAACGGAAAAAGAGGGTAATTTGGTTTTGTCTCATCAAATTTATTTTTATTCAAACGTGCGTCTCCATGAAAAGTCGGTTTTTTAAAAAAAAAAAAATTGTCATTGCCATAGTTTTTGATTGTATGAAGGAAACAATTTTTGGAAAAAATAAAAAATTCATTTGCTTTTGAGAATGAATCCGAATAGCATTTCGAAAATAACATTTTAGCGGCTACTTTGAAAGGGACGAAATGCAAGACGGTAGCACTTTAATATTTATTTTATAATCCCTATTCATTTCCAATCAAGTTTTTTTTTTGAATAGCAATAAATACAAAACCATAGGTATGAAATTTTCAAAAATTTGACACCTTGTGAAAAAAACATAAAATTAAAACATGACCTCTAAAAAAATATGATTTGACGTATTTTCCACCATATATACAATGTATATATATATATATATATATATATATATATATATATATATATATATATATATATATATATATATATATATATATTTATATATTTATATATATATATATATATATATATATATATATATATATATATATATATGAGGAGCACAGAACTGTATGGCCTAACCCACATTAAAAATTTTTACTTTTTTTCGTTTAAAATCGGCCGGCCATAAATGTTCACTAAAATGATTATTTATTATAAAACAAATATTATAATAAATAGCCTGAAAATAACTGTTCCTGGAAATGGAGGCCGATTAAACGATAGTTTTTATATATGTATGTGGGTTAGACCGCTGTGGTTCTGAGTTGCTGATATATATATATATATATATATATATATATATATATATATATATATATATATATATATATATATATATATATATATATATATATATATATATATATATATATATATATATATATATATATATATATATATATATATATATATATATATATATGTATATGTTTATATATATATATATATATATATATATATATATATATATATATATATATATATATATATATATATATATATATATATATATATATATATATATATATATATATATATATATATATATATATATATAATATCTATAATAATGATATATAGAATTTGTTATGTTAAGTAAATAAAAAAAAGTAAAACTATTAAATTGATATTTTGATTTTCTTGTGTTTACACTTATGTTTGCGTGCTGCATTATTTTATGTCTGTCCCTGAAATATAATTCAATGATAAAATAATTTATATTTACTGTAATTCGATTTGAAATTTGACTCAAATTTTCTATAGATTCGAATGATTACGAATTAAAGTATTTACGTCGATTCGATTGGATTAAGCGATGTTACATAGCTCGAACTTACCCTATCCCGGCTTTTGAAAAAACAAACAACTAGCATCCGGATTCATATTGTGAATATGCATCAAGGAACGGAACAAAACCTATTCTGCGTTAAAAATAAATTAACACAAAGGAACATTTGGATTGTGTCCTGTAAATTATTGAGAAAAGCTTTCAACAAACAAATTTAATTATCTGTCCAACATTCCTCATAATTCTACTAAACTCGCTTCTTTAATAACCTCTTTGAATGTTCGATTTTTAGAAGAGAATGGATCTATAGAGGGATGTAAAGATGCTGGTACAGGTGTAAATATATCCTGCTAAATTGTATCTTGTCCTCTATATTACTTCCACAATGGATGAACGTGGAAAGTATGTCCAGCGATATTCTGGACGTCAAACGCAATTGTATCCTGTACTCTTCGATTCGTCGAAAATAAATTAATACACTCGAGCATTAGCAATTCATCAAATAAATTTATTTAAAATTATAATGATTATTTTAATTATAAAAATAAAATTAATAATAAAGAATACGACGTATTAAAAATGGCTGAAGAAATTTCTTTTTATTCGCGATTAATGACAAGAGACTAACTAACTTACTCTTCTCTTTTTCTAACCCAAGTTGCCGGAAAATGTATGATTTTTGATAGTAGCGCTCTACGCCGAAACCGCGAACTAAATTGTTCCCTATCGTCACGTAGATAAATTCAAGGTTTGGTAATGGGGTAAGTGGTGTCGCCACACTATCCCACCCCTAGTGAACTCCGAGAACGATACAAAAACTATCGAAAACGAACAGGTTTGTTAATTCTCCGCCCCAAACGCGATTTAATATCTTGTTCGTCACATACATTATTGGCAAACGCAACGTGATTTCGGCTCTTAATCGGAGTACTGTCAGTTGATTTTTCGTTAGGTGGTTCAGTTGACCTACAGTTTGAAAGGAATGGCACTTCCGGCTCCTCATAACGCGATGGCTCGTCAGTTGTTTCAGTAAAGCAAGGTTTCAAGCGGTTAATGGATACAGTGGATTCAACACCTTTTACCAATAAAGTAAAATACTTATCGTTTCGTTTGATTACCTGAAAGGGTCCTTCGTAGGGTGGTTGGAGTGCCGCCCGTACCGCGTCCGTTCGAACTAACACATGATCGCACGTTGCCAAATCCTTAAATACAAAAATCTGCCCCTTTTTGTGGTTGGAAGTGTTGTTTTAGTCCAAAATTATTATTAATTAAATTCAATTTATTATTATTAAATGATTTAAACATAAAATGATTTTTTTATTTATTTGATTGTTATAGTTCATAAGACTTTGTTCAACTGACTAAAAAAAATGACAACATGGATTCTATTACATTTCAATTTCTTTTCTTCCCTTGCCCTACACACCGTACACTCCGTACAGATTACTTATTTCATATTAACTAAATTAATGTCATCTAAACATATTGTTTATTTTAACACTCCCTCCTGTTTAGATTTGTGTTGTTTTTGATATGTTGAAACTGGCTTCGATCGAGAGCTTTTGTGAAAATATCAGCTAATTGCTCTTTGGTTTGGACGTAGGTTACATTAAAATCCTTGCCTAATGCGTTTTTGATAAAATGATACCGCACATCAATGTGTTTTGTTCTTTTGTGTGCCGTCTCATCTTCTATCATCTTTATAGCACTTTGATTGTCCAGCTTTAAGATAAACGGTTTCTTTCCCAATTTCAATTCTTCACAAAGTTTTCCCATGATTATTATTTCTTTGACTGCTTGGGATGCAGCTATATATTCAGCTTCAGCTGTTGATAACGCTACTACTGACTGTCGCCTAGTATACCAATCTATTGCTGTTCCATTTATTATCATTAAATACCCTGACGTTGATTTTCTTGTTTTTACATCTCCAGCAAAATCTGCATCACAATAAAACTGTATGTCTGCTCCCTCCGACCCTGATTTAAATTTTAAACCGTAGTCTTTTGTACCATTTAAATATCGGAATATCCGTTTTACTGCTTCCCAGTGGGATAAGTTTGGAGTTTCTACATATCGACTTAATTTATTTACAGGAAATGTGATGTCTGGTCTGGACACAGATGATAAAAATAATAGGCTCCCAATTGCTTCGCGAAATGGACCATTGAAAGATTCACTTTCCTCATTATCCATATCCTTAGTTGGTCCAGGAGTATTAACTGATTTACAATCCTTCATATTGAACTTTTCTAAAAGTTTAATAATGTATGCCTCTTGTTTAACAAATATATCACCAGATGATTCCTTAATGATTTGCATTCCCAAGAATTGACTTAGGTTTTCTCTTGTTACTTGGAAATTATTCTCCAAATGTTTAAGAAAATTATTTATTGCTGTAAGATTTGATGATATAATTAAACCATCATCTACATAAATTATTAGATATAGTTTTTCAGAACCACTTCCCATAAAAATACAGA
Source organism: Tipula vernalis (assembly GCA_958295665.1). Lineage (NCBI taxonomy): Eukaryota > Metazoa > Arthropoda > Insecta > Diptera > Tipulidae > Tipula > Tipula vernalis. The sequence goes on from OY282561.1 coordinate 11,506,443, forward strand.
GATCATTTTCAGATTGCTTTAGGTTAAATTCTTTTATAACTTCAATGAATTTTTGATTCCAATTTCTCGGTGCTTGTTTTAATCCATAAATACATTTGTTCAAACGACATACTCTATCAGTACCATCTTCAAATCCTGCAGGTTGATCCATGTATATCTCCTCATCCAAATTTCCGTTTAAAAATGCAGTCTTTATATCGAATTGAACCAAATGAAGGTTACACTGTGCAGCAATACTCAGAAGTAATCTGATACTTTTATATTGTGCTACTGGACTAAAAGTTTCTAAATAATCCCTGCCATACTTTTGACTACATCCTTTTGCAACTAGTCGTGCTCGATATTTATTATTTGATTTTATGCGAAATACCCATTTATTACTTATTGCTTTCTTTCCTTCTGGTAAATTAGTCAATTTCCATGTATGATTTATATTGAGAGCATTTATTTCTTCATTCATAGCTGTCTTCCACTTTTGATTTTTAATTGCGTCTGTGTATTCAATATCTTCGCATACTAACATACTCACATAATCATTATATCGAACTGGTGGCTTCAGAGTACTTCTTCTTCTCAACACTTGACCTTCCTCTTCTTCTTGTTGTTTTTCTTCACTTTCATCCGTTATAACATTTTGATCAGTTTTATTTTCAATTTTACTGATTTCTTGGGTTGTTTCAGGTTGCGTTAAATCTTGTGAGTTTTTCTCGATACTTATTATATTCTGTTGAGAAATATTTTCTTTGAAGATAACATCTCTACAAATGTCAATTTTATTTTTATCAGGAAAATATATACGGTATCCCTTCGTTTCTTCAGAGTATCCGATAAATATTCCTTTTTCACTTTTAAAATCCCATTTTCTTCGTTTATTTTTAGGTATATGTACAAATACCTCATTTCCAAAAATTTTAAAATTTTCAATACATGGCTTCTTTTTATGAATCAATTCGTAAGGTGTTTTATTGGGTATTGAGCTCTTACCCGTTCTGTTTAATACATAAACCACAGTATTTATTGCTTCTGCCCAGAATTGCTTTCCCAATTCTGTATTATAAAGTATAGTTCGTGCAGCTTCAACCAATGTTCGCATTTCCCTCTCAGCTGCTCCATTCTGTTCAGGTGTATATGCTACCGTGAATTGATTTTTAATACCATATCGTTTTAACAAATTTTCTGTATTTTTGTTTTTAAATTCTGAACCATTATCAGATCTGATGATTTTAATATTTTCCCCAAATTGTACTTTAAATTTTTGTATGTATTCTACCAATTTTTCATAAACCTCTAATTTTTGTTTAAGATAATAAATTGTTTTATAATGACTAAAACCATCCTTCAGAAGTAGAAAATATCTAGAACCACCAATTGATAAATTTTCCATTGGCCCACAAACATCAGCATATATTATGTCACCTGGTTTTGTTAATATTGTACTTGATGTTTTGAAAGGTTGTCTGCATTGCTTTCCAAAAATACATGCTTGGCATTGGAAATTTTGATCACCAAATAAATTTAAACCATTAGCTTCCAATATTTGCTTGCAATATTGTTTATTTTGATGCACAAACATTTGATGCCATTGTTCTAATGATTTGCTTTTCTCATTTGTGTAATATACAGCAGAAGTTTTCCGAAATTTTAATAATAACTTAAATAAGTTTCCATCTCTGACACAGGATACTATTGTCTCATTTTTAAGTTTTATTTCACTTTTATTTTGTTTGGTAATCACCTCATATCCTTTATCTAACGCAGCACTTACTGAATATAGATTACACTTTAACTGTGGCACATAATATACATCCTGAATACTACCACTTATCCATTCATTATTTTTGAATATATTAACTGGAATTATTCCCATACCGATTGCTTCAAGTTTTGTTCCATCGCCTATTATGAACTGCTTTGAACTTTCAAATTTTTGATAATTACTAAACCAATTTTTATTTGAAGTCATGTGATGGCTGGCACCAGAATCCAAAATCCAATTAAAATCCACATCATCTTCCACACTCGACACCAACGCATAATCGTTAGTTTTCTTTCTAACTTCACTGCTTCTGTCATTTTTTTCTTTTTTAAACCAGCAATCCCGTTGCCAATGACCTCGCTTTTTGCAATAATGGCACACGTCATTTTTCTTGAAATTAGTTTTCCGATTATTTCTATTGTTTTGATATTTATTCACTTGCTTAGCTGTGAGCGCACCTTCCACTTCATGACTTTGCTGTCGATTGTATAGCCTCTCTTCTTCCGCAATCAATCTCGCTGTTAATGTATTTAACGTTTTATTATTTGTACTGTCCCAAGCTGAGTGAAAATGTTTGAAATCTTCCGGGAGGGTCATTAGAATTTTATTGATTAGCATATTCTCGCTAATTTCTTCCCCACACGTTCGAAGTTCATGACTAAGATTCTCAAGATCAGCCACATGACGAGCTACACCATCATTTTTATATATATAGGCATAAAATTTTTGTTGAAGGGAATGTACACTGGCTTCAGTTGATTTAGCATATAAGGCTTGAATGCGCAACCACATGTCAGAGGATGATTTACAGGCTATTAAGTGATTAATTACTTTTTCCATTACTGATGTAATTAATATATTTTGTGCTTTCATATCATCTTCATCCCATTTTGAAATTTCTTCCGGGGTTTTTCCTCTAACACGTGTTTTTTCTACCACATCATAAACTCCTTTTGATTTGAGTATGATAGTTATTTGGAATTTCCATGCTTGATAGTTTGCCCCATTTCCATCCAAGCTTATTGACCGTTTATATTCAAACAAATCCATCGTTTATTTATTTAAAAAAAATAATCAACCACATGTAATTACTTATCACAAAAAAATCGTTTATTATTAAATTTTTTTTTTTTTTTTTTATTTATTATATAACCTCAAAATCAACCATGTGTTTTTAATAAAATTTTTTTTTTTAATATTCTTTCTCACTTTATTTTAAATATATTATTTTAATAATAATACTGGGCCCATAACCTGTTGTTTTAGTCCAAAATTATTATTAATTAAATTCAATTTATTATTATTAAATGATTTAAACATAAAATGATTTTTTTATTTATTTGATTGTTATAGTTCATAAGACTTTGTTCAACTGACTAAAAAAAATGACAACATGGATTCTATTACATTTCAATTTCTTTTCTTCCCTTGCCCTACACACCGTACACTCCGTACAGATTACTTATTTCATATTAACTAAATTAATGTCATCTAAACATATTGTTTATTTTAACAGGAAGCCGTCGCTGGATGTAAAGCTTTAAATTTGGCTCGGAGTTGCGTTACGAATTCGGATCGAGATTGATCGCTTTTTGGCTGAATAAAATCGTGCGGGAGTCGTAAATTTTCTCCGTAGACTAATTCTGCGGAAGTGCTTTTAAAATCTTCTCGGAAAGCTGACCTGAGGCCGAGAAGCACTAGAGGAAGAGACTTCGTCCATTGAGTTTCAGCAGCGCACATGATTGCGCTCTTCAAACTGCGATGCCAACGCTCGATCATGCCGTTACAGGCCGGGTTGTACGCTGTGGTACGTCTGTGTTTAATCCCCAGAGCTTTTGATAGTTCCTCGTAGAGAGTGGATTCGAACTGTCCGCCTCTATCCGTAACGATTGTCGATGGAACTCCGAACCTACTAATCCACGTCTTTAAGAGAGCATCTGCGACGGTTTCTGCCTTCATATTGGGAATAGGTGTGGCCTCTGGCCAACGCGTAAAACGATCTATCATAGTCAGACAAAACGTTTGACCCTCGGATGGTGGTAACGGTCCTATTAGGTCTATATGAATTTCGGAAAAACGTTCGCTGGTTGGCGAGTATATACCCGTTTTGCTTTTAACGTGCCGTGAAATCTTGCATTTTTGACATTGTAGGCAATATTTGGCCCAATTTCTTACTTCCTTATTCATAGACGGCCAAACGAACTTAATTGCGACTTCTTTAGCTGTGCGTCGTATCCCCGGATGCGATACGTTATGCACTGATTCGAAAACTTGCCGTCGAAAGTTCTTGGGAACGAAAGGACGAGCTGTCCCGGTTGAAACGTCACATGTTATTTGTTTCTCCGTCCCAAAAATCGGAAATTCTTCAAATTTTAGAGTGCTTTGCGAACGGATAAGTTCAGAGAGTTCGTCATCTTTCGTCTGTTCTTGGGCCATCTCGATGTAATCAACACAGCTGTAGACATTCACTGCATCGATGCGTGAAATAGCGTCCGCCACAATATTTTCGCGCCCGGAAATATGACGGATGTCGGATGTGTATTGAGCTATGAGGTCTAAATGTCTGCGTTGTCTGGGAGACGCCTTTTCGGGATTTTGGAGTAAAGCAAACGTTAGAGGTTTGTGATCGGAGAACAAAATAAATTCTCTCCCTTCCACGAAATATTTAAAATGCTTAATCGCCGCATAAGCCGCCAACAATTCTCGATCATACGTGCTGTATCGAGTTTCGGCGTCGTTAAGTTTTCTTGAGAAGAAGCATATTGGTTGCCAACCATCTAACGAATATTGCTGCAGCACCGCGCCTAATGCTACTGCAGAAGCGTCCACCATGATGGCGATTTTCGAGTTTGCTGACGGATGTGCTAGTTGCGTCGCTTCGGCGAGACGTAATTTGCATGTATTGAACGACTTAATAGATTCCTCGCTCCAAACCAGTGTCGCGTTTTCTTTCTTCTTAAGACCTTTCAGGAAAGCGTATAAATTAGCTTGATCATGGGCCGCTTTAGGCAGAAAAATTCGATAGTAATTGATCATGCCCAAAAAACGTTGCAATCCTTTGGACGTGGAAGGCATTGGAAAATTTGAAATTGTTTCAACGCGAGACTTATCCGGAGAGATTCCCTTTGCTGTTATGTTAAATCCGAGAAAACTTATTTCTTGAACTGCGAAAACGCACTTATTAAGGTTAATTACCAAACCTGCGTTGCTTAATTTTAGAAAAACGATTCTTAGATGCTTAACATGATCATCCATGGTCTTCGAAGCGATTAACAGATCGTCTATATAAGGGAAAACGAAAGGTACGTCACGAAATATAGAATGTATAAGCCGCTGGAATGTTTGAGCCGCATTTCGTAGACCAAATGTCATACGAGGGAACTCAAACAATCCAAACGGTGTACATATCGCCGTTTTTTCAACGTCTTTAGGCTCGACCGGAACCTGATGATAGGCTCGAATGAGATCAACCTTAGCAAAATATTCGCATGACTCGAGCTGATGCGTGAAATCGGTAATGAATGGTATTGGATAGCGGTCGGGCTTGGTTTTTTCGTTTAAAGCGCGGTAGTCACCGCAAAGTGTCATCCAAACGGTGTACATATCGCCGTTTTTTCAACGTCTTTAGGCTCGACCGGAACCTGATGATAGGCTCGAATGAGATCAACCTTAGCAAAATATTCGCATGACTCGAGCTGATGCGTGAAATCGGTAATGAATGGTATTGGATAGCGGTCGGGCTTGGTTTTTTCGTTTAAAGCGCGGTAGTCACCGCAAAGCCGCCAGTTACCATCCTTTTTTTTAACGATGTGGAGTGGACTGGCCCAATTACTTTTTGACGGCCTGCATACACCTTGTTTTAACCAAATTTCGATCTCTGTTTTTGCTATTTGCATTTTTTCGGTACCTAAACGACGCCCTTTCGCACTGCATGGTGGACCTGTTGTCTCGATGCAATGAGTGACGTTATGTTTAGCTGTATTTAAAGTCGTTGTCTCCTGACATATCGATTTAAATTCGGATACCAACTTCATAATTTCTGAAGGAAATGCACCGGCCCTGATTGCCGTTATACCGTATGACGGTATTGAAATTGGCTTGCCTTTAACGACTAACAATGTAGTGGGATCGACAAGTTTTTGGTTTTTAATGTCGACCAACAGTCCTGAATGTGAAAGAAAATCCGCGCCGAGAATGCAGCGATCGACATTAGCTATTATAAATTTCCAAACTATTGGTCTGCGTAACCCTATATTGATAATTAAATTTTTGCTACCGAATGTGTCTATTGTAGATGTATTTGCGGCGTACAATTTGTACGATGACACATTAGATTTTTCGAGCGATGTTGGCGGTATTACTGAGATTTCGGCTCCAGTATCTATCAGGAATTGTAACTTGCTATCGGTATCAACAATAATGAGTCGGCAATTAGAACTTTGGTTAACCTCACTTGCCGAACACAGTGAGGCACCTAATGGTTTTTTGACTGGTAGGAATTGTCGTTGTTGGTGCCGAAACTACAGGGCTTTAAACACTTTAGTGCTTTCGCACCAAACCGATAATGATACCAACATAACGGGTGCTTTTGAACCTGAATTTTTGATCGTGATGCGCTACGATTGCGTGATCTGTCATGCGTCGTATTTCGCTGACGACCCGGAATGGAATTGCGACCACTGAACGTTGGTGTGCCCGCAGAGAATCGTGATCTGACTAACTCCTCGACGCGATCTGACAAGGCGTCAATCCGTGCAGTTACATTTACTTGTGAGTTAGTGTCACTATTAAGACCAGAATGGAATGTGTGAATGCCCGCAGGCTTATTAACATCCATTATTTTGTCGGCTGTCGTTGCTACTTTTGATAACTCGTCGTCTTCCAAGCACGATAAAATTGCTTGTGTGTGAGTTGGTAGCCGTTGCAACCACAAGTTCTTGAGCACCGCTTCGGTAATTTGATTTTCGGATAATGATTCCATTTCCCGAAGGAGCTGGGATGGCTTTTTATCACCGAGTTGCAGACCGGATAATAGGCGATCGAGCTTAATTTTAGCTGAGTCGGAAAGTCGTTCGATCACCGCTGCCTTGAGAGCGTTATATTTTCCGGATGGTGGGGGTTTTAGTATTTTGTCACGTACGCATTTAACCGTGTCGGGGTCTAAAGCCGCGATCAGATGTCCGTACTTCGTTGCGTCGACGGAAATGCCACCTATTTCAAACTGAGCCTCCAGTTGCGTGAACCAAATCTCGGGATCATCCCGATTAAAAGGCGAATATTTGATTGATACTTTATAAATATTGGTCGTGTTTAAGTTACTGACTGGAGATTTTACCGTGTCAGTTTTCGATTCGTTTTCGTCGGATGACATTTTGAATTTATCGAACTCGTAATAAAAATAAACTTTATATCGTTATGCCGTAATAAATCCGCCCGAATAAATTTAAAAAAAAATTTTTGCAACTTGAGTTTAACCAAAATAAAAGAAATTTACTCACCCTTAGTTAAGTTAAATTCCGTCGTGTACGGAAATTATACAATGTTGTTTTAATCTAAAATAGAAATGCACTAATGTATATTAAATTGACGATGCACTGCTGGCGTATTTGGCTGTGCTAACCAAGCTTCGACTTCGACCTCGGTGCGTCTTGCTGTCGGTACACGTGCTTTTAGGTTATGTTTCGTTCCCCGTCGAGTGCGCGTATGATTTTGCGCGACAATTGTTGAGATCGGTGCACGTGTTTTTAGGTTATGTCTCGATCCCCAACGAGTGCGTGTAAAATTTGCACGATATTCGTTATTGAAGTCACCAATTATACACTTCGGAATTTCCAATTAATCACGTCGGGGTCACCAATTATAGAGGGATGTAAAGATGCTGGTACAGGTGTAAATATATCCTGCTAAATTGTATCTTGTCCTCTATATTACTTCCACAATGGATGAACGTGGAAAGTATGTCCAGCGATATTCTGGACGTCAAACGCAATTGTATCCTGTACTCTTCGATTCGTCGAAAATAAATTAATACACTCGAGCATTAGCAATTCATCAAATAAATTTATTTAAAATTATAATGATTATTTTAATTATAAAAATAAAATTAATAATAAAGAATACGACGTATTAAAAATGGCTGAAGAAATTTCTTTTTATTCGCGATTAATGACAAGAGACTAACTAACTTACTCTTCTCTTTTTCTAACCCAAGTTGCCGGAAAATGTATGATTTTTGATAGTAGCGCTCTACGCCGAAACCGCGAACTAAATTGTTCCCTATCGTCACGTAGATAAATTCAAGGTTTGGTAATGGGGTAAGTGGTGTCGCCACACTATCCCACCCCTAGTGAACTCCGAGAACGATACAAAAACTATCGAAAACGAACAGGTTTGTTAATTCTCCGCCCCAAACGCGATTTAATATCTTGTTCGTCACATACATTATTGGCAAACGCAACGTGATTTCGGCTCTTAATCGGAGTACTGTCAGTTGATTTTTCGTTAGGTGGTTCAGTTGACCTACAGTTTGAAAGGAATGGCACTTCCGGCTCCTCATAACGCGATGGCTCGTCAGTTGTTTCAGTAAAGCAAGGTTTCAAGCGGTTAATGGATACAGTGGATTCAACACCTTTTACCAATAAAGTAAAATACTTATCGTTTCGTTTGATTACCTGAAAGGGTCCTTCGTAGGGTGGTTGGAGTGCCGCCCGTACCGCGTCCGTTCGAACTAACACATGATCGCACGTTGCCAAATCCTTAAATACAAAAATCTGCCCCTTTTTGTGGTTGGAAGCCGTCGCTGGATGTAAAGCTTTAAATTTGGCTCGGAGTTGCGTTACGAATTCGGATCGAGATTGATCGCTTTTTGGCTGAATAAAATCGTGCGGGAGTCGTAAATTTTCTCCGTAGACTAATTCTGCGGAAGTGCTTTTAAAATCTTCTCGGAAAGCTGACCTGAGGCCGAGAAGCACTAGAGGAAGAGACTTCGTCCATTGAGTTTCAGCAGCGCACATGATTGCGCTCTTCAAACTGCGATGCCAACGCTCGATCATGCCGTTACAGGCCGGGTTGTACGCTGTGGTACGTCTGTGTTTAATCCCCAGAGCTTTTGATAGTTCCTCGTAGAGAGTGGATTCGAACTGTCCGCCTCTATCCGTAACGATTGTCGATGGAACTCCGAACCTACTAATCCACGTCTTTAAGAGAGCATCTGCGACGGTTTCTGCCTTCATATTGGGAATAGGTGTGGCCTCTGGCCAACGCGTAAAACGATCTATCATAGTCAGACAAAACGTTTGACCCTCGGATGGTGGTAACGGTCCTATTAGGTCTATATGAATTTCGGAAAAACGTTCGCTGGTTGGCGAGTATATACCCGTTTTGCTTTTAACGTGCCGTGAAATCTTGCATTTTTGACATTGTAGGCAACATTTGGCCCAATTTCTTACTTCCTTATTCATAGACGGCCAAACGAACTTAATTGCGACTTCTTTAGCTGTGCGTCGTATCCCCGGATGCGATACGTTATGCACTGATTCGAAAACTTGCCGTCGAAAGTTCTTGGGAACGAAAGGACGAGCTGTCCCGGTTGAAACGTCACATGTTATTTGTTTCTCCGTCCCAAAAATCGGAAATTCTTCAAATTTTAGAGTGCTTTGCGAACGGATAAGTTCAGAGAGTTCGTCATCTTTCGTCTGTTCTTGGGCCATCTCGATGTAATCAACACAGCTGTAGACATTCACTGCATCGATGCGTGAAAGAGCGTCCGCCACAATATTTTCGCGCCCGGAAATATGACGGATGTCGGATGTGTATTGAGCTATGAGGTCTAAATGTCTGCGTTGTCTGGGAGACGCCTTTTCGGGATTTTGGAGTAAAGCAAACGTTAGAGGTTTGTGATCGGAGAACAAAATAAATTCTCTCCCTTCCACGAAATATTTAAAATGCTTAATCGCCGCATAAGCCGCCAACAATTCTCGATCATACGTGCTGTATCGAGTTTCGGCGTCGTTAAGTTTTCTTGAGAAGAAGCATATTGGTTGCCAACCATCTAACGAATATTGCTGCAGCACCGCGCCTAATGCTACTGCAGAAGCGTCCACCATGATGGCGATTTTCGAGTTTGCTGACGGATGTGCTAGTTGCGTCGCTTCGGCGAGACGTAATTTGCACGTATTGAACGACTTAATAGATTCCTCGCTCCAAACCAGTGTCGCGTTTTCTTTCTTCTTAAGACCTTTCAGGAAAGCGTATAAATTAGCTTGATCATGGGCCGCTTTAGGCAGAAAAATTCGATAGTAATTGATCATGCCCAAAAAACGTTGCAATCCTTTGGACGTGGAAGGCATTGGAAAATTTGAAATTGTTTCAACGCGAGACTTATCCGGAGAGATTCCCTTTGCTGTTATGTTAAATCCGAGAAAACTTATTTCTTGAACTGCGAAAACGCACTTATTAAGGTTAATTACCAAACCTGCGTTGCTTAATTTTAGAAAAACGATTCTTAGATGCTTAACATGATCATCCATGGTCTTCGAAGCGATTAACAGATCGTCTATATAAGGGAAAACGAAAGGTACGTCACGAAATATAGAATGTATAAGCCGCTGGAATGTTTGAGCCGCATTTCGTAGACCAAATGTCATACGAGGGAACTCAAACAATCCAAACGGTGTACATATCGCCGTTTTTTCAACGTCTTTAGGCTCGACCGGAACCTGATGATAGGCTCGAATGAGATCAACCTTAGCAAAATATTCGCATGACTCGAGCTGATGCGTGAAATCGGTAATGAATGGTATTGGATAGCGGTCGGGCTTGGTTTTTTCGTTTAAAGCGCGGTAGTCACCGCAAAGTGTCATCCAAACGGTGTACATATCGCCGTTTTTTCAACGTCTTTAGGCTCGACCGGAACCTGATGATAGGCTCGAATGAGATCAACCTTAGCAAAATATTCGCATGACTCGAGCTGATGCGTGAAATCGGTAATGAATGGTATTGGATAGCGGTCGGGCTTGGTTTTTTCGTTTAAAGCGCGGTAGTCACCGCAAAGTCGCCAGTTACCATCCTTTTTTTTAACGATGTGGAGTGGACTGGCCCAATTACTTTTTGACGGCCTGCATACACCTTGTTTTAACCAAATTTCGATCTCTGTTTTTGCTATTTGCATTTTTTCGGTACCTAAACGACGCCCTTTCGCACTGCATGGTGGACCTGTTGTCTCGATGCAATGAGTGACGTTATGTTTAGCTGTATTTAAAGTCGTTGTCTCCTGACATATCGATTTAAATTCGGATAGCAACTTCATAATTTCTGAAGGAAATGCACCGGCCCTGATTGCCGTTATACCGTATGACGGTATTGAAATTGGCTTGCCTTTAACGACTAACAATGTAGTGGGATCGACAAGTTTTTGGTTTTTAATGTCGACCAACAGTCCTGAATGTGAAAGAAAATCCGCGCCGAGAATGCAGCGATCGACATTAGCTATTATAAATTTCCAAACTATTGGTCTGCGTAACCCTATATTGATAATTAAATTTTTGCTACCGAATGTGTCTATTGTAGATGTATTTGCGGCGTACAATTTGTACGATGACACATTAGATTTTTCGAGCGATGTTGGCGGTATTACTGAGATTTCGGCTCCAGTATCTATCAGGAATTGTAACTTGCTATCGGTATCAACAATAATGAGTCGGCAATTAGAACTTTGGTTAACCTCACTTGCCGAACACAGTGAGGCACCTAATGGTTTTTTGACTGGTAGGAATTGTCGTTGTTGGTGCCGAAACTACAGGGCTTTAAACACTTTAGTGCTTTCGCACCAAACCGATAATGATACCAACATAACGGGTGCTTTTGAACCTGAATTTTTGATCGTGATGCGCTACGATTGCGTGATCTGTCATGCGTCGTATTTCGCTGACGACCCGGAATGGAATTGCGACCACTGAACGTTGGTGTGCCCGCAGAGAATCGTGATCTGACTAACTCCTCGACGCGATCTGACAAGGCGTCAATCCGTGCAGTTACATTTACTTGTGAGTTAGTGTCACTATTAAGACCAGAATGGAATGTGTGAATGCCCGCAGGCTTATTAACATCCATTATTTTGTCGGCTGTCGTTGCTACTTTTGATAACTCGTCGTCTTCCAAGCACGATAAAATTGCTTGTGTGTGAGTTGGTAGCCGTTGCAACCACAAGTTCTTGAGCACCGCTTCGGTAATTTGATTTTCGGATAATGATTCCATTTCCCGAAGGAGCTGGGATGGCTTTTTATCACCGAGTTGCAGACCGGATAATAGGCGATCGAGCTTAATTTTAGCTGAGTCGGAAAGTCGTTCGATCACCGCTGCCTTGAGAGCGTTATATTTTCCGGATGGTGGGGGTTTTAGTATTTTGTCACGTACGCATTTAACCGTGTCGGGGTCTAAAGCCGCGATCAGATGTCCGTACTTCGTTGCGTCGACGGAAATGCCACCTATTTCAAACTGAGCCTCCAGTTGCGTGAACCAAATCTCGGGATCATCCCGATTAAAAGGCGAATATTTGATTGATACTTTATAAATATTGGTCGTGTTTAAGTTACTGACTGGAGATTTTACCGTGTCAGTTTTCGATTCGTTTTCGTCGGATGACATTTTGAATTTATCGAACTCGTAATAAAAATAAACTTTATATCGTTATGCCGTAATAAATCCGCCCGAATAAATTTAAAAAAAAATTTTTGCAACTTGAGTTTAACCAAAATAAAAGAAATTTACTCACCCTTAGTTAAGTTAAATTCCGTCGTGTACGGAAATTATACAATGTTGTTTTAATCTAAAATAGAAATGCACTAATGTATATTAAATTGACGATGCACTGCTGGCGTATTTGGCTGTGCTAACCAAGCTTCGACTTCGACCTCGGTGCGTCTTGCTGTCGGTACACGTGCTTTTAGGTTATGTTTCGTTCCCCGTCGAGTGCGCGTATGATTTTGCGCGACAATTGTTGAGATCGGTGCACGTGTTTTTAGGTTATGTCTCGATCCCCAACGAGTGCGTGTAAAATTTGCACGATATTCGTTATTGAAGTCACCAATTATACACTTCGGAATTTCCAATTAATCACGTCGGGGTCACCAATTATAGAGGGATGTAAAGATGCTGGTACAGGTGTAAATATATCCTGCTAAATTGTATCTTGTCCTCTATATTACTTCCACAATGGATGAACGTGGAAAGTATGTCCAGCGATATTCTGGACGTCAAACGCAATTGTATCCTGTACTCTTCGATTCGTCGAAAATAAATTAATACACTCGAGCATTAGCAATTCATCAAATAAATTTATTTAAAATTATAATGATTATTTTAATTATAAAAATAAAATTAATAATAAAGAATACGACGTATTAAAAATGGCTGAAGAAATTTCTTTTTATTCGCGATTAATGACAAGAGACTAACTAACTTACTCTTCTCTTTTTCTAACCCAAGTTGCCGGAAAATGTATGATTTTTGATAGTAGCGCTCTACGCCGAAACCGCGAACTAAATTGTTCCCTATCGTCACGTAGATAAATTCAAGGTTTGGTAATGGGGTAAGTGGTGTCGCCACAGATCAACTTATTTACTTTTTCAGCTACATCAAAATATTATGCAGCAAATATTAAAACCCTACAGATCATGTGTAAATAATCTCATTTGCTATGGAAAACATGGAAAACGATCTATAGTTGAATTATTTAAGTGAATTAAGTATGCCCCTTTTTTGGAAAATTTTGCAGCAGATGCCTTAATTTGGTTTGCATATTGGTAAGATGGTAAAAAAGAAATCGAAAATCTGGGTACGAAAGCGTATAATTTAATATTTAGCACAAAGCGTTTGCTTATAACACAAGACACAATTGTCGCGCTAAAGCAACAGCTGAAGATTATGGGAGCAAAACCATGTAGCAGCTCTTATTGAAAGGTAATTTAAAGACAAGTTAAAAACATTACCGTTAAAATACAGAATTTAATTAAATGCATTGCAAAAACTAATAAAGTTTAGGTTTAAATAGGACGCTTTATAACATCCCTGTAGGCAATGAACAGCAGAAAATTGTGTAACAACGGAGCAATGCCAACCAGTCGAACGATTCGGACATGGAAAATGAAGATTCCAACATTTAAAAATTAAAATATTCTGATTATTATTATGAACATGTGCAACCATGATTGTGTACGTCACCGTTATAAGTTATATCAATATTTAGGAAGTTATACCACACCATCAACGTTTAACAGAGTGCAGATACATTTTTCGTTGCAATAAATGATTTTAACCTGAAATGCTCTAATCATGTTTTTATTTCGAATTTATTTGAGAATTTTGTAAAATGGCGATAAAGGTAAGTACAAATATTGTTGTCATCGGTCTAACATCGTTGTCATTGTTATCATGTGATGGCAGAAGTAGTAGCACGAAATGCTCTGGAATGCAATGTACCGAGTTCGATCCCCGGTAATGTCGACGTGAAGATGTAAAAATATATTTTTTGTTATTTAAACAAAAATTTGAATACAATCAACTATAATTCTCACAAATATCGAGAAATATAATAATTTTTGGCAATTTCAATGCAATAAAATGTTAATTAATTATTTAAAACCAACCTGTTTTAAAATCGAACCTCAGACATTTTACACAAAAGTACAACACGCCCTATTTTAAGCGAAACAATATTTCAGCACACAAACACTACTAAATGTAGTACGTATGCCCTAACAGAGATGTCACCACATCGACATATTATATATACATATGTACATTTGTTTTGCTCTGTACAATTGCACAAAACAAACAAATGTATGTTAACTTCTATATGATGAGATAGCCGAGGTAGTAAGGTGACGGAGTGGAGTGAGGAAGGTACCGGAGTTCGATTCCACGCAAAGCCAACGTAAATATTTGTTTTTAGATAAATAATAAAGAAATGGGGATAATCCCGGGGATATCGAGATCTCGCCTCGCTACAAATAAAATTCGTGGAAATAAAAAAAAACAAATCAAATTTTTGCTTAAAAAAAATAAAATTGGAAGTTTCAAGAATCGAACTCCACACCTTTCGCACACCACTCCTTCATCTTACCACCCAACTACCCATCTCTATATAATTAGTACCCAATTTTTCGTTTAAATACTGATAAAAAAAAATAGTGAAAAATCGCATAAAAATTTTTGTTATTAATTGTCAGCAATGTGACATTATTTTGTATCAAAGCGTGCCACTTCAAGTTATGTGACACTTGAACATACAAAATAAAGTCATATTGCTGACAATTCTACCTTCTTGTAATTTTTGTTCGCCTGTTAAAATGACAAAAAATTTTTGCGATTTTTGATGAAAAAAAAAAAATTTTTTTTTAAATTTCTGCTTACCTGGTAAATAAAAATACACTTTTTTTAATTAAAAAGGCTCAATCATAACTCTGTAGCAACCACCCAAATAGAAAATTTGCATATTTTTATTACAAAAAAAAATTCCTTCAGGTGCGGGGATCGAACTCGAGAAACCTCTTTGGTTTTAATCTGCTCTCTTATGGTAATAAATAATAATAGTTCGATGCTAAAGAATTTCTTTTTTGTAATAAAAAGCTCCAAATTTTCTATTTGGGTGGATAAAGAAAGTTATTGATTGCCTTTTTAATTAAAAAAAGTTAATTTTTATTTACCAGATAAGCAGAAATAAAATTTTGTCATTTTAACAGGCGAACAGAAATTACAAGAAGGTAGAATTGTCAGCAATATGACTTTATTTTGTATGTTCAAGTGTCACATAACTTGAAGTGACACGTTTTGATACAAAATAATGTCACGTTGCTGACAATTTTGTTGTTCTTTAAATTCTGTTCGCCTGGTAAAATAACAAAAATTTTTATGCGAATTTTGGATGGAAAAAAAAGTTTCTTTTAAATTTCTGTTCAGAGATGTCACTATATTCACATATTTTCGACTCATTTGTTTTGATTTGTACGATTGCATAACAGAAAGAATTTTATATTACATTGTATGTGATGAGATAGCCGACGTCGTAAGGTGTTGGAATGGAATGACGAAGGTCTGGAGTTCGATTTTAAATAAAGCCAACGAAAATATTTATTTTATAGATGGGATAATCCGAGAACATTATCGGGATACAGGATCCTCCACAAAACAAATTGGTAAAATTCGAATAAATTCTTGGAAATACAGAAATTATCAAATTTTTGCTTAAAAAAAATAATATTGGAAGTTTGTAGAATCGAACTCCAGACCTTTTGCACAACAGCCGAGCATCTTACCAACCATACTATCTTATTCTCGTGTAATATCAACGAATGTATTTGGATCGATTTTCAAAAATAGGAAAATTGATGATGTTTCATGTCGTTTGATTTGATGTTTCAGAATTACATTTTTTACAATCGTTGCCGAACCTGAATATTGCGCTTTTTGTACAACGAACGTTGTAATTTCGCAAACTTTTATGGTTAAAAAATATACCGATATGATCTAGATTCGAACCTGCGCACCTTCTGAACTCTAGTCCACTGCGCTAACCACTCGACCGTCATCTATCTTACATATCATACTAACTTTATTTGTTTTATTCGATCTCATGAACAATTAACAATTTTTTTTACTGTAATTTAAATTTGATTAATTTTTTCATGTAATATTCTTATTATTACGACACAATATTAACTTATCTCAACATTTAAGAAATTACGAGTATACCACTTAATCAACGTTAAACATAATGCAGATATATTTTTCGTTGGTTATTTGCAATTATTGTCATGTATTTACCTACCATTTTCTACTCGATACCGTATTAAATTCTCATCCTGTAAGCATTGTAAATTATAAAAATACAAAAAAAAAAAATGGCTCCGTCTTTATGTAGAATCGAACTCGATACCAACTGCGCTACAATCCATCACGCTATCACTCCAGCTATTAACTCTTTTCTTTTAATTTTTTATTTATTCATTCTAAGCGACCAACATCTAGGTCATTGTCGCCTTTGGTTTGTTACATTTGTTTTATAATTACAATTGTTACAATGATTTTATTTATTTATTTATATAATTCGATATTTCATACGGTTATTATATTTATACAGTGAAAATTGACTGGAAGATAAAAATGTTTTAGCACGAGAACTAAATTTGACTGATGCCTTAGGTATATCAACACCTATTCTAAAACATCCGTGTCATCTGCTAGTGATTGTTTTAGCGAGTGCGGAATTTTCAATTTAGTTCTCTGAAGATTAAGGCGCTACCCACACGAGTGAAATATCCTTTGTCGCACCTATAGTAATAAATCCCTGATTTCGCTTGATTTTTAATCCGTTTGGTTTTTAATGCTTCCAATGCCAACAGTGAGTCCATACAAATCCATTGCGAACTAGAAGGATGACCTGGCTTTCTTGATAGCCTCGCGAGGAGCACCGGCTTGGAGGCCATTTAATTCCCGTCACACCTGAATACGTTCATAAAACGGCAATAACGACCCCATTTGGCCTTTTTGAATTCACCCGAATGCCATTCGGTTTACGCAATGCTGCTTAAATGTTTCTGCGTTTCATTGCATTACATTGATGATATTCTTGTTACTTCACAAACTCCACTTGGAACAGCTCTTCCATAAGTTAACTGAGTTTGAAGTTGATTTCCTCAGCTACAGATAACCCCTAAAGGTATACCTACCATCTGAAGAACGAATTATTGCCATTAGGGAATTCCCAGCTCCAAGCTCAATAAAGCTCATCGGTATGGTAAATTACTACCATCGATTTATACCAACACTCGGATTATATTAGTCAATTTACCATGGACATTCAGCATGTTCATATACAAGACACCGTTGTTGCAGACACATTATCTCGCACAAAAAACAACGAAACGGCCACAGTCTAGACTCAATTCGGCATAAACAAAATTGCAAACACACAAAAAGCTACCTAGAACTCCAGAATTTATTTTCTGGTTTTGAATGTCACTCTAGTTCATCCATGAAACTAGAGATTTTTAAACTGCCTGGCCTCGAAATCATCTGCAAAATATCCACTGGGTATAATCATCCATAAATCGCAGAATCGCTACATCGAACCATCTTCGACACATTACATAACATTTCGCATCCTGGTGTCCGTGCTACACGTAAACTAATTACTGATCACTACTTTTGGCCCGGTATAAAGAAAAATGTAGGCTATTGGGTTCAGTCTGGTTTATCCGCCCCATGGACAATTTGAGATTCCAACTGGTCGATTCGAACATATCCACTTCGACATCGTAGGACCACTTCTCTCGTCTAATGGATATTCAGATCTGCTCATCTGTGTCGATCGTTTCACTCGCTGGCCCGAAGCATACTGCATGATCAACATGTCAGCTGCAACTATTGTCAACAATTAACTCCTTGTATTGCATCGGATACGTACAACGGTTTACCACTCACAAGCCAATGGCATGGTCGAACGCTTCCATCGACTATTCAAAGTCGCACTCGTTTTACTTGGAATCCGAGCAACAGCGAGAGAAGATCTGAGATGCTCACCAGGTGAAATGGTTTATGGCCAAACGATAAAGCTTCCCGGTGAGTTCTTCATCAATAATCCTCTTTCATCACTCTCAACTACCGACACAGTCATCGATCAAATGTTTAATAATAAATTGTGAAATATAACGAAATTCACTTGTAATTACAAAGAATTAAATAAAGAGTTTATTGTTCGTGTTGAACTGTCGCCGCGTCAGAAGAAATACTATAAATTTATTTTGACCCGAAACTTTGACGCATTGATTCTGCAACCATGTTACGTTTTCAATCTGAAAATTAAAAAGAAAATATGTTAATTATAATGATAATTTTTCATTCTAAAACATTATACTAGACTAATCTTACAGGAAAAATCGCGATTTTTTAGAACTATGGTGTAAGTAAATAAAAAACCGAATGAGATCGAATTGGATGATCAGAAAGTTGAATGCGATAAAGTGAAGATTAAACCGAGCGGTTTAAAAAGTTATTTAATAGGTTTTACGGTAATAAATGTTAGTAAAACAGTACGAATATTGTAATTAGTAATTTTATGAATTATTGTATGAATTATTGTTTTGTTAATTTTTGTTTTGAATATAAACTAGTTTGTGATAAATTGATGTGGTCTGTTTTATTCACAATCCGTGATTCGAACCTTGACATGTACAGGTGGTGAAGGGCTAAATGCGGAACATTATAATTTTGGAATGGAAGTAACAGATGCGAAAAGAGCGAAGAGAAGTGTTTGAAGTGTTTTTCAAATTTTTGTTAAATAGAGCGCGATCGAAATCATACCGAAGTTTCGTGAGCACGAATGAACAAACTTCAAATACAGCGTGTCTGCGTGTCCACTTTGTAAAGCAATTCATTTGGTAATCAAATGTCCTAAGTTCAAAGTATTGGCAGTATTGGCATCATGTTTTGTTACCAATTGCCGGAGTCGATGTACTGGATAGCAACGGAGAACTACAAAAATTTCAAGTTCTATGGATTATAATTATAATCTTTCAAAGGAGCGAATTATATTCGCATTTCCAAACACCAAATGCACCACCCACACTTTCGGGGCTTGCCGGAGACGGCCGGATAAGAAATAACAGCTAAATCGAGTGAATAGACAAAGTACTCTTACAATAGAATAATTACAGACGCTGCTAGTTGAGATAGAGGGACATGAACTAAATATTCTAATACCGCAGCCCATTTTATCATTGGCCATCCGCTTACATTGTGGTTCGAAAAGACATTGGTCGACTTAAGGAGAATTGACTGTTGCGTACTGATTTGCATCAAAACAAAGTGATGTTATATTGTTGGTGGGATTGTGAGAATATTGTTTACTTTGAAGTTCTTAAAGCTAGCGAAATGATAAATGCTGATAAGTGTTGTAACCAGCTCGACAAATTAAAGGAAGCCTTACACGAAAAGAGGCCAAATTTGATCATAAAATAAAGGAGTAATTTTTTACTAAGATAATGCAACACCACACAGATCCTGGAAGACTCTATAAAAATTGCTATAGGTTGTTGAGAAACCTATAAAATCATCTTAGTCTGGTAAACAATTTTAAACATTTGGGGAACTTAAAACGTGTGTATGTGACTATTATCAATCAAATCTTGCAGTTTTGCTAAAAAGGTACATTTAAGCTGCCTGGAAGATGGAGAAAGATTTTAAGTATTAATTAGAACTATATTATTGAATAAAAAAGCTATTTTTAACAAAATATTTGATTTCTTTTTGTATTGAAAAATACGCAAAGATAACACGAATTAATTAATTAATTCAAAATAAAAGCAAATTTGGTAAAACCAAGTTATCTAATATATTATGCAATTCATGCGTTTTTTTGTTTTTAACAAATGCGGTTTGACGAAATTTTCAAACTAAATTTAGAACGTAAACATGAGAAAGGTTTCTCCCCTATTGTTTATGCTGCGTCTATTCTCCTGAGCTGCATACAAGAAAATTAAAATATAGAAAAACATTATTGACCTTGATGACAATTTTCCTCGTCGAAATCAAACTACTTTTATCTAAAATAATTTTTAGTCAATTCTGTAGTTTTCAGACGACCACTCTGTAAAAATATATATGTACATTTATGTAATGAACATTGATTGCACTTGATTCGTTATTGCACCACTTGCGGTGCAATAAAAAATCCAATTCCATCTTTGAAACCTTTCTCTTTCAAACTTTTAAAATTAAATGTTACTCGTGTCATATGCTGTAACATATGGAGGTCGCAGAATTAATTTAACACCCATAGTACAGTATGTTGTGCTCATATATATTCATACTATGTATATACAGAGATAATATTGTCATCACATTGATAAAATTACCCGGTAACCTTTTAGAAGATGATACTTTCACTATCTCATCTCTAATAATCGCGTTATGATGAGTCGCGGATTACCTAATATGATAATATATTATAGACGTGACATTTAAAAAAAAAATTGATGCAAGGTCATTCAGTGAAATTTCGCGAGTTTCACATATTTTTGTTGATCACAATCGATCGCGATAGTCAAATTTGTTATGTGATAAGTGGGTTAGAGTGTCTCATTCAAGTTCATACCGCGTATATGCAAATTATAATTTTTGGTCGTTTTATAATCGACTGAGAAAGATTTGAAAACCAAAGTTTTTGATGTGAAATATGAATTGTGCCATATTTGTGGCATAGAGTAAAGCCTCAATCTCACTCATTTATGTGAAATTTTAGGAAATTATCCGCTCGCAGTTAAAGATCAACGACACCTCCATCTGGTACAATAAAATTATTAATCCTTCAAATATCGGTAACGCGGAAGAATTTATTTTCCTAAATACACATGTTGGGTTTCTATGAATACAGTTTTGTGACGCAGTCGGCCTGCGTGGTCTTGAAATTGACAAATGACCTGAAGTGACAATGTGACAGTACAATACCGTTGCACTCAAAAGCCGAACTTAACATTTGTCAGCCTTTTCATAATTTCAGATTTTTGTTAAAATATTTTATAAGAAAATATTATGTTTTGCAAAATATGTCAAGAAAACTATTAGTTTTAAGAGCTTTTAATTAGAAAAGCTTTCCAAATCAAACCATTTTACTCAGAAATCCGATTTTTAATAATTTCAGGTTTTTAATCAAATGTTTGATGAGATTAAATTATGTATTTGAAAAAAAAAAAAAAAAATTCAAGAGCTTTAGGTTTAAAAGCTTTCACTTATCGAACCTTTTGAAACGAACCATTTTACTTCGAAATTTGATATTACGGCAATGAATTTTGGTTAGGATTTAAAATAATTTTGCTCAATGTAAACTGTTAAAAGCTTTTAGTTTTAAGAGCTTTTCAAACCAAACCATTTCACTTTCAAATTTGTTATGTTACAAAGGAAGGTGGTATTTTGGGATTAATTTAGGATATTTGTTTTCAATGAGCAAGAAATGTGAAGAACTCTTAATTTTAAGAACTTTCACTTATCGAAGCTTTTGAAATCAAATCATTTTATTCAGAACGTTGATATTACAAAGGGTATTTAATCAAAATATTTAAATAGCCATCATCAAAAATCGGTTTCCATTTCCGAGCTTTACCTACATGTGAAAGAAAACCAATTGCTTTACTCAGATTTAATTTTGTCATATTCGGGCGATCGTTCAAAAGATGACTAGATGAAACAAAACGTCATTCATTTGAATGGCCTTAAATAAAACGAAACATCTTGCAAACTCTATGCTATGATGAGTTCTAAACATATCGATAAAGCATCACAAATTTCGATTATAATTTGAAAAATATCAAGAATTTCCAAATAAAATCAAAAAAATACCGAATTTTCAAACTATCTTGAATATTCTTGAGAGTTCTCAAATATCAAATTATCTACGATGCTAATCATTATAGAATAATTTCGAATAATCAAAAGGAGATATCAAAATGTTGGCTTAATTTCACCATGATCTGCAAGTTCTTACAACACTCAAAGCTATCTTTAAAAAGCTTGAAGAAATCTAGAATAGGATAAGTTTAAAGATTAGAGTGAATTAGACATTATTTCCTTGAAATTTTCCAATGAATTTAAGGAAAACGTCAGAAGTTACGAGCCTCAAAGAATACATCAATTAGCATAAATATATAGTTGAAGCTTTAATTGATAATGACAGCAATGCAACATTTATACATGCTTTTTCAATAGCACGGCCACATTAGAGTTAATTGATTGCAAAAGACTATACTATAAAGCCCCGGTGGTATTCGATAAGGAGGTAAGCTGTTTTGTATAGTGGGACGAAATATTCTAAATGGGATGTGTATTTAGAATGTAAAAAAAAAACAAATATTGATTCAGTTTGACCGAAAATATCTGAAATATTTCAGCAAAAAACCGGATTTCTACAGTGCTAACAGGTGCAATAAACGTGTTAACGAACTCCAAAGAACTTGATCCAATTAAGGGTTCTTCATAAATACGAAAACGAGTCGCTAGCGATGATTCCGCACACATCCACAGCCAACAACGGTGGCCAACAGCTGAACCACAGCTGTGGCCACCAAAGGCTGTGGTTGTTGCGGAATCACCGCTAACGACTCTTTTGCATTATATATCAATACCCCAGAACCGACCGCACTCCTTGAATAGTAGATCCCTTTTTGATTTGCTTTTGTTAAGATAATGTAGATTTTACGTACGCCAACCGGTGAAGTATGGTACACAAATTTCGTATATATACTGCGAGCCAGGTAGATGTTCCTCCCGCCCGCGAGGGTTTTGCCTCTCCATTCATTGGAACAGAGCCCTTCTGCGGCATCAGTAAGGGGTTCCTTAGCACAGCGGTAAAACTGTGGGAGGATGTTCAAAAGCCCTCCTACTTTCGCAGAATTCCAGGTTTGCGACAGGCGAGAGATCTAAATTGCCTTCGTCAGTCAGGTTTAAGGAGTGTCTTGAACTTAGGAAACCTAAGTTCAGACTACTTACTGGTTTCTTCACAGGTCATGTCTCCTTAAGGTATCATCTTAAAAAAAATCGGCCTAAATACATACTGTTAAAGTTAGCCGAAAGTTGCCAGCCGAAAGTAAATACATACTGTTAAAGTTAGCCGAAAGTTGCCAGCCGAAAGTGAAAAGTCGATAATGCAGATTGGGTTAGTCCACCCGACAGTAAAAAAAATGGTAATGCAGAGTGTCTAATCCCAGCCGAAAGTTTCCAGCCAAAAGTTTCCAGCCGAAAGTAAAAAGTCGATAATGCAGATTATGATATAACATTCAATCCGAAAAAAAATTTAGTAGTTATCAGCCGAAAATAAATAGGATACATAGAAATCTACAAATATAAATTTTTGTAAATAAATTTACGTGTAAAACTTTGCTTCGTAGAAAATATCGGAAAATCAGAAGAATATACAAAATTGGAATAAAATCAGCTTCTAGAGTATATATCTAAAGCTGAATCGTTTTTATGTGATTTGTCAATAGCTGTCAAATTAATAAATTCTGTTCAAGTTTCCCGTGGGAAACCTCGGAAAATTCAATTTTCCAAAAATTATTAGAAAATTTGTATAAAATCAGCCTCTCGAATGTTATGTCTGGAGATAGATTGCATTGATGTGATTACTCAATAGCTAATGCAGGAAAAAAATTCAGTTCAAGTTTCCCGTGGGAAATCTCGGAAAATTCGATTTTCCAAAAATTATTAGAAAATTTGTATAAAATCAGCCTTTAAAGTGTTAAGTCTGGAGATAAATTGCATTGATGTAATTTATCAATAGCTATTGCAGGAAAAAAAATTAGTACAAGTTTCCCGTGGGAAATCTCGGAAAATTCAAAAAAGTTTCCAGCCGAAAGTAAGCAATGGATGAATAAAATCAGCCTCTAGAGTGTTATGTATGGAGATGGATTGGATTGATGTGACTTGCCAATAGCTATCGCAGGAAAAAAATTCAGTTCAAGTTTCCCGTGGGAAATCTCGGAAAATTCGATTTTCCAAAAATTATTAGAAAATTTGTATAAAAAGCCTCTAAAGTGTTATGTCTGGAGATGGATTCAATTGATGTGATTACTCAATAGCTATTGCAGGAAAAAATTCAGTTCAAGTTTCCCGTGGGAAATCTCGGAAAATTCGATTTTCCAAAAATTATTAGAAAATTTGTATGAAATCAGTCTCTAGAGTGTTATGTCTGGAGATGGATTGGATTGATGTGACTTATAAATAGCTATCGCAGGAAAAAAATTCAGTTCAAGTTTCCCGTGGGAAATATCGGAAAATTCAAAAAAGTTTCAAGCCGAAAGTTAGAAATGGATGAATAAAATCAGCCTCTAGAGTGTTATGTCTGGAGATGGATTCAATTGATGTGATTACTCAATAGCTATTACAGGAAAAAATTCAGTTCAAGTTTCCCGTGGGAAATCTCGGAAAATTCAAAAAAGTTTCCAGCCGAAAGTAAGAAATGGATGAATAAAATCAGCCTCTAGAGTGTTATGTCTGGAGATGGATTGTATTGATGTGACTTGTCAATAGCTATCGCAGGAAAAAAATTCAGTTCAAGTTTCCCGTGGGAAATCTCGAAAAATTGGATTTTTCAAAAATTATTAAGGGAGGCTCAGAATTGGGACTCCTATAAGGAGAAACTCGGAATTTATAAGAAAAAATTAAGAAAGGCACAAAGGAGGTCTTGGAGAATCTTCTGTGATAATATGGAAGAGGTATCCGAAACCTCCCGCCTTAGGAAGATTCTTTCCAAAAGTACATCTAGTCCTAGTTTTTTGATAAAACCGGACGGATCTTGGACAGCTTCTAGTGGAGAATCTCTGGAGCTTCTCTTCGAGACACACTTCCCAGGAAGCTTTAAAGACCTGTTGGTGCGTAGCAATCATCAGGAATCACTGTCAGTAACCACAGAGGATATCGTAACCAGAAAACGGATCCTATGGGCACTGAGGGGTTTTAAACCATTTAAATCGGATGGTCCGGATCAAATTATACCAGCGGAACTTCAAAACAACTCAGAATTTATTCTTCCCTACCTGGAAGCTATATTCAAAGGGTGTTTGAAGCTGGGCTATATTCCTAGGTACTGGACGGAGGTCAATGTGGTGTACATACCGAAAGCGGGGAAAAGCTCACATGTCTATCCTAAGGACCTAAGACCAATAACTCTATCATCCTTTCTTTTGAAAACCTTGGAAAGGCTGCTGGATGTATACATCAGAGATAAAATAGGTGCCAGGAAGTGGGCATCGTCTCAGCATGCGTACACAAAGGGTAGATCTGTGGACACTGCTCTGCACGCCTTGGTGTCTACGATTGAGAAATCGATTAATTCGAAGGAATTCTGTTTGGTGGCCTTCCTGGATATAGAAGGCGCCTTTAATAATGTGAAAGCGGAGGCAATCAAGGAGGGATTGTCATTTTTGGAGGTGGACGTTCCTCTGATAGGGTTAATCAATTATATGCTGGGAAGCAGGATTGTTAGCTCGAAGTTGGGGGACTCCACCTTCAAGAGGCGAGTAACTAGGGGAACTCCGCAGGGGGGGGGGGGGGTTCTGTCCCCTCTTCTCTGGAACATAGTGGTAAACAGGTTACTACTTGAATTGGAGAGAGAGGGTATTGAAGTTATCGCGTACGCAGATGACGTAGATTTAGCTGTTACCGGGAAATTCCTGGGCACGATTGTAGACGTAATGCAGAATGCGCTTACCATCGTTACGAAATGGGCTGGCAAATGGAGACTGGGTATTAACCCGTCCAAGACAGAGCTGGTACTCTTTACTAAGAAATACAAAATCCCGGTAGTTGTCCCTCCTACCTTAAATGGCACGAGACTTGCTTTTACTGATAGAGCTAGATATCTGGGCATTATCTTGGACAGTAAGCTTAGTTGGAAGCCCAACATGTTGGAGAGAATTAACAAAGCTACTATTGCTTTGTACTCCTGTAGGAACGCCATTGGTCATAGATGGGGTCTGAACCCGGAGCTGGTACACTGGCTCTACACCGCCGTAGTGAGACCTGTACTCATGTACGGGGTGGGTGTTTGGTGGCCAGCTCTGGACAAGGTAACTTACAAAAGTAAGATTGAGAGAGTGCAAAGAACGGCCTGCATGCTTGTTAGCGGGGCATTGAGGTCGACACCGACAAGTGCCTTAGAGGTTATGTTGCACCTTCTTCCGGTCGACATTTTTGGCAAACAGATGGCGGCAAATACGGCTGTACGACTTGCAGCCGTCTCTCAGTGGAGGTGTCTTAGTATAGGACACTCTACTATTGTCAGATCGTTGAAGGATGAGCTGGCGAATCTTGACTACATTAAACCTACTCTACGCTTCGAGAAGCGATTTCGGACCTCCTTCCCTTCAAGGGAATCCTGGAGGGATAAACCGTTATCGGAGACTGAAGCGTTGCAATTCTTCACAGATGGCTCCAAGCTAGACGGCAAAGTAGGAGCTGGAGTATTCTGTGACAAATTAAATGTAAATATTTCTATTCGTCTCCCTGATTACTGCAGCGTGTACCAAGCTGAAGTCGTAGCGATTGAGGAGGTCATGACGTGGTTGAAGCATAATGTGTTATCCTCAGACGATATCACAATCTATGTGGGCAGTCAAGCGGCGATCCGGCCGTTAGAATCGGTGTCTTTGGCGTCACGGGTGGCGTTGAGTTGTCACTCATCTCCAAATGAGATGGGTGAGCATTTCAACATCCAGGTAGTCTGGGTCCCAGGTCACTCGGGCGTCATGGGGAACTGCAGGGCAGATGAACTTGCTAGGCATGGTACAACTCTCCAGCTGCAACCGGAAAGGGCAAGTCTGGGGAGGCCTATCACAGCGCTGAGACAAGCACTTGGGAAGCAGGCGCTATCCTCAGCGGGGGAAAGGTGGTCTAACACCCTCACCTGTAGAGTTGCAAGACAAGTTTGGCCAAAGCTGGACTTGGGGTGCACTAGGGCATTAATATCCTTACGCAGACGTGAATTAAGAACGGTCGTAGGAATTCTCACGGGACACTGCCTTTTTGGAGAACATGCAAGAAGGCTGGGTCTGGAGGCTAATGACTTCTGCAGAAGCTGCTTGGACGAAGAGGAGGAAGAGACGTTGGTCCACTTCCTTTGCTCGTGTCCAGCATTGGCTCTCAGAAGGCACAAACACTTAGGTAAGTTCAGGATGGACTGCCTCTCGGATCTCGAAAACATTAAAGTGCGGGACGTCTTACGCTACATAAGTAGCTCGAAATGGTTCCAATAGGGGTAAAAGGGGATACATCCTGTGGTATCACAATGGACCATTACCGGTCTAAGTGTGCGTAAGCAGCCACTCCAACCTAACCTAACCTAACCTAATAGTATTTGTAGTATTTGTGCGCACTTATAAAAATAACATGCCGCGGTACACAATATAACTGTATAATAAATTATTACACTTTATGCTATTCATTAGAAATGTGTACATATTTAATTCAATTAATACTGCCAAACTGCATAAACATTAAGGAGCAGCTCATAATAAAGTAAAATAAAAAATCGAAAAGTGATCAAAATCACATTCACATATGACTTTCAATTTCATCAATCGTCGAAAGTTTCTTCCAAACATACAACGTACATATATTATAAATAAATAAATATATATATATATATATATATATATATATATATATATATATATATATATATATATATATATATATATATATATATATATTTATATATATATATATATATCGTATATCTTTCACTTTCTTTTGATTTCGGTTACAATTAATGATAAGATGGGTATGTGGTTATTATACAGTCAGTCACACATTATACGCGGTAATTGAAAGTATGTTTGTTTTGTTCTTTTGTCTCAGAGCATCTGCGCTATCATTTTACACACGGAATGTTTGTTTTATTATATCACAAACAACACAAAACAAATTTGTAAGATCGCGGAAAAATCGCCGAATAAGAGACGTGTTGTTTTCATTGAGTACCAATTTTTTTTTAGTTTTTATTATTTTTCTTGTTTACTGTTTTTTCAGTGTGTAAAATTAACCTTGATCTGGTAAACAGAAAAGACATCATAACACCATAAGAATATATAAGATTTAGTAATTAGGTCTGCTATGGTATTGAATTTTCAAGGCGATTGTTTATAGTTTTTTTTGTATATGTATATGTGTATATGTACTTTCGTTGTGATTTATTGTTATATTTGAATTGCAATTAATTATTAGCATGAACAATATGTGGCACGTCGATGCCGTATCATCTGGGATTCTTCTAATTCCATGCACATAAATATAATCGATTAAATTACAAAAATTTCAAGTGAAAACTTTAGACAATCACAAAAAAATGCTTTCTACTCTTAATTATCATCGCCGGCGAACGAACGAACATTTTATTATTTTTTATAATTAAGTTTCACTTGATCTCGATTATTTTCGGTTTCTTGTAATTTTATCGATCGAGAATTTAAGGTAATTTCCGCAACTATATGGAATGTAGGGCGCTCAGTTTTACTTGAAACCCAATTACAATGTCAATATCATTTCCGTAACACATGCTTACCGTGATTAAGATATATTTTGTAGATTACAAATCGCGAAACGAAAACAGTACAAGGAGAGTAACCAGTAAAATGGTTTATGTTCCAGTAATGGAGTAAGTCCATTGATAAATTGGGTTTTGGGGGCGTCGAACCTAGATTCTTTTTGACGAGAGTTTATGGAAGCTAAAAAAATCCATATAGAGAGGTTTCTATAAAACATTCAGCTGATAGCCAATAACAAGTGATAACAAAGTAACTTAGAGGAAATCCAAGGTTTCTTATGATATATAAGCTGGTGTGAACCATTTATTGGATAAAAGTGGCCTTTCTATTGAATTCATATAATCAAGGTAACAATTTTCGGTAATTACATTTAAATTCAGAAATTCAGAATAAAGTAAGAGTATATTTTAATCAAAATGTTTCTATATCACAAGAAAGAAATCAATAAGATAACATAATCAAACCACAGAAAAATCAATAGAAATTATTGACATTTGGGTAAATTATCTTTTGTTTATTTAATTATCATAATAATAATTACTTTCTAATAATAGCGACAATACAAAATACATAACTTTCGTTCCGTTATTAACAAAGTTTGTCAAAAATAGACACGGAGGAAAGATATTAAAGCAACGGCCAGTATTTAAATTAAATAATTTAACTTCTTAATTTTGGTGATAAACAAAAAGAGAAATAATAATAAACAAATAAATAACCAGTTGGTAAATTAAATTATGTTTCTAAAACCTATTTGTCCTTTGGTTTAGATTTTGAAAGGTGACCATTTTAACAGAGATAAAGTTATTTATCTTCTGGGGTAAACCATTTAAAAAAACTGCATCGTATTTACGTTATTTAGTGCCATATGCACTGAAAAAGATTATAATAATTGTTACATATCAGTGAACTGATGAAATGATGAAATTCCACAGCGTCACAAGATGCAAACGGGATTCACAAATGATTTTTAGATGAAGTTCTGGAATATAGTCAATTAGGATAGAACATGGCTATTTCTTAACTGATTATGATTAAATTCAAGAGCTTCAATGGAAATAATGTTCTAAAATGATTATTAAATGATGTTTTGGAATGTAATGATCTTCGTTCGTCTCGAGACATATAACAATTCGACGAGAAAAGAGACGTATAACAATTTGGCATGTGCAATAAAAACGGGATTCAAAAATGATTTTTAGACGAAGTTCTGAAATATGATCAATTAGGATACAACTTGATTATTTTTTAACCGATTATAATGAAATTCGACAGCTTCAATGGAAACAATTTTCTAAAATGATTTTTAGATGATGCTTTGGAATATGATGAACTTCGTTTGAGTCGTTGAATAATTTTGTATTTTATTTATTTATTTATTTATTTATTTATAGTATTTATAAATAATTTAGTATTAAGAGGAAAAGCACACATGGAAACAAAGCAATCGAAACAAAAAAAAAAAAGAAGTTGCTTCCATTAGGCATAAAAACCTCTTAAATTTTTTCAAACAATTTCCACCTCGTGCTTACACATTTTGAGCAGTAGCTCATTTACAATAAAATGTACAGCACGAGGTGAAATAATATTAAAAATTAAAAATTAACAAAAATAACATGGTTATTAAAAATAAATTAAAAAACTACGTATTGCCCATCAATCACGCCACTCCAAAAATTTTGACCTAAATAATTTTGCCGATCCCAATCTCTTAATTTCCAATGGAATTGAATTCCAAAGGGAAACTCCCCTAACACAAAATGACGCGTTTAACGACCTACAACAATTTTTAGCCGGAATTAGGCGGAAGTTAGAGGAATGAAACCTACTAAACATTAATTTCCTATATAGATAACAAGGCTCCTCCTTAGCTTTAATACGTACAAGAATATTGTTACGTTTTTGCCTTGTCAATCAAGGTTCTTATCACTGGATTGTGAATAAAACAAAATCAATTCAATTTATCAGCAACGAATTTATTTATTTCACACCAAAAAATATTATAACACAATTTATTAACGATAATTCACAAAATCACTTTTATAATTTTCACACAATTTTACTGTATACTTCTAATTTTTAAATCGCACCACAACACTTTTTAAATCACTTCTTAATTTCTCTTTAATCTTCACACTATCGCTTACCAAATACTAATAATCAAATTCGACTTCGTTCGCCTTTTTATATACACAAACCAAACTTCTAGAAAGCTCATGACTTTTCCAGTTAGAATAGCGTAGAAACATTTAGAACAATTTTATCACGGAAAATTCCATTTTAGTACAGTTAAATATTGAGCTATTAATTTAACTTATTCTATTACACACTAGGTGTCAACGTTACACTACCCCCACCTAAGCCTGTTCGTCCCGAACAGAACCCAAATCACCTCCTCTGTATAGGGCCAGCCTCTCAAAATGGACCACCTTTGGTTTATCTCGATGTCCCTTCCATATCCGATAAACCATGTCGTTCATCCTTGTGATGACAGTGTAAGGTCCTTCCCATGCTGGTTGCAGCTTCAGTGATAATCTTTTTTTCCGTTGCGGGTTGTGAAGCCGTATTAATTGCCTTTCCTGAAAACCTTAGTTATTTGCTCCTATGCCATATCGAGCTTTCATCCGGTCACTTGACATCCGTATTTTCTCCCGTACAAATTGATGAATCTCATTAAGTTCCTCTTTCATTCGGTCTACGTAGTCCTGTCCACATAAAGTCGCTGATGGTACAGCCCCAAACTTTAGATCTCCAGATAACCGTAGGTTATCTCCAAATAACGTTTTAGCTGGTGTCATTCCGATTGTGTCATGTATTGCTGATCGATAGGCCATCAGAAATATCGGTATATGCGGATCCCAGTTGCGTTGGTTTTTCTCAACGACCTTTTGTAACGGAGCGACTTAGTTCCAACTAAGTTGCGATCATAATGTAACAACTCAGATGGTTGATTTTCGCCCCATTAACATAATTTCCTTGTAACTCTTCACATCGGTGACTGCAGCACGTACTAATTAACTCGGTTTTAATTTAATTTACTGTAACAGCCACTAATATGGCGACTATATATTATTTTGTCTTGTTTGGTCAACAAAAAAAAAAAACACTTCACTGGTGTACTGTACTGTTGGTTTCACCTTCTTCCGTCAACAAGACACAATCGATTGACCGATTGCATTCTGCATTCGATTATTTACAATTCTTGTTGTCACAGGAGGGGAAAGATATATGAAAAAACAACAACCAAAACAAACAAGCTAACATCACCATCTATTATTTTACCAAAACAATTACACCAATAATCAACAATTGGCCCGCAAAGCTAAATTTAGGGAATTCAAAACAAAATGCCAATGCGTACAAATTTCGTCCCATGATTCAGATCCCACCGTCCAAGATAAAAAAAAAACCTATTAGAAAGGCGAGAAATCAACCATACGAACGCAAGTTCCTAGCCTGAAAGGAACATCACCAATGCTACATTTTGCTAGATATTCCTCCAATGTACCATTGAATATTTCCACCATACCACCAGACTGTGGATGCAAAGGCGTTGTTCTCGTTTTATTTATACCGATCATCTGGCATATTTCTTGAAGTACCACCGATTCAAAATTCCGTCCTTGATCGGTATGAATCTCCATCGGCACTCCAAATCTGCTAATCCAGTTGTTTACTACGGCAACAGCTATTGTTGTCGTCTCCTGATTGGAATTCGGGTACATTATTACTAGCACATATTTGTTGCCGCTCTCGGTGGTGGGAAATGGCCCCGCTACATCCATTGCAATTCTTTCGAATGGTGCTCCATCGTTATATTGTTTCATGGTTCCACGACTTTTGCGTGCGGGTCCCTTCACCGCCGCACATTGGTCACATTTTTGGCACCATTCTATCTCTGACTGGCTACATCCTGATCAGTAGAATCGTTGACGTATCTTTGCTAGTGTTTTATTAATTCCTAAAAGGCCCCCACTTGCTCCTCCATGATACTCGTTTAGGATTTCCGCAATCCGGCACTTTGGTATCACCAGCAACAATTGTTTCACTTTGCCACCCGTGCTTTCCCACAATCGTTTTAAACACCCATTCTCAAGATGGAGGCTATCCCATTGAGCCCAATAAGCCTTGACAATGGGAGTTTTGTCCGCGATCTCGCTCCAAGTTGGCCGATGTTCCTTTTCCTTCCATTCCATTATAACTGATAAATCTGTATCAACTAATTGTCCTTTCCTGATCATTTCGTTGGTCCACTCCTCAGGGCAGCACTTTAAGCCTAACGTCGATGATGCCTTCCTTTGCTTCAACGTGATCACAATGTTAACATTCTACTGGACACGGTCGTCTTGATAATACATTGCCATTTCCGTGTGCACTTCCCTTCCGATGTTCGATTTGGAAATAATAGCTTTGAGACGTTCGATCCAGCGTGCTACTTGTCCCTCTGGATTATTGAATTGTAACAGACACCGTAAAGCACCGTGATCTGTCCGTAAATGGAATTTTTGGCCATAAAGGTACTTATGGAAATGTTTAACGCATTCTATTATAGCCAACAATTTTTTTCGTGTCACGCAGTAATTACGCTCCGGTTTTGATAATGTTTTGGAGTAGTATACGCAATAACTCGTTCTTGGCCATTAGTTCCCTGTGATAACACACCTCCTATACCGTCATTACTTGCATCGGTGTCCAAAATAAATTTCACGTTGGGTATAGGGTACGCGAGGATTGGCGCGACACATAACCGTTTCCTAAGTTTCACGAATGCTTTTTCCTGGTTATCCTTCCATTCGAATGGCTTGTTCTTCCTGGTCAACTCGTGTACTCTTGGCAATGTTGGCGAATCCTGGCACGAAGCGTCTATAATAGGTGCACAACCCCAGAAAGCTTCGTAATTCGTGTACATTTTTAGGTCTTGGCCAGTTCTTTACCGCTGCGATCTTTTCTTCGTCGGTGTGAATTATATTATTTGTTACCAGATGACCCAAATATTAGACTTCAGTTCTGAACAGTTTACACTTCTTTGGGCTTAACTTTAATCCGGCGGCCTGTATCCGATCCAAAACTTCCGCCAAGTTCCTTAGATGCTCGTCAAAATTCTTCCCCATGACGATGATGTCGTCCAGATATATTAGGCAAGTCTTCCAATGTAATCCCTTTAACACGCGCTCGATTAATCGTTCAAAAGTCGCAGGGGCATTACATAATCCGAACAGCATAACATTAAATTGCCAACCCACACTGAACGCCGTTTTCTCGCGATCTTCCTCATGGACTTCCACCTGCCAATAGCCGCTTTGTAGTAGATATCTTTTTCAGTCACAGCATTGAGTTTTCGGTAATCAACGCAGAATCTCATGCTACCGTCCTTCTTCTCGACCAATACTACCAGTGAGCTCCATGGGCTGTTAGATGGTTCGATTAATCCTGATGCCTGCATATCTGTTACCATCCGGTCGACTTATTGTTGTTTTGCCAATGGTAATCTCCTGGGTGGTTGACGAATTGGCATCTCTGTTCCCGTATCAATTCGATGCCTTACCATTGAGGTCCTTAAGAATATGGATCCAAATCTTTGTTTAACTAAATCTGATAAAGGCAACAAGACAGTACTTTTGAACACAATAGACTATAAAAATAAAATGACAGAACTTTTAAATGATACAGAGACATACGAAATTTTAGATAATGACCCGACCAAAAATATCAATAAAAAAGGTTTCAAAATTATCGAGGACTTAAAAAGTAAAAATTTAATTAATAATGAGACGAAACTTTATTTAAAAATTAATAACCCTATACCACCGAGAATATATTGCCTCCCAAAAATTCACAAAGTAAATATCCCTTTAAGACCTATAGTTTCGACCATCAATTCCTCGGCTTATAATCTGTCAAAATTTTGTTGTAAAATGTTGAATACATTAACCGAAAATAGCAAATTTAACATTCAAAAATCTTTATTTTTAAAGTTTTAATTAAAACTATCCAAATTGAAGATAATGATACACTAGCATCTTTAGACGTAGTATCATTATTTACCAATGTATCGGTAGATACCGCAAAATTAGCAATTTCGGAAAGGTGGGGTGAAATTGAGCTAAATTCTGTATTAACCAGAGACGAATTTTTATAGAAGAGGAGGACAGAACTTGAGCATTTTTTATCGATTATGATGAAATTCGACAGCTTCAATGGAAATAATATTCTAAAATGATTTTTAGATGATGTTTTGGAATATGATGAACTTCGTTCGTGTCGCTGAATAATTTTGTATTTTAATAAGCAAGTGTAATAAGCCGCTTCATGACACGTTTCGTAATGGAAAAGAGAAGTATAATAATTCGACATGTGCAATGGAAACGGGATTCAAAAATGATTTTTAGACGAAGTTCTGGAATATGGTCAATTAGTATAGAATTTGACCATTTTTTTACCGATTATGATGAAATTCGACAGCTTCAATGGAAAAAATGTTCTAAAATGATTTTTAGATGATGTTTTGGAATATGATGAACTTCGTTCGTGTCGCTGAATAATTTTGTATTTAATAAGTGCAAGAATAGTTCATAAAATACCTTGTGTTCTTCATGAAGATATGTATTGTGCATAACAAATGAAAACATAATATGCATCATGCTAACATCTACAAATGACCTAAATCGTAAAGTTCTTTAGATAAGAGGAAATCTAACTTTAGTAAAGTTTTCGGTTAACATACACAAAATACGAAAATGATTTTGAAGTGAAACTTCTTCGACCATGTTGAGAGTGAAATTTTAAGGCCGCTTCATGACACGTTTCGTAATGGAAAAGAGAAGTATAATAATTCGACATGTGCAATGGAAACGGGATTCAAAAATGATTTTTAGACGAAGTTCTGGAATATGGTCAATTAGTATAGAATTTGACCATTTTTTTACCGATTATGATGAAATTCGACAGCTTCAATGGAAAAAATGTTCTAAAATGATTTTTAGATGATGTTTTGGAATATGATGAACTTCGTTCGTGTCGCTGAATAATTTTGTATTTAATAAGTGCAAGAATAGTTCATAAAATACCTTGTGTTCTTCATGAAGATATGTATTGTGCATAACAAATGAAAACATAATATGCATCATGCTAACATCTACAAATGACCTAAATCGTAAAGTTCTTTAGATAAGAGGAAATCTAACTTTAGTAAAGTTTTCGGTTAACATACACAAAATACGAAAATGATTTTGAAGTGAAACTTCTTCGACCATGTTGAGAGTGAAATTTTAAGGCCGCTTCATGACACGTTTCGTAATGGAAAAGAGAAGTATAATAATTCGACATGTGCAATGGAAACGGGATTCAAAAATGATTTTTAGACGAAGTTCTGGAATATGGTCAATTATTATAGAACTTGACCATTTTTTTACCGATTATGATGAAATTCGACAGCTTCAATGGAAAAAATGTTCTAAAATGATTTTTAGATGATGTTTTGGAATATGATGAACTTCGTTCGTGTCGCTGAATAATTTTGTATTTAATAAGTGCAAGAATAGTTCATAAAATACCTTGTGTTCTTCATGAAGATATGTATTGTGCATAACAAATGAAAACATAATATGCATCATGCTAACATCTACAAATGACCTAAATCGTAAAGTTCTTTAGATAAGAGGAAATCTAACTTTAGTAAAGTTTTCGGTTAACATACACAAAATACGAAAATGATTTTGAAGTGAAACTTCTTCGACCATGTTGAGAGTGAAATTTTAAGGCCGCTTCATGACACGTTTCGTAATGGAAAAGAGAAGTATAATAATTCGACATGTGCAATGGAAACGGGATTCAAAAATGATTTTTAGACGAAGTTCTGGAATATGGTCAATTAGTATAGAATTTGACCATTTTTTTACCGATTATGATGAAATTCGACAGCTTCAATGGAAAAAATGTTCTAAAATGATTTTTAGATGATGTTTTGGAATATGATGAACTTCGTTCGTGTCGCTGAATAATTTTCTATTTTAATAAGTGCAAGAATAGTTCATAAAATACCTTGTGTTCTTCATGAAGATATGTATTGTGCATAACAAATGAAAACATAATATGCATCATGCTAACATCTACAAATGACCTAAATCGTAAAGTTCTTTAGATAAGAGGAAATCTAACTTTAGTAAAGTTTTCGGTTAACATACACAAAATACGAAAATGATTTTGAAGTGAAACTTCTTCGACCATGTTGAGAGTGAAATTTTAAGGCCGCTTCATGACACGTTTCGTAATGGAAAAGAGAAGTATAATAATTCGACATGTGCAATGGAAACGGGATTCAAAAATGATTTTTAGACGAAGTTCTGGAATATGGTCAATTAGTATAGAATTTGACCATTTTTTTA
Organism: Tipula vernalis; assembly: GCA_958295665.1. Taxonomy (NCBI): domain Eukaryota; kingdom Metazoa; phylum Arthropoda; class Insecta; order Diptera; family Tipulidae; genus Tipula; species Tipula vernalis. The sequence continues at coordinate 11,543,672 of OY282561.1, forward strand.
CCGATTATGATGAAATTCGACAGCTTCAATGGAAAAAAATGTTCTAAAATGATTTTTAGATGATGTTTTGGAATATGATGAACTTCGTTCGTGTCGCTGAATAATTTTGTATTTAATAAGTGCAAGAATAGTTCATAAAATACCTTGTGTTCTTCATGAAGATATGTATTGTGCATAACAAATGAAAACATAATATGCGTCATGCTAACATCTTCAAATGACCTAAATCGTAAAGTTCTTTAGATAAGAGGAAATCTAACTTTAGTAAAGTTTTCGGTTAACATACACAAAATACGAAAATGATTTTGAAGTGAAACTTCTTCGACCATGTTGAGAGTGAAATTTTAAGGCCGCTTCATGACACGTTTCGTAATGGAAAAGAGAAGTATAATAATTCGACATGTGCAATGGAAACGGGATTCAAAAATGATTTTTAGACGAAGTTCTGGAATATGGTCAATTAGAATAGAATTTGACCATTTTTTTACCGATTATGATGAAATTCGACAGCTTCAATGGAAAAAATGTTCTAAAATGATTTTTAGATGATGTTTTGGAATATGATGAACTTCGTTCGTGTCGCTGAATAATTTTGTATTTAATAAGTGCAAGAATAGTTCATAAAATACCTTGTGTTCTTCATGAAGATATGTATTGTGCATAACAAATGAAAACATAATATGCATCATGCTAACATCTACAAATGACCTAAATCGTAAAGTTCTTTAGATAACAGGAAAATTAACTTTAGTAAAGTTTTCGGTTAACATACACAAAATACGAAAATGTTTTTGAAGTGAAACTTCTTCGACCATGTTGAGAGTGAAATTTTAAGGCCGCTTCATGACACGTTTCGTAATGGAAAAGAGAAGTATAATAATTCGACATGTGCAATGGAAACGGGATTCAAAAATGATTTTTAGACGAAGTTCTGGAATATGGTCAATTAGTATAGAACTTGACCATGTTTTTACCGATTATGATGAAATTCGACAGCTTCAATGGCAATAATATTCTAAAATGATTTTTAGATGATGTTTTGGAATATGATGAACTTCGTTCGTGTCGCTGAATAATTTTCTATTTTAATAAGTGCAAGAATAGTTCATAAAATACCTTGTGTTCTTCATGAAGATATGTATTGTGCATAACAAATGAAAACATAATATGCATCATGCTAACATCTACAAATGACCTAAATCGTAAAGTTCTTTAGATAAGAGGAAATCTAACTTTAGTAAAGTTTTCGGTTAACATACACAAAATACGAAAATGATTTTGAAGTGAAACTTCTTCGACCATGTTGAGAGTGAAATTTTAAGGCCGCTTCATGACACGTTTCGTAATGGAAAAGAGAAGTATAATAATTCGACATGTGCAATGGAAACGGGATTCAAAAATGATTTTTAGACGAAGTTCTGGAATATGGTCAATTAGTATAGAATTTGACCATTTTTTTACCGATTATGATGAAATTCGACAGCTTCAATGGAAAAAATGTTCTAAAATGATTTTTAGATGATGTTTTGGAATATGATGAACTTCGTTCGTGTCGCTGAATAATTTTGTATTTTAATAAGTGCAAGAATAGTTCATAAAATACCTTGTGTTCTTCATGAAGATATGTATTGTGCATAACAAATGAAAACATAATATGCATCATGCTAACATCTACAAATGACCTAAATCGTAAAGTTCTTTAGATAAGAGGAAATCTAACTTTAGTAAAGTTTTCGGTTAACATACACAAAATACGAAAATGATTTTGAAGTGAAACTTCTTCGACCATGTTGAGAGTGAAATTTTAAGGCCGCTTCATGACACGTTTCGTAATGGAAAAGAGAAGTATAATAATTCGACATGTGCAATGGAAACGGGATTCAAAAATGATTTTTAGACGAAGTTCTGGAATATGGTCAATTAGTATAGAATTTGACCATTTTTTTACCGATTATGATGAAATTCGACAGCTTCAATGGAAAAAATGTTCTAAAATGATTTTTAGATGATGTTTTGGAATATGATGAACTTCGTTCGTGTCGCTGAATAATTTTGTATTTTAATAAGTGCAAGAATAGTTCATAAAATACCTTGTGTTCTTCATGAAGATATGTATTGTGCATAACAAATGAAAACATAATATGCATCATGCTAACATCTACAAATGACCTAAATCGTAAAGTTCTTTAGATAAGAGGAAATCTAACTTTAGTAAAGTTTTCGGTTAACATACACAAAATACGAAAATGATTTTGAAGTGAAACTTCTTCGACCATGTTGAGAGTGAAATTTTAAGGCCGCTTCATGACACGTTTCGTAATGGAAAAGAGAAGTATAATAATTCGACATGTGCAATGGAAACGGGATTCAAAAATGATTTTTAGACGAAGTTCTGGAATATGGTCAATTAGTATAGAATTTGACCATTTTTTTACCGATTATGATGAAATTCGACAGCTTCAATGGAAAAAATGTTCTAAAATGATTTTTAGATGATGTTTTGGAATATGATGAACTTCGTTCGTGTCGCTGAATAATTTTGTATTTTAATAAGTGCAAGAATAGTTCATAAAATACCTTGTGTTCTTCATGAAGATATGTATTGTGCATAACAAATGAAAACATAATATGCATCATGCTAACATCTACAAATGACCTAAATCGTAAAGTTCTTTAGATAAGAGGAAAATTAACTTTAGTAAAGTTTTCGGTTAACATACACAAAATACGAAAATGTTTTTGAAGTGAAACTTCTTCGACCATGTTGAGAGTGAAATTTTAAGGCCGCTTCATGACACGTTTCGTAATGGAAAAGAGAAGTATAATAATTCGACATGTGCAATGGAAACGGGATTCAAAAATGATTTTTAGACGAAGTTCTGGAATATGGTCAATTAGTATAGAACTTGACCATTTTTTTACCGATTATGATGAAATTCGACAGCTTCAATGGAAAAAATGTTCTAAAATGATTTTTAGATGATGTTTTGGAATATGATGAACTTCGTTCGTGTCGCTGAATAATTTTGTATTTAATAAGTGCAAGAATAGTTCATAAAATACCTTGTGTTCTTCATGAAGATATGTATTGTGCATAACAAATGAAAACATAATATGCATCATGCTAACATCTACAAATGACCTAAATCGTAAAGTTCTTTAGATAAGAGGAAAATTAACTTTAGTAAAGTTTTCGGTTAACATACACAAAATACGAAAATGTTTTTGAAGTGAAACTTCTTCGACCATGTTGAGAGTGAAATTTTAAGGCCGCTTCATGACACGTTTCGTAATGGAAAAGAGAAGTATAATAATTCGACATGTGCAATGGAAACGGGATTCAAAAATGATTTTTAGACGAAGTTCTGGAATATGGTCAATTAGTATAGAACTTGACCATTTTTTTACCGATTATGATGAAATTCGACAGCTTCAATGGAAAAAATGTTCTAAAATGATTTTTAGATGATGTTTTGGAATATGATGAACTTCGTTCGTGTCGCTGAATAATTTTGTATTTAATAAGTGCAAGAATAGTTCATAAAATACCTTGTGTTCTTCATGAAGATATGTATTGTGCATAACAAATGAAAACATAATATGCATCATGCTAACATCTACAAATGACCTAAATCGTAAAGTTCTTTAGATAAGAGGAAAATTAACTTTAGTAAAGTTTTCGGTTAACATACACAAAATACGAAAATGTTTTTGAAGTGAAACTTCTTCGACCATGTTGAGAGTGAAATTTTAAGGCCGCTTCATGACACGTTTCGTAATGGAAAAGAGAAGTATAATAATTCGACATGTGCAATGGAAACGGGATTCAAAAATGATTTTTAGACGAAGTTCTGGAATATGGTCAATTAGTATAGAATTTGACCATTTTTTTACCGATTATGATGAAATTCGACAGCTTCAATGGAAAAAATGTTCTAAAATGATTTTTAGATGATGTTTTGGAATATGATGAACTTCGTTCGTGTCGCTGAATAATTTTCTATTTTAATAAGTGCAAGAATAGTTCATAAAATACCTTGTGTTCTTCATGAAGATATGTATTGTGCATAACAAATGAAAACATAATATGCATCATGCTAACATCTACAAATGACCTAAATCGTAAAGTTCTTTAGATAAGAGGAAAATTAACTTTAGTAAAGTTTTCGGTTAACATACACAAAATACGAAAATGTTTTTGAAGTGAAACTTCTTCGACCATGTTGAGAGTGAAATTTTAAGGCCGCTTCATGACACGTTTCGTAATGGAAAAGAGAAGTATAATAATTCGACATGTGCAATGGAAACGGGATTCAAAAATGATTTTTAGACGAAGTTCTGGAATATGGTCAATTAGTATAGAACTTGACCATTTTTTTACCGATTATGATGAAATTCGACAGCTTCAATGGAAAAAATGTTCTAAAATGATTTTTAGATGATGTTTTGGAATATGATGAACTTCGTTCGTGTCGCTGAATAATTTTGTATTTAATAAGTGCAAGAATAGTTCATAAAATACCTTGTGTTCTTCATGAAGATATGTATTGTGCATAACAAATGAAAACATAATATGCATCATGCTAACATCTACAAATGACCTAAATCGTAAAGTTCTTTAGATAAGAGGAAAATTAACTTTAGTAAAGTTTTCGGTTAACATACACAAAATACGAAAATGTTTTTGAAGTGAAACTTCTTCGACCATGTTGAGAGTGAAATTTTAAGGCCGCTTCATGACACGTTTCGTAATGGAAAAGAGAAGTATAATAATTCGACATGTGCAATGGAAACGGGATTCAAAAATGATTTTTAGACGAAGTTCTGGAATATGGTCAATTAGTATAGAATTTGACCATTTTTTTACCGATTATGATGAAATTCGACAGCTTCAATGGAAAAAATGTTCTAAAATGATTTTTAGATGATGTTTTGGAATATGATGAACTTCGTTCGTGTCGCTGAATAATTTTGTATTTAATAAGTGCAAGAATAGTTCATAAAATACCTTGTGTTCTTCATGAAGATATGTATTGTGCATAACAAATGAAAACATAATATGCATCATGCTAACATCTACAAATGACCTAAATCGTAAAGTTCTTTAGATAAGAGGAAATCTAACTTTAGTAAAGTTTTCGGTTAACATACACAAAATACGAAAATGATTTTGAAGTGAAACTTCTTCGACCATGTTGAGAGTGAAATTTTAAGGCCGCTTCATGACACGTTTCGTAATGGAAAAGAGAAGTATAATAATTCGACATGTGCAATGGAAACGGGATTCAAAAATGATTTTTAGACGAAGTTCTGGAATATGGTCAATTAGTATAGAATTTGACCATTTTTTTACCGATTATGATGAAATTCGACAGCTTCAATGGAAAAAATGTTCTAAAATGATTTTTAGATGATGTTTTGGAATATGATGAACTTCGTTCGTGTCGCTGAATAATTTTGTATTTAATAAGTGCAAGAATAGTTCATAAAATACCTTGTGTTCTTCATGAAGATATGTATTGTGCATAACAAATGAAAACATAATATGCGTCATGCTAACATCTACAAATGACCTAAATCGTAAAGTTCTTTAGATAAGAGGAAATCTAACTTTAGTAAAGTTTTCGGTTAACATACACAAAATACGAAAATGATTTTGAAGTGAAACTTCTTCGACCATGTTGAGAGTGAAATTTTAAGGCCGCTTCATGACACGTTTCGTAATGGAAAAGAGAAGTATAATAATTCGACATGTGCAATGGAAACGGGATTCAAAAATGATTTTTAGACGAAGTTCTGGAATATGGTCAATTAGTATAGAACTTGACCATTTTTTTACCGATTATGATGAAATTCGACAGCTTCAATGGAAAAAATGTTCTAAAATGATTTTTAGATGATGTTTTGGAATATGATGAACTTCGTTCGTGTCGCTGAATAATTTTGTATTTAATAAGTGCAAGAATAGTTCATAAAATACCTTGTGTTCTTCATGAAGATATGTATTGTGCATAACAAATGAAAACATAATATGCATCATGCTAACATCTACAAATGACCTAAATCGTAAAGTTCTTTAGATAAGAGGAAAATTAACTTTAGTAAAGTTTTCGGTTAACATACACAAAATACGAAAATGTTTTTGAAGTGAAACTTCTTCGACCATGTTGAGAGTGAAATTTTAAGGCCGCTTCATGACACGTTTCGTAATGGAAAAGAGAAGTATAATAATTCGACATGTGCAATGGAAACGGGATTCAAAAATGATTTTTAGACGAAGTTCTGGAATATGGTCAATTAGTATAGAACTTGACCATTTTTTTACCGATTATGATGAAATTCGACAGCTTCAATGGAAAAAATGTTCTAAAATGATTTTTAGATGATGTTTTGGAATATGATGAACTTCGTTCGTGTCGCTGAATAATTTTGTATTTAATAAGTGCAAGAATAGTTCATAAAATACCTTGTGTTCTTCATGAAGATATGTATTGTGCATAACAAATGAAAACATAATATGCATCATGCTAACATCTACAAATGACCTAAATCGTAAAGTTCTTTAGATAAGAGGAAATCTAACTTTAGTAAAGTTTTCGGTTAACATACACAAAATACGAAAATGATTTTGAAGTGAAACTTCTTCCACCATGTTGAGAGTGAAATTTTAAGGCCGCTTCATGACACGTTTCGTAATGGAAAAGAGAAGTATAATAATTCGACATGTGCAATGGAAACGGGATTCAAAAATGATTTTTAGACGAAGTTCTGGAATATGGTCAATTAGTATAGAATTTGACCATTTTTTACCGATTATGATGAAATTCGACAGCTTCAATGGAAAAAATGTTCTAAAATGATTTTTAGATGATGTTTTGGAATATGATGAACTTCGTTCGTGTCGCTGAATAATTTTCTATTTTAATGAGTGCAAGAATAGTTCATAAAATACCTTGTGTTCTTCATGAAGATATGTATTGTGCATAACAAATGAAAACATAATATGCATCATGCTAACATCTACAAATGACCTAAATCGTAAAGTTCTTTAGATAAGAGGAAATCTAACTTTAGTAAAGTTTTCGGTTAACATACACAAAATACGAAAATGATTTTGAAGTGAAACTTCTTCGACCATGTTGAGAGTGAAATTTTAAGGCCGCTTCATGACACGTTTCGTAATGGAAAAGAGAAGTATAATAATTCGACATGTGCAATGGAAACGGGATTCAAAAATGATTTTTAGACGAAGTTCTGGAATATGGTCAATTAGTATAGAATTTGACCATTTTTTTACCGATTATGATGAAATTCGACAGCTTCAATGGAAAAAATGTTCTAAAATGATTTTTAGATGATGTTTTGGAATATGATGAACTTCGTTCGTGTCGCTGAATAATTTTGTATTTAATAAGTGCAAGAATAGTTCATAAAATACCTTGTGTTCTTCATGAAGATATGTATTGTGCATAACAAATGAAAACATAATATGCGTCATGCTAACATCTACAAATGACCTAAATCGTAAAGTTCTTTAGATAAGAGGAAATCTAACTTTAGTAAAGTTTTCGGTTAACATACACAAAATACGAAAATGATTTTGAAGTGAAACTTCTTCGACCATGTTGAGAGTGAAATTTTAAGGCCGCTTCATGACACGTTTCGTAATGGAAAAGAGAAGTATAATAATTCGACATGTGCAATGGAAACGGGATTCAAAAATGATTTTTAGACGAAGTTCTGGAATATGGTCAATTAGTATAGAATTTGACCATTTTTTTACCGATTATGATGAAATTCGACAGCTTCAATGGAAAAAATGTTCTAAAATGATTTTTAGATGATGTTTTGGAATATGATGAACTTCGTTCGTGTCGCTGAATAATTTTCTATTTTAATAAGTGCAAGAATAGTTCATAAAATACCTTGTGTTCTTCATGAAGATATGTATTGTGCATAACAAATGAAAACATAATATGCATCATGCTAACATCTACAAATGACCTAAATCGTAAAGTTCTTTAGATAAGAGGAAATCTAACTTTAGTAAAGTTTTCGGTTAACATACACAAAATACGAAAATGATTTTGAAGTGAAACTTCTTCGACCATGTTGAGAGTGAAATTTTAAGGCCGCTTCATGACACGTTTCGTAATGGAAAAGAGAAGTATAATAATTCGACATGTGCAATGGAAACGGGATTCAAAAATGATTTTTAGACGAAGTTCTGGAATATGGTCAATTAGTATAGAATTTGACCATTTTTTTACCGATTATGATGAAATTCGACAGCTTCAATGGAAAAAATGTTCTAAAATGATTTTTAGATGATGTTTTGGAATATGATGAACTTCGTTCGTGTCGCTGAATAATTTTGTATTTAATAAGTGCAAGAATAGTTCATAAAATACCTTGTGTTCTTCATGAAGATATGTATTGTGCATAACAAATGAAAACATAATATGCATCATGCTAACATCTACAAATGACCTAAATCGTAAAGTTCTTTAGATAACAGGAAAATTAACTTTAGTAAAGTTTTCGGTTAACATACACAAAATACGAAAATGTTTTTGAAGTGAAACTTCTTCGACCATGTTGAGAGTGAAATTTTAAGGCCGCTTCATGACACGTTTCGTAATGGAAAAGAGAAGTATAATAATTCGACATGTGCAATGGAAACGGGATTCAAAAATGATTTTTAGACGAAGTTCTGGAATATGGTCAATTAGTATAGAATTTGACCATTTTTTTACCGATTATGATGAAATTCGACAGCTTCAATGGCAATAATATTCTAAAATGATTTTTAGATGATGTTTTGGAATATGATGAACTTCGTTCGTGTCTGTTTGTTTGTTTGTTTGAATTATTGATTTATATTTTACCGTCCTACTTTACGCCTGGAGTAGCCAAATCGAGGACGGGCGGCTACAGTCCATCTTTTGAAAACCACCTGCACATTGCATTGCTTCATGCCAACCTGTAGTGCTGACATGAAAGGTGGGTCGGCCCATGGATTCTGCACTCTCAACAGGGGGTCATAGATGTGTTCATTTTCATCACTGATCGTAATCAGATGATGAAAAATCCCTTTTGCATCCCGCCCCTATAGGGATTCGAACCCGGTACCTCCCGATCCAACCGCCGCAGCTTTAACCACTGCGCCGTTTGCTCGGTACTTCGTTCGTGTCGCTGAATAATTTTCTATTTTAATAAGTGCAAGAATAGTTCATAAAATACCTTGTGTTCTTCATGAAGATATGTATTGTGCATAACAAATGAAAACATAATATGCATCATGCTAACATCTACAAATGACCTAAATCGTAAAGTTCTTTAGATAACAGGAAAATTAACTTTAGTAAAGTTTTCGGTTAACATACACAAAATACGAAAATGTTTTTGAAGTGAAACTTCTTCGACCATGTTGAGAGTGAAATTTTAAGGCCGCTTCATGACACGTTTCGTAATGGAAAAGAGAAGTATAATAATTCGACATGTGCAATGGAAACGGGATTCAAAAATGATTTTTAGACGAAGTTCTGGAATATGGTCAATTAGTATAGAACTTGACCATGTTTTTACCGATTATGATGAAATTCGACAGCTTCAATGGCAATAATATTCTAAAATGATTTTTAGATGATGTTTTGGAATATGATGAACTTCGTTCGTGTCGCTGAATAATTTTCTATTTTAATAAGTGCAAGAATAGTTCATAAAATACCTTGTGTTCTTCATGAAGATATGTATTGTGCATAACAAATGAAAACATAATATGCATCATGCTAACATCTACAAATGACCTAAATCGTAAAGTTCTTTAGATAAGAGGAAATCTAACTTTAGTAAAGTTTTCGGTTAACATACACAAAATACGAAAATGATTTTGAAGTGAAACTTCTTCGACCATGTTGAGAGTGAAATTTTAAGGCCGCTTCATGACACGTTTCGTAATGGAAAAGAGAAGTATAATAATTCGACATGTGCAATGGAAACGGGATTCAAAAATGATTTTTAGACGAAGTTCTGGAATATGGTCAATTAGTATAGAATTTGACCATTTTTTACCGATTATGATGAAATTCGACAGCTTCAATGGAAAAAATGTTCTAAAATGATTTTTAGATGATGTTTTGGAATATGATGAACTTCGTTCGTGTCGCTGAATAATTTTCTATTTTAATGAGTGCAAGAATAGTTCATAAAATACCTTGTGTTCTTCATGAAGATATGTATTGTGCATAACAAATGAAAACATAATATGCATCATGCTAACATCTACAAATGACCTAAATCGTAAAGTTCTTTAGATAAGAGGAAATCTAACTTTAGTAAAGTTTTCGGTTAACATACACAAAATACGAAAATGATTTTGAAGTGAAACTTCTTCGACCATGTTGAGAGTGAAATTTTAAGGCCGCTTCATGACACGTTTCGTAATGGAAAAGAGAAGTATAATAATTCGACATGTGCAATGGAAACGGGATTCAAAAATGATTTTTAGACGAAGTTCTGGAATATGGTCAATTAGTATAGAACTTGACCATGTTTTTACCGATTATGATGAAATTCGACAGCTTCAATGGCAATAATATTCTAAAATGATTTTTAGATGATGTTTTGGAATATGATGAACTTCGTTCGTGTCGCTGAATAATTTTCTATTTTAATAAGTGCAAGAATAGTTCATAAAATACCTTGTGTTCTTCATGAAGATATGTATTGTGCATAACAAATGAAAACATAATATGCATCATGCTAACATCTACAAATGACCTAAATCGTAAAGTTCTTTAGATAAGAGGAAATCTAACTTTAGTAAAGTTTTCGGTTAACATACACAAAATACGAAAATGATTTTGAAGTGAAACTTCTTCGACCATGTTGAGAGTGAAATTTTAAGGCCGCTTCATGACACGTTTCGTAATGGAAAAGAGAAGTATAATAATTCGACATGTGCAATGGAAACGGGATTCAAAAATGATTTTTAGACGAAGTTCTGGAATATGGTCAATTAGTATAGAATTTGACCATGTTTTTACCGATTATGATGAAATTCGACAGCTTCAATGGCAATAATATTCTAAAATGATTTTTAGATGATGTTTTGGAATATGATGAACTTCGTTCGTGTCTGTTTGTTTGTTTGTTTGAATTATTGATTTATATTTTACCGTCCTACTTTACGCCTGGAGTAGCCAAATCGAGGACGGGCGGCTACAGTCCATCTTTTGAAAACCACCTGCACATTGCATTGCTTCATGCCAACCTGTAGTGCTGACATGAAAGGTGGGTCGGCCCATGGATTCTGCACTCTCAACAGGGGGTCATAGATGTGTTCATTTTCATCACTGATCGTAATCAGATGATGAAAAATCCCTTTTGCATCCCGCCCCTATAGGGATTCGAACCCGGTACCTCCCGATCCAACCGCCGCAGCTTTAACCACTGCGCCGTTTGCTCGGTACTTCGTTCGTGTCGCTGAATAATTTTCTATTTTAATAAGTGCAAGAATAGTTCATAAAATACCTTGTGTTCTTCATGAAGATATGTATTGTGCATAACAAATGAAAACATAATATGCATCATGCTAACATCTACAAATGACCTAAATCGTAAAGTTCTTTAGATAACAGGAAAATTAACTTTAGTAAAGTTTTCGGTTAACATACACAAAATACGAAAATGTTTTTGAAGTGAAACTTCTTCGACCATGTTGAGAGTGAAATTTTAAGGCCGCTTCATGACACGTTTCGTAATGGAAAAGAGAAGTATAATAATTCGACATGTGCAATGGAAACGGGATTCAAAAATGATTTTTAGACGAAGTTCTGGAATATGGTCAATTAGTATAGAACTTGACCATGTTTTTACCGATTATGATGAAATTCGACAGCTTCAATGGCAATAATATTCTAAAATGATTTTTAGATGATGTTTTGGAATATGATGAACTTCGTTCGTGTCGCTGAATAATTTTCTATTTTAATAAGTGCAAGAATAGTTCATAAAATACCTTGTGTTCTTCATGAAGATATGTATTGTGCATAACAAATGAAAACATAATATGCATCATGCTAACATCTACAAATGACCTAAATCGTAAAGTTCTTTAGATAAGAGGAAATCTAACTTTAGTAAAGTTTTCGGTTAACATACACAAAATACGAAAATGATTTTGAAGTGAAACTTCTTCGACCATGTTGAGAGTGAAATTTTAAGGCCGCTTCATGACACGTTTCGTAATGGAAAAGAGAAGTATAATAATTCGACATGTGCAATGGAAACGGGATTCAAAAATGATTTTTAGACGAAGTTCTGGAATATGGTCAATTAGTATAGAATTTGACCATTTTTTACCGATTATGATGAAATTCGACAGCTTCAATGGAAAAAATGTTCTAAAATGATTTTTAGATGATGTTTTGGAATATGATGAACTTCGTTCGTGTCGCTGAATAATTTTCTATTTTAATGAGTGCAAGAATAGTTCATAAAATACCTTGTGTTCTTCATGAAGATATGTATTGTGCATAACAAATGAAAACATAATATGCATCATGCTAACATCTACAAATGACCTAAATCGTAAAGTTCTTTAGATAAGAGGAAATCTAACTTTAGTAAAGTTTTCGGTTAACATACACAAAATACGAAAATGATTTTGAAGTGAAACTTCTTCGACCATGTTGAGAGTGAAATTTTAAGGCCGCTTCATGACACGTTTCGTAATGGAAAAGAGAAGTATAATAATTCGACATGTGCAATGGAAACGGGATTCAAAAATGATTTTTAGACGAAGTTCTGGAATATGGTCAATTAGTATAGAATTTGACCATTTTTTTACCGATTATGATGAAATTCGACAGCTTCAATGGAAAAAATGTTCTAAAATGATTTTTAGATGATGTTTTGGAATATGATGAACTTCGTTCGTGTCGCTGAATAATTTTGTATTTAATAAGTGCAAGAATAGTTCATAAAATACCTTGTGTTCTTCATGAAGATATGTATTGTGCATAACAAATGAAAACATAATATGCGTCATGCTAACATCTACAAATGACCTAAATCGTAAAGTTCTTTAGATAAGAGGAAATCTAACTTTAGTAAAGTTTTCGGTTAACATACACAAAATACGAAAATGATTTTGAAGTGAAACTTCTTCGACCATGTTGAGAGTGAAATTTTAAGGCCGCTTCATGACACGTTTCGTAATGGAAAAGAGAAGTATAATAATTCGACATGTGCAATGGAAACGGGATTCAAAAATGATTTTTAGACGAAGTTCTGGAATATGGTCAATTAGTATAGAATTTGACCATTTTTTTACCGATTATGATGAAATTCGACAGCTTCAATGGAAAAAATGTTCTAAAATGATTTTTAGATGATGTTTTGGAATATGATGAACTTCGTTCGTGTCGCTGAATAATTTTCTATTTTAATAAGTGCAAGAATAGTTCATAAAATACCTTGTGTTCTTCATGAAGATATGTATTGTGCATAACAAATGAAAACATAATATGCATCATGCTAACATCTACAAATGACCTAAATCGTAAAGTTCTTTAGATAAGAGGAAATCTAACTTTAGTAAAGTTTTCGGTTAACATACACAAAATACGAAAATGATTTTGAAGTGAAACTTCTTCGACCATGTTGAGAGTGAAATTTTAAGGCCGCTTCATGACACGTTTCGTAATGGAAAAGAGAAGTATAATAATTCGACATGTGCAATGGAAACGGGATTCAAAAATGATTTTTAGACGAAGTTCTGGAATATGGTCAATTAGTATAGAATTTGACCATTTTTTTACCGATTATGATGAAATTCGACAGCTTCAATGGAAAAAATGTTCTAAAATGATTTTTAGATGATGTTTTGGAATATGATGAACTTCGTTCGTGTCGCTGAATAATTTTGTATTTAATAAGTGCAAGAATAGTTCATAAAATACCTTGTGTTCTTCATGAAGATATGTATTGTGCATAACAAATGAAAACATAATATGCATCATGCTAACATCTACAAATGACCTAAATCGTAAAGTTCTTTAGATAACAGGAAAATTAACTTTAGTAAAGTTTTCGGTTAACATACACAAAATACGAAAATGTTTTTGAAGTGAAACTTCTTCGACCATGTTGAGAGTGAAATTTTAAGGCCGCTTCATGACACGTTTCGTAATGGAAAAGAGAAGTATAATAATTCGACATGTGCAATGGAAACGGGATTCAAAAATGATTTTTAGACGAAGTTCTGGAATATGGTCAATTAGTATAGAATTTGACCATTTTTTTACCGATTATGATGAAATTCGACAGCTTCAATGGCAATAATATTCTAAAATGATTTTTAGATGATGTTTTGGAATATGATGAACTTCGTTCGTGTCTGTTTGTTTGTTTGTTTGAATTATTGATTTATATTTTACCGTCCTACTTTACGCCTGGAGTAGCCAAATCGAGGACGGGCGGCTACAGTCCATCTTTTGAAAACCACCTGCACATTGCATTGCTTCATGCCAACCTGTAGTGCTGACATGAAAGGTGGGTCGGCCCATGGATTCTGCACTCTCAACAGGGGGTCATAGATGTGTTCATTTTCATCACTGATCGTAATCAGATGATGAAAAATCCCTTTTGCATCCCGCCCCTATAGGGATTCGAACCCGGTACCTCCCGATCCAACCGCCGCAGCTTTAACCACTGCGCCGTTTGCTCGGTACTTCGTTCGTGTCGCTGAATAATTTTCTATTTTAATAAGTGCAAGAATAGTTCATAAAATACCTTGTGTTCTTCATGAAGATATGTATTGTGCATAACAAATGAAAACATAATATGCATCATGCTAACATCTACAAATGACCTAAATCGTAAAGTTCTTTAGATAACAGGAAAATTAACTTTAGTAAAGTTTTCGGTTAACATACACAAAATACGAAAATGTTTTTGAAGTGAAACTTCTTCGACCATGTTGAGAGTGAAATTTTAAGGCCGCTTCATGACACGTTTCGTAATGGAAAAGAGAAGTATAATAATTCGACATGTGCAATGGAAACGGGATTCAAAAATGATTTTTAGACGAAGTTCTGGAATATGGTCAATTAGTATAGAACTTGACCATGTTTTTACCGATTATGATGAAATTCGACAGCTTCAATGGCAATAATATTCTAAAATGATTTTTAGATGATGTTTTGGAATATGATGAACTTCGTTCGTGTCGCTGAATAATTTTCTATTTTAATAAGTGCAAGAATAGTTCATAAAATACCTTGTGTTCTTCATGAAGATATGTATTGTGCATAACAAATGAAAACATAATATGCATCATGCTAACATCTACAAATGACCTAAATCGTAAAGTTCTTTAGATAAGAGGAAAATTAACTTTAGTAAAGTTTTCGGTTAACATACACAAAATACGAAAATGTTTTTGAAGTGAAACTTCTTCGACCATGTTGAGAGTGAAATTTTAAGGCCGCTTCATGACACGTTTCGTAATGGAAAAGAGAAGTATAATAATTCGACATGTGCAATGGAAACGGGATTCAAAAATGATTTTTAGACGAAGTTCTGGAATATGGTCAATTAGTATAGAATTTGACCATTTTTTTACCGATTATGATGAAATTCGACAGCTTCGATGGCAATAATATTCTAAAATGATTTTTAGATGATGTTTTGGAATATGATGAACTTCGTTCGTGTCTGTTTGTTTGTTTGTTTGAATTATTGATTTATATTTTACCGTCCTACTTTACGCCTGGAGTAGCCAAATCGAGGACGGGCGGCTACAGTCCGTCTTTTGAAAACCACCTGCACATTGCATTGCTTCATGCCAACCTGTAGTGCTGACATGAAAGGTGGGTCGGCCCATGGATTCTGCACTCTCAACAGGGGGTCATAGATGTGTTCATTTTCATCACTGATCGTAATCAGATGATGAAAAATCCCTTTTGCATCCCGCCCCTATAGGGATTCGAACCCGGTACCTCCCGATCCAACCGCCGCAGCTTTAACCACTGCGCCGTTTGCTCGGTACTTCGTTCGTGTCGCTGAATAATTTTCTATTTTAATAAGTGCAAGAATAGTTCATAAAATACCTTGTGTTCTTCATGAAGATATGTATTGTGCATAACAAATGAAAACATAATATGCATCATGCTAACATCTACAAATGACCTAAATCGTAAAGTTCTTTAGATAAGAGGAAAATTAACTTTAGTAAAGTTTTCGGTTAACATACACAAAATACGAAAATGATTTTGAAGTGAAACTTCTTCGACCATGTTGAGAGTGAAATTTTAAGGCCGCTTCATGACACGTTTCGTAATGGAAAAGAGAAGTATAATAATTCGACATGTGCAATGGAAACGGGATTCAAAAATGATTTTTAGACGAAGTTCTGGAATATGGTCAATTAGTATAGAATTTGACCATGTTTTTACCGATTATGATGAAATTCGACAGCTTCAATGGCAATAATATTCTAAAATGATTTTTAGATGATGTTTTGGAATATGATGAACTTCGTTCGTGTCTGTTTGTTTGTTTGTTTGAATTATTGATTTATATTTTACCGTCCTACTTTACGCCTGGAGTAGCCAAATCGAGGACGGGCGGCTACAGTCCGTCTTTTGAAAACCACCTGCACATTGCATTGCTTCATGCCAACCTGTAGTGCTGACATGAAAGGTGGGTCGGCCCATGGATTCTGCACTCTCAACAGGGGGTCATAGATGTGTTCATTTTCATCACTGATCGTAATCAGATGATGAAAAATCCCTTTTGCATCCCGCCCCTATAGGGATTCGAACCCGGTACCTCCCGATCCAACCGCCGCAGCTTTAACCACTGCGCCGTTTGCTCGGTACTTCGTTCGTGTCGCTGAATAATTTTCTATTTTAATAAGTGCAAGAATAGTTCATAAAATACCTTGTGTTCTTCATGAAGATATGTATTGTGCATAACAAATGAAAACATAATATGCATCATGCTAACATCTACAAATGACCTAAATCGTAAAGTGCTTTAGATAACAGGAAAATTAACTTTAGTAAAGTTTTCGGTTAACATACACAAAATACGAAAATGTTTTTGAAGTGAAACTTCTTCGACCATGTTGAGAGTGAAATTTTAAGGCCGCTTCATGACACGTTTCGTAATGGAAAAGAGAAGTATAATAATTCGACATGTGCAATGGAAACGGGATTCAAAAATGATTTTTAGACGAAGTTCTGGAATATGGTCAATTAGTATAGAATTTGACCATTTTTTTACCGATTATGATGAAATTCGACAGCTTCAATGGAAAAAATGTTCTAAAATGATTTTTAGATGATGTTTTGGAATATGATGAACTTCGTTCGTGTCGCTGAATAATTTTCTATTTTAATGAGTGCAAGAATAGTTCATAAAATACCTTGTGTTCTTCATGAAGATATGTATTGTGCATAACAAATGAAAACATAATATGCATCATGCTAACATCTACAAATGACCTAAATCGTAAAGTTCTTTAGATAAGAGGAAATCTAACTTTAGTAAAGTTTTCGGTTAACATACACAAAATACGAAAATGATTTTGAAGTGAAACTTCTTCGACCATGTTGAGAGTGAAATTTTAAGGCCGCTTCATGACACGTTTCGTAATGGAAAAGAGAAGTATAATAATTCGACATGTGCAATGGAAACGGGATTCAAAAATGATTTTTAGACGAAGTTCTGGAATATGGTCAATTAGTATAGAATTTGACCATTTTTTTACCGATTATGATGAAATTCGACAGCTTCAATGGAAAAAATGTTCTAAAATGATTTTTAGATGATGTTTTGGAATATGATGAACTTCGTTCGTGTCGCTGAATAATTTTCTATTTTAATAAGTGCAAGAATAGTTCATAAAATACCTTGTGTTCTTCATGAAGATATGTATTGTGCATAACAAATGAAAACATAATATGCATCATGCTAACATCTACAAATGACCTAAATCGTAAAGTTCTTTAGATAAGAGGAAATCTAACTTTAGTAAAGTTTTCGGTTAACATACACAAAATACGAAAATGATTTTGAAGTGAAACTTCTTCGACCATGTTGAGAGTGAAATTTTAAGGCCGCTTCATGACACGTTTCGTAATGGAAAAGAGAAGTATAATAATTCGACATGTGCAATGGAAACGGGATTCAAAAATGATTTTTAGACGAAGTTCTGGAATATGGTCAATTAGTATAGAATTTGACCATTTTTTTACCGATTATGATGAAATTCGACAGCTTCAATGGAATAAATGTTCTAAAATGATTTTTAGATGATGTTTTGGAATATGATGAACTTCGTTCGTGTCGCTGAATAATTTTCTATTTTAATAAGTGCAAGAATAGTTCATAAAATACCTTGTGTTCTTCATGAAGATATGTATTGTGCATAACAAATGAAAACATAATATGCATCATGCTAACACATCTACAAATGACCTAAATCGTAAAGTTCTTTAGATAAGAGGAAAATTAACTTTAGTAAAGTTTTCGGTTAACATACACAAAATACGAAAATGTTTTTGAAGTGAAACTTCTTCGACCATGTTGAGAGTGAAATTTTAAGGCCGCTTCATGACACGTTTCGTAATGGAAAAGAGAAGTATAATAATTCGACATGTGCAATGGAAACGGGATTCAAAAATGATTTTTAGACGAAGTTCTGGAATATGGTCAATTAGTATAGAACTTGACCATGTTTTTACCGATTATGATGAAATTCGACAGCTTCAATGGCAATAATATTCTAAAATGATTTTTAGATGATGTTTTGGAATATGATGAACTTCGTTCGTGTCGCTGAATAATTTTCTATTTTAATAAGTGCAAGAATAGTTCATAAAATACCTTGTGTTCTTCATGAAGATATGTATTGTGCATAACAAATGAAAACATAATATGCATCATGCTAACATCTACAAATGACCTAAATCGTAAAGTGCTTTAGATAACAGGAAAATTAACTTTAGTAAAGTTTTCGGTTAACATACACAAAATACGAAAATGTTTTTGAAGTGAAACTTCTTCGACCATGTTGAGAGTGAAATTTTAAGGCCGCTTCATGACACGTTTCGTAATGGAAAAGAGAAGTATAATAATTCGACATGTGCAATGGAAACGGGATTCAAAAATGATTTTTAGACGAAGTTCTGGAATATGGTCAATTATTATAGAACTTGACCATTTTTTTACCGATTATGATGAAATTCGACAGCTTCAATGGAAAAAATGTTCTAAAATGATTTTTAGATGATGTTTTGGAATATGATGAACTTCGTTCGTATCGCTGAATAATTTTGTATTTAATAAGTGCAAGAATAGTTCATAAAATACCTTGTGTTCTTCATGAAGATATGTATTGTGCATAACAAATGAAAACATAATATGCATCATGCTAACATCTACAAATGACCTAAATCGTAAAGTTCTTTAGATAACAGGAAAATTAACTTTAGTAAAGTTTTCGGTTAACATACACAAAATACGAAAATGTTTTTGAAGTGAAACTTCTTCGACCATGTTGAGAGTGAAATTTTAAGGCCGCTTCATGACACGTTTCGTAATGGAAAAGAGAAGTATAATAATTCGACATGTGCAATGAAAACGGGATTCAAAAATGATTTTTAGACGAAGTTCTGGAATATGGTCAATTAGTATAGAACTTGACCATTTTTTTACCGATTATGATGAAATTCGACAGCTTCAATGGAAAAAATGTTCTAAAATGATTTTTAGATGATGTTTTGGAATATGATGAACTTCGTTCGTGTCGCTGAATAATTTTGTATTTAATAAGTGCAAGAATAGTTCATAAAATACCTTGTGTTCTTCATGAAGATATGTATTGTGCATAACAAATGAAAACATAATATGCGTCATGCTAACATCTACAAATGACCTAAATCGTAAAGTTCTTTAGATAAGAGGAAATCTAACTTTAGTAAAGTTTTCGGTTAACATACACAAAATACGAAAATGTTTTTGAAGTGAAACTTCTTCGACCATGTTGAGAGTGAAATTTTAAGGCCGCTTCATGACACGTTTCGTAATGGAAAAGAGAAGTATAATAATTCGACATGTGCAATGGAAACGGGATTCAAAAATGATTTTTAGACGAAGTTCTGGAATATGGTCAATTAGTATAGAACTTGACCATTTTTTTACCGATTATGATGAAATTCGACAGCTTCAATGGAAAAAATATTCTAAAATGATTTTTAGATGATGTTTTGGAATATGATGAACTTCGTTCGTGTCACTGAATAATTTTGTATTTTAATAAGTGCAAGAATAGTTCATAAAATACCTTGTGTTCTTCATGAAGATATGTATTGTGCATAATAAATGAAAACATAATATGCATCATGCTAACATCTACAAATGACCTAAATCGTAAAGTTCTTTAGATAACAGGAAAATTAACTTTAGTAAAGTTTTCGGTTAACATACACAAAATACGAAAATGTTTTTGAAGTGAAACTTCTTCGACCATGTTGAGAGTGAAATTTTAAGGCCGCTTCACGACACGTTTCGTAATGGAAAAGAGACGTTCAATAATTCGACATGTGCAATGAAAACGGGATTCAAAAATGATTTTTAGACGAAGTTCTGGCATAAGGTCAATTAGGATAGAACTTGACTATTTTTTACCGATTATGTTGAAATTAAACAGCCTATAATTAAACTAGTTGTATCCTACGATTACCAACAGGTGTAATTAAGTTATTTTTATGATTTGATTTATGAATTTACATAGATCTATAATATTGTTATATATAAACAATAAAAATAATAATGTAATATTGTTATTAAAATTAAAATTTTTAATTAAAATAGAAATAAATAAAACATAACAAAAATCAAATATATCTTATGTATTATGTGAATACAACAGATAACATCATATATGCGTTACCCTAATAGATTATTAGAATTTTTTTAAAGTCATATCCACCCCAAGCTAACACACTCTGTTTGGAGCAGTAGCTCATTCACAACAGACTGTGCAGCATGAGATGGATTAACAAAAAAAAAAAATTATTTCAGCTTCAAATCCAGCTGGTGGCATCCCATCTTTATTTGGATCTTGTATTTCGCGATTATCTTTTGCGACATTTTCCGCTATGTCTATACATTCATCATCGTTACATTATGTGGAATTTTCAGCTTGTGAATTACATAAACAATTGAAATTTTGAAAATACGATTAATTTTATTGAAATATTTTTAAGGAAAATCTACAAAAGATTTCCGAAATCGTAACATTATTTACGAAAAGTTCTTTACGATCGTTACTTTTGTCAAACTTCTTTGGCCGCTTTGAAAGTAAAATTTCAAGACCGCGTCACGCCATATTTTTTAATGAATTTTTGGCCAACTTCACATGTATTCTTGAAAAAGACTTGAATTACATGATTTGGTGTTGGTTCATTGTGGGATGAACATCTAATTAAAAATTATACCTACAGATTGCTACACAATCTTTTATAATAACAAAATTGAGAAGTCTGTTGTGAAAAAGTTAATTAAAATGAAAGATAGTTAAGTTAATATGTAGTAATAAGTACAAGAATAATTCAAATATGTCTGGCGTTTTATATGGTGAATATGCATAACAAACAAAAACATAAAAATCATTGTAAAAATGGCTTGTCTACTGTGTTAACTTTGTATTGCTATAGAATAGAGAGGTCTGGGGTGCTATTCTTGAAACATTACGAAAATTTTCGTAACCGAAAATTTTCGCAATGCTATTTTCGTAATAGTAATGGTGAAATCATAATTTAGTATTCTTGAAACCATTACGAATATAACGAAGAGAGGCAAAAAGAAATAATAAAATTTCGAGAGAGAAGATGAAAATGTAAGTTACTAAAATGGTATTCTTGAAATCCGGATTACGAAAATTTTCGCAACGGAACGTTACTAAAATTTTCGGATGGTTTTTGTGTTTCTTATTGCATTTCGTAATGAAATCATTTAGATTTTTGGTTTAATTATATTCATACAAAGACGTTCATAAAACTCAATAATTTCTGTTGATGGTTAAAAATAATATGTATTTACATTTCGATAAATATTTATTATTTTATTACCACAAAAAAAGGGTACCTATTTGCTTGTGGTATGTTTATTATTTTCTTAAAAATAACGGTAATACCTACAATACTAATGGACAGTTTGGGATGTATTTTTAAATGTCGCGTGTTGTAATTGGAATTGGATTGATATACCGTCACAGGCGGCTAATACTAATGGTACGTAAAGTCATACAATCAAACCATCATAACATAATAATATCGTACGACAATACGATCTAAAATCATATCGTCATAGAATCATAAGACAATGCCACTACATAAATAGCCGTGACATCAGTCTACAAAAGTCAAATCCCCAATATAAAGAGGGGAATATAGATTTTTATTTTCCTATGAAACGTAAACATAATCATATGGGAATTATTTTGTGTTGGCTTTATTTTCAATTTAAATGAACATTTTTACTGATAAATATAAATAATTTTAAATTAAATATATCGAATTGCAGCTTGTCCACAATTTTAATTAAAATTAATAAAATTTTAATTCACAATCTTGCGTTTTAGTAAACTGATTTTTATTCTCAAACATCGTCAGGCTCCGTGCTTTTTTTTACAATTTCATTTCGTAGATTACTAGATTAGTTTTATTACTTTACCAATGCTACTACATAAACAGCCATTATTTATAATAAAACTAATCTAGTAATCTACGAAAAGAAATTTAAAAAAAACACGAAGCCTAACGATTTTCCTAAATTTCCCTAAAAATCAATTTACTAAAATGCAAAATTGTTAATTAAAATTGTGGGCAAGCTGCAAGCTATACAATGTGGTCAAGTGACCGACTGGAAAATTCGGTATATTTAAGTAAAATTATCAAAAAAAAATCCTTTAAAGTGGGTGTCTCCTTTTCAAGTTATGGGCTCGATTATAATTCTGTTTGCGGTTTTTGAAAAGATGAAGTTTATGAGTCACTTTATTTGATAGTTTGCGCACTTAGCTAGGTTTTTTTTAAAGAATGTAAAAAGTTACGGGAAAATAACATTTTTTTTACTAAAGAAAACCTCTACTTTTTAAAAAACTGAACTGTAAACCGTGAAAATGTCCCATTAAGTTAATTATTTTAATTATTAATATTAATCTACAGCATAATATCTACAAATTGACAAAACTTTGCTACTAGCTAACTCTTAAAAATACCGCGCAAAAATCACCTAGAGAAAGTAGGGAAATTAACTAAAAAAGATGTTTAAATTAAAGTCAAAGAAATAAAATAATACTGTTTTAATAATAATCAATAAAAACAATTTTTATTACAAATTATTAAACATTTTTAATTAAATGACATGTTCGAAATGCTCTCCACTCTCTTGTAAACAAACAAGGGCTCTCCTGATCACACTAGTTGTTGTCCAACGCAATTGTTAAGGGTTGCCTCTTGCTTCTGCTGCAGCAGCGAAAATTCTTGCTGTCAGAAATAAAAATCTAGGGGCGTTAGATCAGGGGACCTTGGCGGCCAGGGTACAGGACCTCCTCTACCGATCCACCGTGGATAATTTTCATTCAAATTATCAGGTATTATCTTTTGCAAAATGTGCTGGAGCTCCATCTAATTGCAGCTGCATTCGCCTTCTCCTCAACAATAGCACTTTTTCCATGACAACGTGATTCCTGAAAATTCTAATAATACGTGTTGATCAAGCCTGTTTATTACCACGTAAGGTCCGATAAGTTAATCGTGGATCATTCCCGCCCATACATTTATAGCAAATTGGCTCTGGAAAGCTGTCTCCCTTACGACGTTTGGGTTTTCGACGGCGCAAACATGGAGGTTTCTATAATTTGTTATACCCGCCCTGGTGAAAGTAGCTTTATCTGTCCACAATATTCTCCTTATAAAATTGACATCACTTCTTTGCTGTGAAATTATCCAGTTATAAAACACTGATCTGGCACGATGGTCCACATCTCCTAGATGTTGAGCACGACGGAAGTGATAAGGATTAAGGCCTTCTTGACCTCGATATGCCTAATCTAATAGACAGGCGGCTGATACTTGTCGTAGGGTCAGCGCGTATTAATCGTAATAAATCCTCTTCCAACGTATACGTAATATTCACGCTGGACTCGTGTTGTTGTTGGAATAATCCTTGTTCGGAAAAACGTCGATGTATTGCAATGAATGTCCTATACCCAAGTACTGGCCTGTTGGATATCGACGCCTGTATTTTTCGACAGCAACGCGTGCATTTCCATTACAGAACAGGTTTACAAAATTCATATCGGTTACATGAGAAGGTGGTAGATCACGCAAATGTGTCATTGTAATGATTAAGCGTTTACTTAACACAAACTGCCCTTTTAATTATCACACAAACTTAAAATTGTTAAAACACAGAACACTGAGAGTACATATTGTCACACGATCGGTTAGCGAACAACTGAACTATTTATTATTACTTACCAATTTGAGTTTTCGATCATATAAAAGATTTGGTTAGATAACATCACTATACCTAAACGGCTACAAACGCCATTTTTTCGACAAATTGGTGTTCGAATATTTTATGAGTTAGGTAGTAATAATGTTTTAATAATTATAAATAAAATAACCATGTCATGGGACATTTTTTCGAATTACAGTTCATTTTTTTTAAAAAGTAGAGGTGTTTTTAAATAAAAAAATCGTTTAAGTAAAAAAATGTGATTTTCCCATAATTTGTTACATTCTTTACAAAAACCTGGCTTAGTGTGCAAATTAACCAATAAAGTGACTCATAAGCTTTAAAAAACCGCAAACAGAATTAAAATCGAGCCCATAACTTGGGAGATATGATGAAAAATGTGAAAAGCTATCACCAACACACAAGGGGTCACTTGCCGACGAAACAGATTGTATTTAATTTAAAATTATGTATTTCTATTTATCAATAAAAATTTTCATTTAAATTGAAAATAAAGCCAACACACAATCCCATATGATTGTGTTTACGTTCCATTGGAAAATAAAAATCTTTATTGCCTTAACACCACTACAAGTTTTTTTTTCATGGCTTTTTATGTAGTGGCATTGTATAGGATCATACGTACTACCATACCATCAAACCATCATGCCATCATACACGACATAACATTATATCATCGTTCAATCGTACCATCATACAATCATATGTACCGCCGTACCATAAAAACAGATTTTTGGAAAAAAAAATTCTAAATCGGATAAGCAATTTTCGAGATATCATGGGTACAGACATCCAGACGTCCAGAAAGACGGACAGACCTTTTTTTTTTTTCTTTTTCGGACTCAAGGACTTTCAAAACGTCGAGATAAATGATTTTGGATCAAACAAATTTTTGGCCATTTTTGACAAGATTTCAATACATTGGTCTTTTTAGACCGAAGTAATTTTCCCTTTAAAAGAAAAAGTAGCATACACAATCATTTTTAATATATTTAATTTAATATTAAATAAATAAGCCATTATTGACAAAAATTCATAACAATTTATAATTTTAAGTAAAGAAAGCGTCCGCTTCGCTTAATATTCTGAGTTATACTAACATTTTTGATCATCTCTTTCGAAATCTTCTTAGTTTTTTATTCCTCTCTTCGTAATTTTCGTAATGGCTTCAAGAATACTAATTTATATGATTTCACCATTACGATTACGAAAATATTGTGCATTACGAAAATTTTCGTAATGTTTGAAGACAAGGCATTTAAAATGATAAAACAAAATTATTCCAAATGAACTTAATGAATGATAAAAATCACACTTTAAATTACACATTGCATTAATTAATTTCCAATCATTACAATTTTAACAAATAAATATAAAAGTTAAATAGGCAATATAGCTTTAAATAACATATTTTTGTTGTATTGAATCACATATTCCATTTCTGTCCGCTATAGCCAATTGTCAATTACGAAAAATCTCATACCCTTACACGTATTGTTTAAAATTAGAAAGTGGTCAAGCATTCCAAAAAATATCCCAAGATTTAGGTATACGACATGTAAATACAAAAATTTAGAAGAAAATATCCTTTTGTTCTAGTTAGGTAGTAAACAAAACCGAATGCATATAAGTAGTTATGTATATCGTTATCTCGAAATAAATAATTCATATTTTTAAGAACACGTGAAACAAAGAAAAAAAAGGTACGCTTTTGCTTTCACTTTTTTTATAAAATATTGAGAATAGAAAATATTGAGTTTTATGAACATCCTTATCAATATAATTAACATAAAAACCAAATGATTTCATTACGAAATGCAATGGGAAACGAAAAAACCATTACGAAAATTTTAGTAACGTTCCGTTGCGAAAATTTTCGTAATCCGATTTCAAGAATACGATTTTAGGGTTTTCGTAATACTTTGACACTAACTCGCAATACGAAAGTTTTCGTAATGGTTCAAGAATAGCACCCCTGTTTAACCTTTGTGTCAACATGTGTATAAAATGATTTCTCGTCAACACGTACAAACCCGTGTATCAATTTTATTATGAGTGTTTTATACCGCCGCAAGTCGGTAAACATACGACATCATAATTAAAGATATTTAAAAAAAACAACGAGCGAGTTCACGCCCAACTCGCCAAAGATTTATGTATGTGAAAACATTTATGTATAAAAATCTATTGAATCATTTCAAGACATTTCGTTGGGGCTGAGAAATCCCTGCAGCAAGACGGCGGTTGTTCGCTCAATATTTAAAATACATATGTTACATTTTTGGTTCAAAAACTCATCAGTTATTCTATTTTGAGTTTGGAGGCCGAACCTTACTGACATTAATTGAGCAAGAGGAAAGTACAGTTCTGTTAAGCTATAATCACCTAAACCTGCCATGTACGCTTTAAAATATACCATTACTCATACATGCAATCTTGTTCAAGATTTCTTATTTAGACTGTAGTGAACGGTCACGGCAAACTCGCTGAACAAAGCAAAATCGCATCGCTTTGCACTGATCAGTTTGAAATAAATTATATAGAGCGGTTTTATTTAATATTTAAAGTGTGCGTTTTTATACCCTAGTATATCGTGTTAACAGAAACGTTAAAAGTAACGAACTTAAATTGAATATGTGTCTGGTTGCGTCACCAACTCAGCTAATGTGTAAACCTTGAAGAAAAAATGCATAAACTAAATAGCGAACATCTTAGTCTACAAATAAAGTTAGAAAAGATTGCTGAGGTCTTACCGAACAATTAAAACTTAATAACCTAATCTTACAAAACTGTTGGATATTTGTGGTATTCCGATTATCGAAAACGAAAACGTCGAAATGGCATCATCGAAAGATTTTTCAATATTAAAATTGAATAACAGGACGTAGATTACTGTTACCGAACAACATGGCTACTCCAAATTTGTGCAAGAAAAAATGGCAAGTAGAGCGTAACATACACTGTATTTAGGCGAGTGACAGCATTATCGAGAAGATCGTGATAATAACCCCGTACGATTTATTTAAATTTCCAAGAATGACATTTGGCTTGCACATTGCTGCTTGGCATTTGGCTTGCACATTGTCTAGCCTTTAGTTACATTGATGATGTAACTATAGGCTAGACTGCTACAATCAAATTAGAGTTTCATCATGCCGATAGGGATTATTTCTCCGTCAAAAGTAAAATTAGTCATGGAAAGGTATCCGGTAGAATAACGTGCTAAATTATTCAAGCGTATTACGAAAATGTACACTAAAAAAACATATTACGTGGATTTTTCCACAAATCCGAAGAAAGTAGTACTGTGGCTGAGTGAGGAGCAACTACGCATCTTCGTACAGCTCATAGTAATGAAAACATTGAAGTGTTGGTGAAAGTGTTGTGATACCTCGATACGTCGATTCGACAACATGCACATAAATTTGGGCTCTCATATGGCAAAACACAAGCAATTTTAACAAAAGATTTGCATTTACTTGCTTAAAATGAAGCAATTGGACGCAATTAGAGGAGGATTTTCGAAACGGATGAAGTTTCCATCTGAATGGTTTTGTTAATAAGCAAACCTATCGATTTGGGGCGGTGAAAATCCAAGGGAAAATTGTTCGGAGCATACAGTGCTTCTACAAAAAATTACTATTTAGTGTGGAATTTAATGATAACGGCTAAAAGTTACGATGTATATTTTGACGGGTTTATGCTTTCTGCAATAGGGAGCAACTTGCCCCTTAGCACTTCTAACAATCGCTTTATATAAACACAACATTCTTTGGACGCGTATATTTTCAAAAAATGGAGAAGTAAGCTTGCCATCATGATCTTGTGGTTTAACAATTCCAGACATCTTCCTTTGGGATTTTTCGAAAAGCAAAGTATATGATAAAAAGCCAGCAATAGTTCCAGTGCCAAAGGCAGAGATAATTCGTCATTCGAAATTAGAACAAAAGAGTGAGGTGGACATTTGACCGATGTCATATTCCATGCAAAATTGTTATAAACCAAATTCATGTTTCAATAAAAAAAAACATTGAATTTTAGAAAAAAAAAAACGTTTGAAAACGATTTTAAACATTTTATTTACTATACAATTGTGCAACTCTAATTTGATCACATTTTAGCTTCGGAAAAGGAACCCCAACATCTCAAACATCTCAGCCTCGTTTTCGATTAAAGGATTAGAAATCGTAATAAACATATCTAGGTGTGAATTTAGTAATAAAAGAAAACTGAAATTACTTAGTGGACCGTTTAATGTATGTCCAATTTTTATAAACGATTTATTCCAACCGCCGTACATATTCATGACATCAGAATCACGAAAAGTTGTCGCTGACTACAAAGAGTATCTGAATGGTGCCGGAATTTTATTACTTTCATCATTAAAAGGCACCATTCCGTTAATGGCGAAATTTCGTTATACATGCCGATCAAAAACCGCTGTCGTTTGCTTTTCGTCAAAAACCCGAAGAGTCCTCCAAAGGTTCTCCGAAGTTCATAGTCATCTCGATTATCCAAATCAGGAGCTTTCTACGGATATTCGCCATATTTCGGGGAGAGGTAGTATCGTAACAAATACAATGGGTGCAATTAGCTTCACTAACTGTTGGCAACATCGCCCTTGATACATTACAATTTGCATGGCAAATTAATGTTTTAAATGTCATTTTTTAAATTAGTAGACATCCGCTGCCAACATGTTGGGAGACCTGAATTTTTTTTTTTTTTTTTTTAAATGTTGCCAATGACTTTATTCTTGAATCTTTCTACATAAGAAACTCACAAGAAGTAATCAAATCTTAAGCTAAAATTATTACATATTTTAAGTCTTAACCAATGGTAATACTTATTGTTAGTGCTCACAATTTAATTAATTGAGACTATACTTATATGTATAAATCGAATTAAATTTAGAGGTTCACAGGTTCATCAGTTCGAGTGGATCTGTTCTTCTCAGACGTCTAAATCGTGGCTGTTCTAGTATCTCCCTGCCCAATTCGTTGGGATGTGCTTCTAGTTTTGAGTAATATTTCGAACTGAATTCTTTAATAGTTTCTTTAACGGTTTTGATCCCAAGGTCGACATGTATATTACTATTTCGAATGTACCAAGGAGCATTGGTAATACTGCGAAGTATTTTTGCTTGGGTTCATTGCAGGAGTTTTCTGTTTGAAGTGCTGGTGGAGCCCCATAACTGAATACCATATGTCCATATGGGTTTGATTATCGCTTTGTAAAGTAAAACTTTATTGGCTAATGACAACTGAGATTTTCTTCCCATCAGCCAATACATTTTGGAAAATGTAATTTTTATTTGGTTGCGCTTTGTTTCAATATGATTTTTCCACGTTAACCTTCTATCCAGCTGCAAACCTAAGTATTTTACCTTCGTTTGTTGAGGAATATTTGTATCGTTTAATTTCACTGGTGGGCAGGTGCGTTTGTTTAGCGTGAATGTGACATGAGTTGATTTGTTTTCGTTCACTTTTATTCGCCATGCCTTTAGCCAGTCCGCGACTTTGTTTAAATGATTCTGTAATTCTTTTGAGGCAATTTCAGGATTCGTGTGAGACACCAGGATGGCCGTGTCATCGGCAAATGTTGATATTAATACTTTGTTGGTTACAGGTATATCAGCTGTGTATAACAAGTATAATATTGGGCCTAGAACGCTGCCTTGCGGGACACCTGCATTAATATCATTTAATCAAGTAGTTGCGCTGTTTTGTTTGACCTGGGTATCGATTTTGGTCGCAAAATGAGGATTGAGGATTGAGAATTTTGTATACGTACACGGCGTATTATATACATTTTGCTATTGTGTGCCGTCAAATATTTTTATTGTATTAGTGTGTTTTCTCATGATGGTAAGTATCAAAAATAAGCTAAGCGGGTGAAATCGGTTCAACTTTTTTGTTGCTTCCGCTCGCCTTGAGTTATTTTTCCCTACCTTTTAACATGAGGAATTCATGTTTTTCTATCTATTGTTGTTGTAAACGAGACATTCATTTTACTTCGTTACCAAAAATCCAAAAACGCAATCAATTGCTCGTGGTGATCTTCAATATAAAAAACAAAAATCAGCATAAATAAATGGTTTTTAATTTTTACATTCTTCGTCGACCACATTCATAATATTTTTAACTTTTTTTTTTTTTTGAGTTATGTGAGAATAAACATTTGAAAAATCAAAAAAAAAACAATTCAGTGTTATCTCATGCGCACGAAAGGGATGTTGTACATATTTTTATTTCCAGTAATTTTCTGCAAAATTTAAAACTAATAAAATTGTTAATTAAATAATGATTTAAAGATAAATAAATATTAACTAAAAATGGAAAATAAGTCAGATAAATATTTATAAACTATAATTTTATTAATAATTTAAAATGATGAAAAATCACACGACGTACATCCACCCTTTCCTGTGCTTGAATTAACACTAAGCCAAAATAACTAATTTACTTCTTATTTTTTCCAAATTATATTTTATATCCCTCTTTTTCGTGTCATTTTATCTCTCTTATTTGCATCATGTTAAACAAAAAACTTAAAAAAACGCCCATTAGACACTGTCAAATGTGCGTATTTTTTAGTTTTTTGTTTAATATAACATGGCATAAGGTTTTTTTGTTTAACATCGGATAAGAGGGATAATGTGAAAAATATAAGAAGTAAATTAGTGATTGTAACTTTTAGTGTTGATCCAAGCGCAGGAAAGGAAGTATGTACGTCGTGTAATTTTTCTAACTTAAAGTTATTAATAAAATTATAGTTTATAAATATTTTTCTGACTTATTTGCCTTTTTTAATTAATATTTATTTATCTTTAAATCATTATTCAAGTAACAATTTTATTAGTTTTAAATTTTGCAAAAAATTACTGGAAATAAAAATATGTACAACCTTTCGTACGCATGAGATAACACTGAATTTTTTTTTTATAATCCAAATGTTTATTCTCTGTTTTTCTCTATTCTTTGGACACCAGTACAATTTACCAATACTTTTGCCTTCCGGTAATACTCAACTCAATCCTCAAATTGCGACCAAAATCGCTGTCCATGTATTGCCTTTGAAGAAGATAGTTTCCCAAAATTGAGTGAAATTTCTTCGGTAGAAGCTCTTTAATTTTGTAAATTAATCCATCGTGCCAAACTTTATCAAAAGCTTGGGCGATATCCAAAAAGGCAGCAGAACAATATTTCTTTTCCTCGAAGGTGATTTTGATTGCATTTACAATTCTGTGTCCTTGCTCTATAGTACCATGTTGGTTTCAGAACCCAAATTGATGGTCTGGAATAACGCGCCGTTCTTCTACTATTGGTTTCAATTTCGTTAGTAACATTTTTTCAAATAGATCAAAGATATCTTCCATTTCTGAGGAATATAACTGGTTCGCATGATCGCGTTGAATACAAATGTTATTAGTTTTATGCATTTATCCGGCAATTCCCTTATCATTTTTCCAGTAATGAGATCATGTCCTGGTGCCTTTTTCGGGCTTATGCAAGTTTTAATTGTATTCTTAACTTTCTTCCAGTTATACTTTATAGGTTTGTAGGATAAACCATCATCCGTTGGCTGGGGGAGCACAACATAATTATTTTCTTCGTGTGGGACAAATACTGTTGCTAGATGAGCAGCAAAAGCATTGGCTTTTTCTTCATCACTTCTCGCCCAATTTCCAGTTGGTAGTCTAATCGGTGGATTAGAATTTGTTGGCCTTTTTAAATTTTTTGTTGCCTTCCACAAAGAATAATCTGTCCTCCCGGTTGCCGAGAGATCACTTAAGTAGTTCTTTACGCGCTGGTTTTCTTCTTCGCTCAAAGCAAATCTTAGGGGCTTAATAGCTCGATTTAATTTCCACTTCAATAACGGTGATTTTGTTTGCTGCCATTGGCGGCGAATTTTTCGCTTTTACTGGATTAGTTCCTATATATTTTGTGACAGTTTATTAACTTTTTCCGAACTACTTATGCCGGGTGTAGCCCTTTTACCAGATAATGTCATGAGATCTTTTAGATTTTCTGCCGCCGCATCAATATCAGCTGGTGTTCAGAGGAATATTAAGTAGACACTTTTGTTCGACTAGCCTCCTATATTGATCCCAATTATCTATTATTCTTGTTTGTAAGACGGTTCGGTATTTCGTTCCTTAGGACATCAGTACTTAATGTTACTATTATCGGTGAGTGATCAGAAAACAGATCATAGCAATCGGTGGCCTTAGCATATGTACGTGGAATGCCCTTAGTTACACAAAAGTCAATTAGATCAGGAATTTTCTTTTTATCTGTGGGCCAGTAAGTTGGGTTACCGTCAGATAAATAATCCAGGGACTATTCCTCTATAGCATCATGAAGTTATTTGCCTTTCGGCGATGTTAATCTGGAACCCCAGTATGAGTATGTTTAGCGTTGTAATCACCGCCCGCAAGAAATTTATTACCCAGCTGGCTGAAATAATCCAAGAACTGGAGTTTTTTTATAGCATGTTTTGGAGGGCAGTACACTGCCGATATGACGCAGTTTCCAGACCACTCCTGCAGAGAGATGCTCGTTGATTGTTCTTTCTCATATTTCGTAAGTTCTTAGTGTTTTAATCTTCGCTTAATCAATACAGCAATGCCTCCATGTGCTTTACCATCAAATAGCTATTTTTGGTGAAGCGTGTTTCTGATATTAACATTATGTCAATTTTATGCTCAGTGAGAAATGCATGTACCTCCGCTTTATGTTGTGCTAGGCCGTTTGCATTCCATATGGCTATTTTGATGATGGGCATTTCTGGCTTTTTACGACTATCTGCATCAGCGTGCTCATATTCTACATCATTAAATCCATGGTTCTCTCCATCATCGCCATGAAGCTTTGCATCATATTAGTCAATTTATTTAAAGCTGTTGAGATGTTTCCCTCTTCACTTGCTTGAACTTTAGGAGCGGTACCTTTAAGAACACTTGCGTATGAAACCCCTTGGTGCACGCTGCCGTTTACATTTGCGTACTGTTTTTCATTTTGAGCGTTTGTGTTTAGAATTTCTGGTCGTGCTTCTTTTCTAGCTGAAGAATGAAGATTAAGCATTCGTTGTTCTCCTCGCTGCTTTGGATTGATTCTCCTTTTCAATTCTAGATAAATTGGGCACCCTCTATAATTAGCTGTGTGATTTCCATCGCAGTTGCTGCATTTTCTCACTGATGCTTCCTTTTTTGCTTTATTGCAAACCTTTGATTTATGAAGTTCACCACATATAACACAAACATCGTTCAAAGTGCAATATGCTTTAGTGTGCCCATATTCTTGGCACTTAACGCACTGTACCGGCCCATTTCTTTTCCTGGGTTCCTCGATGGTAACGCTTCTGTGCAGTAGATATTTTAGGTGAAATATTGCATGGTTGCCTTTAACCTTTTTATTGTCTGGTTCTAATTCCAGACGTAACAATGGTTGAGGAACCTTCTACCGATTAAAAATATTGGTAATAGTTTTGCACTGGAAACCTTTTTCAGCGAGAGAAGCTTAAATTTCGTTTGCATCCACGTAACTCTCTATTCCTTTTAACACAACAACCAATCCTTTTTGGCTCTTTAGTTGATACGTGTAGTAATGTTTACCAACTTGGTCAAAATGTTTAATTAACGCTCTGTAAGCATCAATATTGAGCGGTTGAATTTTTGTTTCTTTTATATCTCCTCTTTTGATCCCGGAAATATAAAATGACCTTCAGTAATAAACTCGATCGTTTTAGCAAGTTCTCTATTTGATTCTTCCCTCAAATAGATTGGTGGCGGCTTCTCAGTTTTTGTTTTTCGGGCGTCGGCTCGTCAATAACCAAGCAAGAATACCTATTACCATGCGTTAATTCAACGCTAGCTAGCTTAGTGAATTTATTCGCGCTTGCACTGGCCGCTGATCTAGGGCTTCTTCTTCGTTTTGATCGGACAGTAATATACCGGTCTATTCCCGTTTGCACTAAACACTGACCTACATCACTGTTTATTTTATTGTCATCTGATGTCGATGCACTGTCATTGTTTGTTTTATCGTCAATATTTGGCGACGATGCACTTTTAGTTTCGTTATGGTTCAACACACCAATGTTATTTAAATTAATAATTTCACTTTGATTTAAATTGCCTGGTAAGGTAATTTTTTGAACATTTAAAATTTGTTGTCGCTTTGGACTATGCTGCACTTTTGTATTTTTATTAAAAATATCTGAGGTCGTGAAGTTCGGTGGCAAATCGCTTGTGGACATCGCTGTCTGCTGATTTGGCCCAGACTTTTTTACTTGAGGCGGAGGTGAGGACATGACACGATTTCACTTATTTTTCACATCACAATATTTTAAAAAAAAATAAAAAAAGATTTAAACTGCTGATTCAACTTTTCGCACAAGTAATAAGTAAATTATTTAAATGTTTACTCGGTGGTAGCAAAATTGCAACTGAGACCTGAATTAGCCCATTATTATGCATAGAAACAATTTCAGTTCCTAGTTTTCTAGATCGACTCAATCTCGGTAAAGGCAACAAGAATATCGCTGTTATGTTGTCAAGTAATACACCAATATATTGCGATATATCCCTTAATAAAGCTTGCATAACTTGGGAATGCTGTTGTATCCGCTGCCAAAAATCTAAGGTCTCTCGACATACGCGAAGTTTGATCAATAAGTACGTTCTGCCAAAAAACCACTATTGAACACTTATGAAGTGTGTGCACCAGAATCTGACATAACAATGCCACTAACTATGTATTTAGATATGTACAATAGATTCGCTGTCCTTAGATATATGACCAGATCAGACGACAGATTGAGTCTAGATTGTTTGTCTATAGTTGGGAAAGATGTTATTAATTCATATAGATCGTCACCTTACCATACACCAGTCAATTATGGCGTAATTGAACAAGATGACGAATGGGTTAAATATCTACCAACGGTTCTTTTAGGGACACGAGAAGACCTTTGAAACCTTCCGGTATAGTCTTAATCCAACGGCTGACCCAATGAGCGAGAACGACTTCCTTGTGCAGTCGAAGGGCATCATGAATGAGTGGTAACCAAAATAATCCTTTTACACAGCAAACTTGTCAGTCTTTCAGGCACAAAACTCTTAATAAATGTACAGACGTATTTGTTAGGGCTGATCCAGTTCGGCCTTTACTTCAGGCTTCGTATGAAGGAGCGTATAAGATTTGGGACATAAATATGTTTAAAACAGAGATGTTAATATCTCAATCGATAGGTAAAAACCTGCACATTTATTAGGAAAGTTTGACCTTTTTTCAATCATCGAAATGCCCATTAACGACAATACTGAGAAATATTCTTCCTCTACCTTCTCTATATAGAAGGTTCTCGGAACTTTCCGGGAATATCTTCCATACTAAAATAAAAATATTCGGAAATAAGTGTCAATGCCTTTATGATTCAAATAATTCAAAATCATACAGCCCTTGCATTAAAGAGAAAAGGCACTATCAACTCAAAGGATTTCTTTATATTATATTCTCCTTATTAATCTATACACAATTAGGCGCAAGTTAGTTATAGCTTCTCTACTGTAAAAAAATGTTCAAACCTTAAAAACTAATAAATACCAGAGGGGTAGTAATTTTTATGTTTTGAATATTGAATAATTCCTGATCTCTTCTATTTCACAAATTGTTGAGCTGTAATTAGTGTTTTTATATTTCATACCAAATCGATAACCTTAATTTAATTAGGACATCTTAAAATAACTTTAGATGATTTATCGGACGTAAATCGCAACAATTCTTAAAATTTCAAATTGTAGAATACAACTGGCCGAACAAATCAAAATCAAATTAATCGAGGTATCCAATTAATTCTTCGTCGAAAAACTCATGTACTTCGTTTTAGAGCTTCAAAATAAAATGATTATTAAATCAAGTTTTAAGTAGGGCAAGATTCGAATGGTTTATTTAAAAATAAATAAATAACACAGGCCTGGTACCCGAAGTAATTATCTGTGCTGAATCTGAATTGGACATAGAATTACCCTGTCATGTCAGGTTTTTGAGATATTCTAACCTGAAAGGGTCAAGAAACATATTTTTGGTACTTTGGCACTTGAAATAACTCTAGGCTGAAAGAGTTAGGGCAAATCTGACAAGGGATCTTATTTAGCGTACCAAAATCTACGACTACAAAAACATTAGAAATATAAGAATCTGAGAAGAAATACAAGTAATACGTGCTTATTAAATTCTTAAATTATGCATAATGAGTTTTCGTTTAATTTTTTTTATGCCTACTATATGGTTTACCGTAGATTTTGGAACGCTAAATACGATCCCGTTATCAAATTTGCCCTATCTCTTTTTGGTCTTGAGTTATTTCAAGTGGAAAAGTACCAACAACACACTTTTTGACACTTTCAGGTTAGAAAATCTCAAAAACCTAACGTTATATAGGGTAATTCTGTGGCCAGTTTCGGATTCAGCGCAAAAAATTTCTTCGGATACGACTGTTCAATAAAAAAAAAAAAATATTCAACCCTTTTTTGCAGGCCTATGTAATCCGCTCCTCACTACTCAGAACATCGTTAACTTTGAGTGCATTGAAAACGATTGGTCAAGTATGCGTTTCAACCCAGCTGGCATTACAAATATCAATAAAGAAAAGGGATTCGCAACTTCTTTATTTTTATTTTATTATCTTTATTTTTACTTTCTTCACTAAGATATTTTATACCACAGGAATTTGAGCCCATTAACGAATTTATGATAACAAAAACTTCAGAAGAAGTCTCTGGTGAAAAGAAACAATTTCTTATCTCAAAATGTTTATTGAATTCGATAGCTACTCAGAAATCATCAGATATCACTCATCCGCAGTCTCATATTTAATGTTAAAAATTCCTCCTTTTTCTCTTGAATCTCCTATAATTTGGTAGATTATACGCCATTGAGCCATTGACCATTAGTATTTATATTTTTTGAACCCATTTTCATTTACCTTTAAATTTTCATTTTGGCATTTCTCTATACTTTAATGTAAAAATATTTTTCAATATTTATGAGTTTACATAGTGAATTCGATGCAACAAATCTTTTTAACGTTGTGTTTTTAACGTACAATTAACAATATGAGATTTAAATATAACCACAAAATTACCAATACCAGGATTCATCTCTCAACCTGAAAAAGCAACCTTCAATTTTCATTGAATTTCATTAACATTAAGCGAATCATAATAAATTTCATTAACTTTTCTTAATATGTGAAATTTTTTAGTGTGTTAAATCAAGTGTTGAAAATTTTAATTTTAACAACCATACATACATACAATGCAATTTTCTTTGAATTAGTTTTCAATGTTCAACATGCTAAAAAAAATCACATAAGAGAAGTTAATCAAACTGTTACATGATTCGGTTGGTGTTAATTTATTTAATGAAAATTGGAGGTCGTTTGTTTCCGGTTTAGAGGTACATCCTGCTTTTAGTAACTTTGTGCTTACATTTAGATCTGATAATGTTAATTGTTCAACGTAAAAAAATTGTATTAAGGCGTTAGATACAGTTGAAGCGGGCGAAATAACGACATTTTCTCAATTTTTTTCAACAGCATAATAAATATTTATTTAAAAACCGTTAACAACATCGATTAGTACATGTTTTGGAGTACTTGTCAAATTTTTTTAATGAAAAAATATTTAAACGTGTAACTTAAAACTGGATTATCTAACTATCAATACAATCAACACCACAAAACACTATCAATACAATCAACACCAAATTTATATTACTGATTTATTATGATAATAGCTAGTCGTTAACCGAAGGATTTTGAAAAAATAAACTTTTTGTTAAGACCGTCGCCATTTTTCTAAAAATTTAAATTTTGATAAATTCTTCATTCAGCGAGCGACTAGACAAAACAATATGCTACCAAATTTTTTTAAAATTCTGATTTCAGATGAACCATTCTCGATTTATCATGTCCACTGCAAGAGAAGCCCCAAAAAAGGCGCTCCTGGAAAA
Source organism: Tipula vernalis (assembly GCA_958295665.1). NCBI lineage: Eukaryota > Metazoa > Arthropoda > Insecta > Diptera > Tipulidae > Tipula > Tipula vernalis. The sequence continues at coordinate 11,582,251 of OY282561.1, forward strand.
CAGTTGTAGTTCCATTATTTGCAAGCCGCCTAGATTTTTTTTGTGATTTTTAGATCTATAGCATGAGGATCTAGGACATTGGGAAGTAGTTTTCCCTAGCAATTTTAGAAAATATAGTACAACTTAAGCATCGTATTATAAGAGATATTTTAGACACGGTGAAACACGCTTATTCCGACATGAAACCGATTTACAAAATTGAAATATTGAATCACTACTGCACTCGGTGAATTAGGCGCCGAGAAAATTATCGACAAATATCTAGAATTATTAATGGAAATCTCACTTATCCTTGAACCACTTATGCTAGTGCTACAAGAACTAAGCAAAAAAAGGCGACACTAATAACAGCTAAAGCCACTGTTACTTTGGTCTAAAAAAGACCAAAGTATTGAAATCCTGTCAAAAATGTCCAAAAATTTGGTTGGTCCAAAACCACTTTTCTCGACGTTTTCAAAGTCCCTGGGTCTAAAAACGCAACAAAAAAAAAAATGACCGGTCAGATGTTATGTCTCGATGTCTGGAGGTCTGGATGTCTGTACATGATGTGATGGTTGGATGCTGCTACGTCACTATGGTACGATGGTATGACTAGTAGGATGTTTTAATGGTATAGTATGATGGAATGATTGTTTAAGGTTACGATGGTACGACGGTACGTATGCTATTATGGTATGATATTGAGTAGGGTTTGAGTTGAAATTGAGTTGGATTTGAGAGAAAAGTTCGACGTAGAACTTGAAGAAACAAATGGATTTAATGAGCTACAGTGCTATCTGATATCATAAGGAACCATAAAACCTAACGATAAAATGGAAGGTTTAAACGTAGACCATGGAGATAAGCGGATCTAAATTTTGGATAATTTACACGAAGGAATTCTTACTATAACAAACCGTATATCAAAAGTTTGTTTACAGTAGCGGGAAATATAGTTACAAAAAATCGAAGTTACTTAGCCGTTTCTACACTTTCTACACTTAATGGCTTTTTATTTTTGAAATTTTTGATAACTAAAAAATAAAAGTGAATATTCTCTGGAATTAACCTGCTTTTATTAGAACGTACATATATTTACATAATATAAATTGTTCGAATTATATACCTAGCACCTGTTTTACATATAAGAACTGGTAAAACATGTTTTGCCTACTTTTTTCGCGAAACCCGGGTATTTGGCAAAATAACTACACGTTACCCGGATACTTAATTTTCGGTTATTTCACGAGCCCTACGACCCACTGGCGGTGATTAATTTGAGACTTAAATATTTGACTCATTCTAAATTTGAAAAAAATTCAATTGGCTTTTTAGAGCCTATATTTCCATTTACTTTATTCCATCAGATAAGGAGAAAAAAGGGCAACATCAGTATGACGCTTTAATTCGAGCTGTGCAGTTAAATGAGTGTGGTAATGACGTGAAATATGTATCCAAAAAGGGTTATCAAATTAAGAATAAATGTCTACGTTTATTAGATGCCTTAACACTACGTCATCGGCAGCCAGCGTAAACACTACGCCATCGGCAGCCATGCAAAACCAAAATGATCCAGCAATTTATTTCGGATTTATCTAAGTACTGAGTTACAGTGTCATATCCGTTCCATATCACAGGGGTCGATTATTGTGGGCCAATTTTCGTGTATTAAGACTGAAAGTTCCTACGAAATCGTATTTGCCGATGTTTGTTTGGCATCGGATATGTCGACCAATTGTTTGTCGGCAAAAATAATTCCCGATAACGGATGAAATTTCTTTGGCGCCAACAACAAATTAGGCAAATTGGTAAACTTATTGATGAGTACTAATTTGGACGATGAAATACAATTCTGGTGCACACAGAGCGAAATCGAATGGAATTTCATGCCGTCAGACTCTCCACATTTTGTCAGTATTTATGAGGCTCCTTATCATTTGTAAAGGCTGCGAAGTTTCACCTGAAGAGAATTACGCACAACTTTAAATTCTCATTTAAGCAGATAACAACGGTTATAAAACAAATCGAAAGTTGTTCCATTGCTTGCTAACGACGTAGTAGCGGTGCTCACACCGGGACGTTTTTTGGTCTGACGCGGTGTTTATAAAAAAAAACATTGCACATACACATTCAATTCAATTATTTTCCTGTACTCTTTTGGGTACCTATTGGGGGTCAGTCTTGTTGTAGCCATCCAAAGAATATTTAGTACAAATAATTACGTTATTACTACCCAACTGCAGAATAGTACATCTACTTCTTCATTTACAATAAAGTCTGCTATTTTACTACTTACATCTTTCTAAAATACTGAATAAATACGAGCAAAATTAAAAAAGGTTTTAAATAAAATATATTTAGACAAAAAATAAAAAATAAGAAAATTAATTTATTTCATTGCGCTATGGGATTTAAAACGAAGAAAGTGAATTAAAGATAGTTGCAAATCGACCAATTCAATGCTTTGTAACATTTTTTCTAGCGAAGTCACAGTCTTCGACTGTAATGGAATTCCATATTTCTAGAAAGATTGTACCCAATTCTTCTACAGTTTGCGCTGGTGTGGACTTCAACTGCTTTTTAATTGTCCCCCTAAATTGGAGGTAGGTCAGGGCCGCAAGTAAGAAAAGTCCCATTTTTGAAATTCTATTTTAAAAAATAAAGTTAGTTATGAAAAAATATAAATTCAAAATTGCTTAGATGTGCTATTTTGCAGTTGGGTAGTATAATAAATGTTGGTGAATGTTGTTATTATTATTCGTAGAATAATCTGTGGATATTCTTATTGCTGCTGGTGCTAATAATTTACCGTTCGTGTGGAAGTGATTGTTTACTGCTGCTCATAACTTGTTTGCTGTTTGCTGCTCTTCGGGAAAGGATTACTTTACCTGATATATTACTAAACTTGACCAAGATACCACCATACTTTGTTTTAGTTCGGCCAGTACATTAATTATACACTGTTTGAGTTCCTGCTTTAGTAAAAGATGAAATTTCTGGAAATTGTCCGTTAACCGTTCCAGAAAACTGTTAGTTTGTTGAGTTATGAGGTTATATGACCGATTTTGGCCATTGCATAGTATTTGCAAGAACCGTTTAGTTAGGGACAACGTAAATTGCTGCATAGTCATAATAAATCGAGAAACGTATTTCATTTCTTAAGAGGAATTATGGAATTTTTGGAGTGAAGTTGAATTACGTGAGAAATCCTTTCCTATATCGTTTCCTATTCTTGAGTGACTTAAAGATAATATTCTTACGAATAATCTCTAAAGTGGAAACTCTATCCGGATAATAAAACATTCCAGACAGTAGAGTAATTCTCTTGCGAAAGACTAATGTGGCATATAAGCTTGACAGCTTCTGCTCGAATTACGGATATTACATAGGATACAGTAAACAGTTCATAATACTATCATGTATAGTACGTACTATCTAATATTTTGCAACCAAAATTGATTATCTTGCTTATAAATTAAGAAATTTGTCTTACGCACAATTTTGAGGGAAATCAATAGAAAAAATTAAATTCCAGTCAGATTACTTAATTCCCAAATATCGCGTGTGATTTACATATAGGTATGTCGTATATAACCGATGTAATTTTTATATAAGTATACGTCTTGTGCAATATTTATTGCTTTTGTTTTTTTTAAGCAACGAAACGTTTTAAATATCAACTTGGCGTCAAAGTAACAGCTACACAAAGAAAAATGCAAACTTTGATTGTGATTTAACCCTAAAATGCGTAGGGAACGCGAAATTACATTGTACGGATGTATGTATTCATATATTCAAGATTTAATATTTATTTGTAAGATCAATAGAAATTCTTTGTCTACAAATCTGAAACCGGTATTCTATTGAATTGTGTTGTTCTTTTTAAAGGTTAACTTTATAGGAATTATGCGTCATTCTTAAATATTAACTTAACCGCATGGTTTTTACGCAATTTCTTAACACTAACGAAAGTAATTACATACATACATACATACATACATCATCACAAAAAAATGTGTTTGAAAAGGAAAGTGAGTATTTGAAAATATTTATGAAGTTAAGATGGATAGATCTTGGTGAGCTGTATCCTTGAAATAGTTTTTTTTTTGCAAATTCGACCTTCTTCACATATAACGCCGGCTGGGGTCATTATGCTCGTTAGTAATATTCAGGTTGAAGCCTAGGATGCTAAGTGCAAGGCATATATAGACTGGGCACGGTTCTTTCTAAAAATTGTGATGAAAGATGTGACTATATATTTTATAAACATTTACAAATAAACTTTTAAGAACTTTCACTTTTATCTCTACCTTATTAAATACAAAATAAAGAAATATTATATAATCTTAGAAATATTAAGAATAACGTAAAAAAATTTTGTTTATTTTTATTGTTATTGGTACGATTATTGTTAAATTTTTTTGTTGATGCAGCATGAATCGTGAAAGTGATGGGGTTATACCCATGGAATTAAAGTAATAAACACTTTATATCGAAAATCAGATCGTCGAACCTAGGAGCGCGGTGCCAAACCAGTATCATGTAAACATCTAAAGATAATACCTTGGTTTGTTCTCTACACCGATCGACCAAAAAAGTATTTGATTGGAATAAAAATTATACGTAAATAATTTACAAAGGCACGGCGGCAAATACCACGAGAAGAATTGAACAGAAAATCTAATAGGTTGAAAGCGAACTTATTATATAAAAAATAATTTGAATACCAAATAATAGAAATTAATAATTAATAACATTTGTTTATATATATATATATATATATATATATATATATATATATATATATATATATATATATATATATATATATATATATATATTGCTAATTAAAAAAAAATCAGAGGTGACGATTTGAATTAAGTTAATTACATTAGTTAAAGGCATATGTCAAACAGATTAAATGTAATTTGAACCCCTTCTAAATCAAATGTTAATAACAATAATATTTTTTAACTTGGTCAGCTTTACATGCGACTGGACTGTATAAAGCTTGAATTCACTTATTGCCGCGCACTCATTAAGAATATGAATCCACGCACATTGGTTTCAAACTGTATCACTGCCATATTTTTTCTGTTTTAATTAAATTTTGTATTCCGTATTCATATATCGCGGTTTTAAAAATAAAATCGCGATGTAGAAATTTTATTTTTTATTTTTTAATGAAACCTGTTTTGCATTCAAGTAGATATAATGGAATATATAATATTTATAAATTAAATGATTATTTACGTCAAGTACATGAAACAAGAGGAATATCTGATTAAAAGAATAATTCCCAAAATTACTTTGATCGAATTATCTCAAGCGAATTTTCATTTCAATGATTTCACAAGGACTTATGGTTAAGGGTTTCTCACGATAACAGGTGATAACTTATGAACTTTTTTCCCAAAATGAATTGTCTCAAAATACAATTTTTTGTTTATTAAAATCTCTTATGTATAATATGCGGGTTCCCATTGAACAGGTCCAGACAAAAATTACATGAAGATGGAGATTTTATCATTTTTATGATTGTTTGTATTTTTTTTTTACAAAACCCGTGAGCTCAGCAGTTACCATTGCTATCGAGTATTTAAATTAGTTTTGATAACGAAGATGTCGTTAACATAATACTTAAATCGTTTAGAAAATGAAGTTTCAGTGTGCTTCGATTCAGTAAAAAAACGTAAATTATTGAAAGAAGAGAATCTTACACCATCTACGCTTTAACATAATCAATGAGAAAAAATATTTATTACAGTAGAAAGAAAATTAAATATTTTCTGCTAATTCGATTGTTATTCGGAATTGTAAGATAATGTAACCGACAATGTGTTTCAGGGTTGATTGGAGTTTGGCCGCAATGAAATTTATGTAATTTTGTGTATTTATATATATATATATATATATATATATATATATATATATATATATATATATATATATCAACATTTTAAGTTAAGACTTTCTTAATTTTAAAGGCAACATTATGTCGAGCAATCTATTCATTACTGGTGACATTAACATTGACATTCTTAATTTTCAATCTCACTGCGATGATTATATGTTTCCCATGTCTTCTTTTGTACTTGATTGAGTTTTTGATTAATATTCCTACAATAGTGGCAATATCAACTTCTACTTGCATCGATCATTTCTTTGCCCGTCTCGAATAAAATGACCCTGCTTATCTTTCTTCGCGAGATCAATTTCTATACGGCGTTAATTGAAGTGCTCTTGTGGGAGTGGGATGGAATATATAGGTGAACGAAACAATCTTTACAAAAACTAAGGTACCGACTTGTTCATGTTTACAAATCATTTACGGAATAATGGCACTCGTTTTCTTTAAAGGATGCTAACATTCTGGAGAAAGAAGTTATTAAATGCCCAAGAAATTTTCAAATGTTTGTTAAATTACTAACATAACACTCTTCTAAATTAATTTTCACTTAATTTCGATACCTGAAGTAGAAAATATTTTAGTTTTAAACCCAGTGAACATTGTCAAAAAAAACATCAAATTACGACCAAGTGATCGCCCAAGTTTATAAAGGGTGTCAGGTATTATACGATCGCACTTTAAATTCAAATTTTGCCGTTATTACAGTATTAGAATCACTACTATTACTAATATCAGAATCGTAATCGGAATACAAACTATTTGGACTATTAGGTATATTTTTTGACCCAATTTTACATGAGTTTTCGATGCCCTTTTATTACGTTACGATCTTTGGCATTACACAACATCAATTTAGAAAATCATCTATACTGAGGACGTGATGAACTGATGTTACGATTTTTTTTTTGTGTTATTTAAAATTTAGCAAAAATTCTCAGAAATGAGTATATGTATGTGATATTGAAAATACAATGTTATAATTTTCGTTGTTTCCAATGTACATACTCGTATATGTAAAATATATTTGAGATAATGTTTAATTAGAGATTACAACAGATATTTTCGTATATAAAAATGTGTTTTTTGACGAATTTGATATGATGTGCTACCAGTATGAAAATGTTATAGTTTACTATCGGAAGATTATTTGAAATTTTGCAATAAAATATTTGCAATTGATTTTCGAAAAATCCGTCGTAAAACCACTGTGGCTGTTTACATGAATTTTTATGAACTATTAAGTATTGTCAGTAAATAATTAAAGGTTTCTCCAAATCATGTAAGCTTCACTGAAATTACAACCTGGACCTCACCAGCTCTCAGCTAGTACATCGCCTAGTCGCCCATATAAAAAAACCCTTAAGCAATATCTCTTGTCTTGGCTGTATATAACTAAAGGTTTCTAAAAATCATGTACATTACACTTTTTCAGTATCATGTCATATTCGCCCATAACAAAAACTATTAAGCAATATCTCTAGTATTGGCTTTATATAATTTAAGGTTTCTCCATATCACATACGCTTCACAGCAAATATAAATTTTTAAAAATCATATGTTTCTTCGTATGATATGAACCTGAGGTACTGGCAAGCTCTTAGCTAGTATCATGGCCTATCAACCCATATAAAAAACATTAAGGAATATCTCTAGTATTGGAGGTATATAATTTAAGGTTTCTCCATATCATTAGTTTTGGCTTTATATATGTTGGTAATTTAAAGTTTCTGCATATCAGATACGCTACACTAAAAATACAAATTTTTCAAAAATATTTGTTTATCCCTGTGATATGGACCCAAGGTGCTGACTAACTCTTAGCTAGTATCATAGCCTATCCGCTTGTATTAAAAACCATTAAGTAATATTTCTAGCATTAGCTGCATAAAATTTAAGGTTTAGTCATAGATCTACACTGAAAATACAAATTTTTAAAAAAACATAAGTTTATCCAAATGATATATACCTAAGGTGCTGGCTTACTCTTAGCTAGTATCATGGCCTATATGCTCGTACAATAAACCATTAAGCAATATCTCTAGTATTGGCTGAAGGTATATAATTTAAGGTTTCTCCATATCACTTCCGCTGGATTGCAAATTCAAATTTGTAAAAAACATATGTTTCTTCGTATGATATGAAGCTGGGGTGCTGACCAGCTATTAGCTAGTATCGTGACATATCCGCCCATACAAAAAACTATTAAGCAATATCTCTAGTATTTGCTGCACATAATATAAAGTTTCTCCATATCACATACACTATACTGAAAATACAATTTTGGAGTGCTGGCTAGCTCTTAGCTAGCAGCATGGCCTATTTGCCCATATAAAAAACTATTAAGCAATAACTCTATAGTATTGGCTGTATATAATTTAAGGTTTCTCCATATCACTTACACTAAATTATTTTTCTCCGTTAAAACACAAAACATTCAAAAAAAAAAATTTTAAATGTTACATAAAGAAAAAACCTTTTATTTTTCAAACGGCGTCCTTGACCTGTCTACTTAATTTTTTGTTTTCTATACACAGCTGATTATAGTAAACAAACCGTCATGATAAAGAAAACTTTTAATAACTACTTAGATTGTTTTAATTGATGCAAAATAAAATTTATTTATTTATTTATTTCTCTCAATCATTCAAATATTACAATTATTTTAATTTTTTTTTTTTTATAAACTCATACAAAAAAAAAAAAAAGTGTGGTTAAGAAGATTGGATAATCTTTGTCAAAACAACAGTTACGATTAACCCAAGGGTTAAAAATTAAATTTACAAAAAAAATATAATAAAGACAAAAGATTAAAAACCACAGTACATTAAAAGAAAAAGAAAATTATACAAAACAAAAATTATTTAGCAAACATAAAACCCACATCTTTAGTTTCTAGTATCCAGTCTTTGACCAAACGCAAAAATTTCCTATCATAAATCATCGTTCCTCGTATATGAAGCGGCAATCGATTAAAAAAAATGGAGGTCTGGCCAACACACGACTTTCAACCTTATACTTTTTAAGATATTTGCAAAACAAATTTTCTGGACCAAGGGAGTGGCCACTTCCGGTTAGCCGATTTGGAGTAAAATTCACTGGGACCTCCCAATTTATCAAAAAAGCTTAAATTGGAAGTTTCAGTTCGATTAATTAAACCATATGGACTGTAGAGAGGACACAGACAGACTGACAGACTAACAGACTAACAGACTGACAGACTGACAGACTGACAGACTGACAGACTGACAGACTGACAGACTGACAGACTGACAGACTGACAGACTGACAGACTGACAGACTGACAGACTGACAGACTGACAGACTGACAGACTGACAGACAGACAGACACCATTCCGAAACCCACTTTTTCGGACTCAGGGGACCTCAAAACAAATAAATCTCTAGAAATCTCAAGGTCCAAAATTTTCAGAATTACTATACTTTATTTTACGAGAGTAAAAGAAAATAAAAAACCCTAATCCATACCGATCCTTCGTTTAGTAAAAGTTCTACGAAATTATTTTTTGGAAATCGCACGCAACCCCCAAGGGCCAATTTCGGCCATTGCCAACAATGATGACAAAGGTTTGGCTAGCACATAGAATATGTTGCTCAATTACCTAGTTAGAAAACCCTAATCCATACGGATCCTTCGTTTAGTAAAAGTTCTGCAAAATTATTTTTTGGAAATCGCACCCAACTCCCAAGGGCCAATATCGGCCATTGCCAACAATGATGACAAAGGTTTCGCTAGCACATGGAATAGGTTCCTTAATTACCTAGTTAGAAAACTCTAATCCATACGAATCGTTCGTTTAGTAAAAGTTCTTCAAAATTATTTTTTGGAAATCGCACTCAACTCCCAAGGGCCAATATCGGCCATTGCCAACAATGATGACAGAGGTTTCGCTATCACATGGAATAGGTCCCTTAATTACCTAGTTAGAAAACCCTAATCCATACGGATCGTTCGTTTAATAAAAGTTCTACGAAATTAGTTTTTTTGGAAATCGCACTCAACAATGATGATAAAGATATCGCTAGCACATGGAATAGGTCCCTTAATTACCTAGTTAAAATTGAGGTGTGGCCAACACACGACTTTCTTTTACGAACAGAGAATTTTGAGAAATTTTATTTTTTTCTTAATTTTTTTTTTTAATTTTTTAATTTTTAAATTTTTTTTTTTAATTTTTTTTTTTTTATTTTTATTTGTTTTTAATTTTTGGAAACATTGTGTATTCAGTTGTTTTTTGTAAACCTTATACTTTTTAAGAAAATTGAGGTGTGGCCAACACACGACTTTCTTTTACGAACAGAGAATTTTGAGAATTTTTTTTTTTTTTCTTAATTTTTTTTTTAATTTTTTATTTTTTATTTTTATTTGTTTCTAATTTTTGGAAACATTTTGTATTAATTAGTATTTTGAAAACCTTATACTTTTTAAGATATTTGCAAAACAAATTTTCTGGACCAAGGGAGTGGCCACTTCCGGTTAGCCGATTTGGAGTAAAATTCACTGGGACCTCCCAATTTATCAAAAAAGCTTAAATTGGAAGTTTCAGTTCGATTAATTAAACCATATGTATGTGCTGTAGAGAGGACACAGACAGACTGACAGACTGACAGACAGACAGACAGACACCATTTCGAAACCCACTTTTTCGGACTCAGGGGACCTCAAAACAAATGAATCTCTAAAAATCTCAAGGTCCAAAATTTTCATGATTACTATACTTTATTTTACTAGAGTAAAAGAAAGTAAAAGTGGGCGCAAAAACTATATAATATTTACGAAATAATTCAGAAGAAAATGGCGGAACAGAGTACAAATTTCGATAATTATCGAAACTGGAACCAAATGAAATAGAAACTATGTACATATATACCAAATCACACGTACTTTTGTATAATATTTTTATAATTTTTATAATTATCCAAATTATTACGTCTATTGGAAAAAATAACAAAGATTTTAATAAATAATAATTATCCAATCTATTTGGGACGTGTCTGAAGTTTGTGATAATTTTGTTTTTGTAATAATTTTGACAGGAGTGAAATAAATTTCTCTTCCATATTTTGTAATATGGTATGTTTTATTTGTACTATTTTTTTTAGAAATAAATTAGCGTAATACGGCTTGATTATTGCTATTGCGCGGTTTTGTTTATAAATATTATTACAAAAGTGTCAAATTTACAACACGCAGTGGCTGTGATAATTTGATTGCATACAAAATAATGTCATAATTATTACAGCTGGAATAGTTATCACAAGGTTCGGACACGTCCTTGGTTAATAAATTGATTGCGAAAATATTATATGCGTACCGAAATAAAAACCTAACAATGATCAAATTAAGTTCGGAGCAATTACATGTACATATACCTCATTTGATGGAAAAAATTACAAAAATATTAAAACAGAACTCGGAACAATTTGTTTTGGCAAACATATTCATAAATAAAGCAAGTGATGATTACACATTATTTACATTAATCAACATAAAAAAGACATGGACATTACAGAACAGCTTTGGTTAAAGATATGCACTTTTGAAAACAAGCATGATTTCGATTTTGATAATTCGGTTGATTACATTAGATTATGAAAAAAGGAAAAGAAAAGATGGTTCAAAGAAGCTTGTCATATATGAACTCTCTTGAAATCCTGTAAACTATAAAGTAAACAGATTACAAGCAAATTATACAAATATTAAACAAAATTACGTTTAATTTGGTATATAAAGGGTGGTTAAATTTTAAGGGTCGACGTTGAATGTGAACCACACCTAAACGTCAAGTTTTTTTCTGCATTTCATTTGACATTTATCAATTTCAGACTAACTCAATTTGAACCATGGAAAGATACACAATCGAGCAACGCGTTAAAGTTATTCAGGCATGGTGGTTTGGCGTTTATTGGGGGGGGGGGATCAAAGTTAAGTAGATTAATCTACCAGCTCCGTAACCTTCCAGTAGGGTGCGCATCACGTGAGCTGTTCTGGTCTTGTCATTAGGCAGCTGCGTGATGGGTACAATTGTGTAAGGGGTAACCTGTTCACAATTCGCAAGTGTACGTACTACCTCCTCGTGGCAACCACTGGTAACTAAGGCCACTTGGCACATTTTTGGCCATTTGGTATAGGCTAAAGTACGGCGCTAAAGGAGAAAACCTTGACAAAAAACCCTAATCTAAGTTGGAACAGCATATGCCGAAAGATGAATGGCTGATAGGTTAATCAGCCCAAAATATGCGGACTCTGGATACCAGGCACCCTCCAGTTTTATTTAGCCTTCCTGTAGTAATGCTGGGTGACCTACAGGTGATTTGCAATTCCCAGCAACTCATAAGAGTAAAAATCAAACGGAATACGGGGCAGGAGTAGGAATATACGGGAGTGGGACAACCCTCTCGAGGTCCTTGAGCTCCAATGCTACCGTCTTTCTAGCGGAACTACATGCTGTAGTAAATATCTAGGAGGGAGAGCATTAAGCCCAGATAGTATGTATCACGTACCGGGAGGCAGTATTGTCAGGTTCATTAAGAACCTGAATATTGACTGGACGGATAATTAAGCAGGGGCCAGCACAATAGATCTTTTAGGTCGCAGTGCGAAGTGGCTGATCGCCCGCATGGCCCCCCAATAATAATAATAATAATAATAATAATAATATTCAGGCATATTATGAAAATGGGCGTTCAAATCAAAATGCATATCGTGCACTTCGTGATTTTTTCGGTCAATTTAATCGTCCAAATGTGCGTACAATCGGAAAAATCGTGCAAAAATTTGATCAAACCGGGTCTGTAGGAGATTTTAAAACACCAGCGCATGCTCGTACAGCTCGTACTGCAGAAAATATTGCTGCTGTTCGCGATAGTGTGGCTGAAGAGCCGTCCACCTCAACTCGTCGTCGTGCCCAAGACTTGCATTTACACGCTTATAAGGTGCAATTGACTCAAGAACTAAAGCCTCTTGACCATTCCAAACGTCGTCAATGGTCAGAATGGTGGCAAGAAATGGCAACAGTGGATGATCAATTTTTGAAGAAAATCATCTTCAGTGATGAGGCACATTTTCACCTCAGTGGATTCGTCAATAAGCAGAATTGCCGCATTTGGGCGAATCATAATCCAAGAGTGATTGTCGAAAAACCAATGCACCCACAAAGAGTGACTGTTTGGTGCGGTTTATGGGCTGGCGGCATCATCGGGCCGTATTTTTTCCAAAATGAGGCCGGTCAGGCAGTTACTGTGAATGGTGTTCGCTATCGTGAGATGATAACGAACTTTTTATGGCCCGAATTGGAAGATATGGATGTGGACGATATGTGGTTTCAATAGGACCGTGCCACTTGCCACACAGCTAATGAAACAATGGCTCTTTTGCGCGACAAATTCAATGGCCGTGTTATCTCACGTGGTGGCGATGTCAATTGGCCGCCAAGATCATGTGATTTGACACCGTTGGACTTCTTTCTTTGGAGTTATTTGAAAGAAAAGGTGTACGTCGATAAGCCAGCAACAATTCAAGAGCTAAAGGATGAGATAATTCGGCACATTAACGGCATAGAACCTCAATTATGCCTAAGCGTCATTGAAAATTTGGACCATCGGGTGGAGGTGTGCCGCCGAGGTCGGGGCGGCCATTTGGCCGATATTTTGTTCCATACATAATTGAACCATACCATATTATCATAATAAAAAGAATTGACAATAATTTCCTAAATAATTTGTGTTTTATTCAAAATCAACATCGGTCCTTAAAATTTAACCACCCTTTATTACAAAAATAGAAAGTTTAGTGAATGAATTAAACTTAATCCAGAAAAGAAACCTTAAGGATGCTGATTGTAAAACAGTCTATAAAAGTTCAGATCAAATAGGCCTGAATGTGTTCAAAGAAGGGTTAGTAGAAAAGTTAAAACCTACTATAATAGCCAGTAGACCAAAAACGTTAAGTGAAGCCATAGAAATTGCTCGTGATGCTTCTAAAATATTGGGGACTGACACAAATATTGTTTCGCATCTAAGAAATTTTAATAATCAGCAGGTGCAATTTAATAATAGGAACTTTAAATTTAGGGGCAACAATAGAAATTTTCACAACAGTAGGAATAATATGCCACAATTTTATAATAATTATGGAAGAAATTATGGTAATAATAATAATTATCGTGGGAATGTTAGATATTCCGATGCTCGTGGTAATTTCAATAATGTTAATCAACAAAATAGGTATAATGCAAGAAATCGAAATATTAGAGTATTACAGCATTCGGGAAACGAGATGCCTCCTCCTACAACAGCACAGGAGGATATAGTAACGCAAATAGGCGAAATGTCAATCCATTAATATTTCATATAAATAGAGATGCAGGGAACTTGATTGTATTAAAATCTGGTAGATACAGGATCGGATATCTCTCTAATTAAAATAAATAAGATAATTAGTAATTTAGGAATTAATGAAAAGGAAAAGTGTAGAATTACAGGAGTAACAGACTCTGAAACGTATTCGTTAGGAACTGTCTTTGCAAATTTTACAATAGATAGACAAAGTATAAAGCAAAAAATGCATATTGTAGGTCAAGATTTTCCCATTATCACTGATGGTATAATAGGTAGAGATTTTTTGAGTCAAAACCAGTGTATAATTGATTATGAAACCTTTACAATTTTGATAAGATTTCAAGAAAAAGAAGAAGAAGTTGTCTTAAATATTTTTAAAATACTTGCTAGAACAGAAATTTTACAGGCATTAAACATAAAACGAAATAGTGATAGTATAGTCTTAAGTGATGAAATAAGAAAAGGAGTATTTATTTGCAACACATTAATTCCAAAAAATGGTATTGCACATATAAAAATAATAAATACTACAGAAGAATCTGTTCAAATAGAGAATTTTGAAACAAAAGTGGATAGTTTGAGTGACTACCATGTAGTGTGGAATATGCAATGTAGTAATAATATATCGAATGAAGAAAGTAACTGTTTGTTTCCTATAATCAGCTGTGTACAGAAAATAATAAATTAAGTAGAAAGGTCAAGGACGTTTAAAAAAAAAAAAGGTTCTTGCCATTATTGTCATTTTAAATAATTTGTTTTTTTGTTAATGGATACTGTTTTAAAGGAAAAAAATAATTTGGTGTCTTGTAAACAAATAACAAGAATATTTTTGTAAACATTGTATGTATGTATGTATGTATATTTTGTATATAGGTTTTTTATGGTTGCAAATAATTTTGAAAAAATTATCGATAGTCAAGTCCCTTGAAAATGATGTACCAAATCGAAAATTTGCGAGAATAAATAGAACTTTATATATACGAGTATGTACATATATAAAAGCATTTGAATTTGGTCTATAATTCAGCCGTTAAAAATTAATTAAAAAAATAATTGCATTTTTTAGATTGTAATGATTTTCACATTTCTTGTTAGTTTCGTTTACAGAATATGTATCTACAATACTGTTTCTTAAAAACAACAACAAACACAAAACCGTACTTAATTGCAAATTCTCTTTTGAAAGATCTGAAATTATCAACATTAACCTTTTTATTGAAGTAAAATGGAATCAAACCGAATCTAACTTGTATGTATATTCAAAAGAAGACATTACTGTAGTGAAAGAATACAGACCCGACACTATAACTGAGATGAAACGAATTGAAAATGTAATTAACGTTTATGTATGTTAACAGTTTTAGTGATAAATTTGATTTAAGCTATTTCCAGTTATAAATTTTCAAATTAATTTAACTATCAGCTCCTTTAATTAAGTTTAGTAATTATTTTTAATTATTTTTATTTATAATGAGCCAATTCTTTATATTTAAACAAATTATTTTTTTTGGTATAGGGCTCTTTTATTTTTGTATAGATTTAAAGTTGAGCTTTCAATCCCAATTCGGGATCATTGTCAAAAGCATAATGAAATTATTTTCAAAATGAGTTCCTTTTTTATATAAAAATTCGACATAAAACAATCAAACATTTGTTACTAAAAACCGATTTTTCATGGAAACGCAAAGCCTAGACAATTTTTTCGAAAAACATTTTTCTTGGCTAAAGCGATTCCATGTAGAAAGGTTGTACAATTAAATAAAAATAAAATGAGTATGAGACAAAAAACTTATATAAATACATCATACGAGTTGCCAATATAAGCATAATCTTCCACAATATTAATTGAATTTGTACTTGATTTAATATGTAACATTTCCAAAATCGATCTTTTGCTAAAATTGGTTAGTTTATCGGGAATTTTGACGTTATCTAAATTGATTGAATGATTTGAATTTTTCAGATGCCGTGTAAGTGCGCTAATATTTGAATTTAGATCTTTGTTGGTGTCATATCTGTGTTGATAAATTCTTAAAGTAGAATAAAGGTTGAAAGTCTAAAGAGTTTAACACTGAATTTTCTAAATTTAATCGAAATATTATCAGTCAAAATTGGAGAAATATAAAGAAAAATTCTAAATCAAAATTAACAAAAATTCAATTTTTTACTGCTTTAGATATCGTTTTAAACAATTCGGAATTTTCATTTGATAATAAAATTTATAAACAAACTTTTGGCTCCCCTATGGGTTCTCCCATAAGTCCCATATTAGCAAATTTAGTAATGGAAAATTTAGAAAATTCAGTGTTAAACTCTTTAGACTTTCAACCTTTATTCTACTTTAGATATGTGGACGACATAATTACTGTGGTACCGATAGATAAAATCGATTATTTTTTAGAAGCTTTTAATTCAGCAAATAATAGAATAAAATTTATTTTATAAAAAGAAGTGGATAACAAAATTGCTTTTTTGGACATTTTGCTAATTTACGAACCAAATGGCAACATTTCTTGTAATTGGTATCATAAAGATACCTGGGGGTCAATTCTCGTTCTATGAAAAAACCTAATGAAAACAAAGTTTTCATTTTGATTCCATCAAGTCTTTTTCATTTATAACATTTCACACAACGACAATAAGCGATTCTCGATGTCCAAATGAAAAAGAATCGTGAGAAAAACGCTGAATAAGTTATTACCATAGTAAGCTACACTGTAAACACACATTTTTTCGAGTTTCATGTATATTTCCGCTAGCTGATACAACAATTGGTTTAAATATTAGCTAAATAAATGATAAAGTAGATTTAGTTAATCAGTTTTTGTCATTGGCTGTCAAAATATAAAGTAAATTATAAAATTGACCAAATTATTTTTAAAACTTAACTAAATTAATTATTTGGAGGCTTTTCTTAAATAAACGGAATAGTTTTTAATAGATTTACTTATTAGCTAAGTTTAAAGTGAATCATATTATAGTTTCAATGCACATTTAATGGTAAAAATACAAATTTAGTTTTTATAGAATTTTATTTCCATATTTATGATGTTCTCACCGCCAAAATGGTCGGTGAGAAAGTTTTATTCATATGAAAAGATTTTGACGTCATTTTTTTCCTCCTCAAGGAACATGAATCGGAAATGTGTATTTCTCACTGAAAATACTTTTCATTTTACTTTTCACGGAACGAGAATTGACCCCCTGGTCAGGCAGATATATAAATTTTCATTCTTGGCTCCCCATCACTTATAAAATTAACACTATACAAATTTTAACCCAAAAAATTATAAAGCTTTCCGATACTAAATTTCACAAACAAAATTTAAAAATTCTCAAAGATACATTAGTGCCTAACCAATATCCCGAAAAATTAATAAAAAATGTAATTTGGAAAACAAGAAATTTTCATAGAAATACGATATCTAGACCAGAAAATGAAATCACAAACTTTTTGGCCATTCCATATATAAAAAACCTTTATGAAAAAATAAAACGTCTGTTCCAAAATTATAATTTCAAAATTGTGGGATGTGCAGCAACAAGTCTAAATGGAAACATTTTTTCCAAAATTAAAGACAAGGTACCTTTAAAAAAACAATGAAATGTGGTTTACCAAGTTCGTTGTAGTTGCAACGCTACGTATACTGGTCAGACAAAACAATTTTTGGAAAAAAGAATTTATCAACACAGATATGACACCAACAAAGATCTAAATTCAAATATTAGCGCACTTACACGGCATCTGAAAAATTCAAATCATTCAATCAATTTAGATAACGTCAAAATTCTCGATAAACAAACCAATTTTAGGAAAAGATCGATTTTGGAAATGTTACATATTAAATCAAGTACAAATTCAATTAATATTGTGGAAGATTATGCTTATATTGGCAACTCGTATGATGTATTTATATAAGTTTTTTGTCTCATACTCATTTTATTTTTATTTAATTGAACAACCTTTCTACATGGAATCGCTTTAGCCAAGAAAAATGTTTTTTCGAAAAAATTGTCTAGGCTTTGCGTTTCCATGAAAAATCGGTTTTTAGTAACAAATGTTTGATTGTTTTATGTCGAATTTTTATATAAAAAAATTGAGGTGTGGCCAACACACGACTTTCTTTTACGAACAGAGAATTTTGAGAAATTTTATTTTTTTCTTAATTTTTTTTTTTAATTTTTGGAAACATTTTGTATTAAGTAGTTTTTTGTAAACTTTATACTTTTTAATATATTTACAAAACAAATTTTCTGGACCAAGGGAGTGGCCACTTCCGGTTAGCCGATCTGGAGTAAAATTCACTGGGACCTCCCAATTTATCAAAAAAGCTTAAATCTGAAGTTTCAGTTCAATTGATTAAACCATATGGGCTGTAGAGAGGACACAGACAGATTGACAGACTGACACACAGACAGACAGACAGACAGACACCATTTTGAAACCAACTATTTTGGACTCAGGGGACCTCAAAACAAATAAATCTCTAGAAATCTCAAGGTACAAAATTTTCATGATTACTATAGTTTATTTTACTAGAGTAAAAGAAAGTAAAAAACCCTAATCCATACGAATCGTTCGTTTAGTAAAAGTTCTGCAAAATTATTTTTTGGAAATCGCACTCAACAATGATGACAAAGGTTTCGCTAGCACATGGAATAGGTCCCTTAATTACCTAGTTAGAAAACACTAATCCATACGAATCGTTCGTTTAGTAAAAGTTCTGCAAAATAATTTTTTGGAAATTGCACTCAACTCCCAAGGGGCAATATCGGCCATTGCCAACAATGATGACAAAGGTTTGGCTAGCACATAGAATAGGTCCCTCAAATACCTAGTTAGAAATCCCTAATCCATACGAATCGTTCGTTTAGTAAAAGTTTAGCACATGGAATAGTTCCATTAATTACCTATTTAAAAAACCCTAATCCATACGGATCTTTCGTTCAGTAAAAGTTCTACGAAATTATTTTTTGGAAATCGCACTCAACAATGATGATAAAGATTTCGCTAGCACATGGAATAGGTCCCTTAATTATCTAGTTAAAATTGAGGTGTGGCCAACACACGACTTCCTTTTATGAACAGAGAATTTTGAGAAATTTTACTTTTTTTTTAATTTTAAAATTTTTAAATTTTTTTTTTTAAATTTTTTTTTTTTATTTTTATTTGTTATTTATTTTTTACCTAAGCAATTCTATCAAATTCTTAAATCTTATATCGCAGACCGACATTTCCGTGTAAAATATAACCAAGAGTACTCTGAACTAAAGAGAATATCAGCAGGCATACCACAGGGTAGCGTACTGGGTCCTATATTGTACATCCTGTACACCAGAGATATGCCAAATACAGAAGGTGCCACCATAGCAACATTTGCAGACGATACAGCTATTCTGGCTACTGGAAAGTGTATATCAGAAGCAACGACCAAACTTCAAAAAGCAACCGACACAGTGAGTAATTGGACCAAGAAATGGCGCATTAGTCTAAACGAAGCAAAATCGGTTCACGTAAACTTCACAAACCAGAAAGTTAACTGGATTCCAGTGAAACTTAATTCAAGGCCGGTTCCAAATGCAAATACAGCCAAATACCTCGGCATGACTCTCGATTGCAAGCTTAGATGGAAAGAGCATGTTAAAAAGAAAAAAGAAGAATTGAACATTAAATATAGGAAAATGTATTGGCTAATAGGTAGAAACTCTGAGCTTACAATACATAACAAATTGCTATTATACCAGCAAATACTTAAACCAGTATGGACCTACGGTATTCAACTTTGGGGTTGTACCAAGAAGACAAATGTACAAATGATTCAATGTTTTCAAAACAAAGTGCTGCGTGGCATTGTAAACGCACCATGGTACATTAGAAATGATAACCTCCATAGGGACTTAAACATGGAATATGTAAGTGAAGAAATACAAAATCATGCGAAGAAACACATTCAGCGGATATCTCGGCACCAAAATGCAGACATACGAAGTTTGTTGGATACCACCAATGCAGTAAGAAGACTTCAAAGGCAGAAACCTTTGGAATTGGGTAGTTGTATTTAATTCGGATAGAGAAAAATAATTACTATGTAAATTCAAACGGGAGTAACCATTAGGCTACTGCCCGTCAAATGTGAATCTTCATTTAAGAAAGATAAATTACTAAATGATTTGTAAATCAGTTGTAATATTAAATAAAGGAAAAAAAAAAAAAAAAAAAAAAAATTTATTTGTTTTTAATTTTTGGAAACATTTTGTCTAAAGTAGTTTTTTGTAAACCTTATACTTTTTAAGATATTTGCAAAACAAATTTTCTGGACCAAGGGAGTCGCCACTTCCGGTTAGCCGATTTGGAGTAAAATTCACTGGGACCTCCCAATTTATCAAAAAAGCTTAAT
This sequence comes from Tipula vernalis, assembly GCA_958295665.1. Classification (NCBI taxonomy): domain Eukaryota; kingdom Metazoa; phylum Arthropoda; class Insecta; order Diptera; family Tipulidae; genus Tipula; species Tipula vernalis. The sequence continues at coordinate 11,602,897 of OY282561.1, forward strand.
TCTGAAGTTTCAGTTCGATTGATTAAACCGTATGGGCTGTAGAGAGGACACAGACAGACTGACAGACTGACAGACAGACAGACAGACACCATTTCGAAACCCACTTTTTCGGACTCAGGGGACCTCAAAACAAATAAATCTCTAAAAACCTCAAGGTCCAAAATTTTCATGATTACTATACTTTATTTTACTAGAGTAAAAGAAAGTAAAAGGAACTCATTTTGAAAATAATTTCATTATACTTTTGACAATGATCCCGAATTGGGATTGAAAGCTCAAGTTTAAATCTATACAAAAATAAAAGATCCCTATACCAAAAAAAATAATTTGTTTAATTATTTTTAACTAATTTATCTAATACAAAGGAAAAAATCTGCAGCAAACATTTAACCCAATATCAGAAGTCTTAATTTAAAATAACATATAATGTTCAAATATTTAATTAAGTTATTAGTTCATTGGTTAGGACAAAGCTTGGCTACAACGAAACTTAGGAATATAATCAAAAAGGGAAATAATAATATTATGTATCAATACAACGCTACCTTATTTCAAATTTATTAAAGTCGGGTCAATTATATGCAAACTCCTCAATCTCTATGTTGTGAACAAAAGGTATAAAACTAATTCAACTAAATAATCCACAGAAATATTGAATTAAAATCGCACTGAAAATACTTTTATGTAATTATTACTGAACTTGTTACTTATAGATTACATAATAAAAAACATAATTGTTATCCAGCAGTTGTAAATGTTTTGTTCGTAACAAGCTGTATATTACTTATATTTTTAATCAAATTTGAAATCGATATAGAAAAATTGTCTGCGTTTTGCATTGGATTATAAATTGCAGCCCTTTCATAAAAATTGTAAAAAATTCAAAAAAAAACATCCGAAAACAAATATTTTTATTAAGATTGATTCTTATTATTTTTTCATTTTATTTATGAAGTACTATAAACCTTGAACCACAGTAAAATTAATATATATAATAGGTTATTAACACTTTGCTTATGTCTTGCCGTTTGATCTTAACCAGAACAAATCATGAAATTACACGGAAATGCATACAACTTAGCGGCGCAGACATTGATTTGAACTTTGATAATTATTTTTAAATAATTTTGTATTTCGTAAAATGAAATTGTCTGAAACAACAACATTAGAGGCTGTTGAATATTCGAGTAATTATTAAGTTATATACACTTATATCGATATTGTGAAATTTTTATATATTTTGATTTTATAAGAATAACTATCGATAACCTCAGTAAGCCCACAACACCAATCACTAATCCGAGACATTTTTAGTTTTGGCAAACCAGCCGAATATTTGTATCGAAATATAAAAATGAATGAAACTTCTAAGCCCATACCTAGATTTCGGAGACTTGGAACAATACGATTTTCATGAAGTGTTTTCTAAATTAAGCTAATGGCTCAAAAATACTAATTACTAATCCGAGACATTTTTAGTTTTGGCAAACCAAACGAATTTTTGTATCGAAATATAAAAATGAATGAAACTTCTCAGCCCATGTCTATATTTCGGTCACTTGGAACAATACGATTTTCATGAAGTGTTTTCTAAATTAAGATAATGGTAGGTATTTACATCCTAAAAATACTAATCAAAAATCCGAGATATTTTTAGTTTTAGCAACCCAGACGAACATTTGTATCGAAATATAAAAATGAATGAAACTTCTCAGCCCATGTCTATATTTCGGTCACTTGGAACAATACGATTGTCGTGAAATATTTTCCAAATTAATGTAATGGTATCCCCATCCCAAAAATACTAATCACTAATCCGAAACATTTTTAGTTTTGTCAAACCAGACGAATTTTCTTATCGAAAATTAAAATGAATGAAACTTCTTAGCCTTCGACTATATTTCGGTCACTTGTAATAATACGGCTTTCATAAAATGTTTACTAAATTAAGCTAATGGTATTCTTATCTCAAAAATACAAATCACAAATCGGAGACATTTTTAGTTTTGGCAAACGAGACTAATATTTGTATCGAAATATAAAAATGAGTGAAACTTCGTAGCTCATGTCTATATTTCGGCCACTTAGAACAATACGATTCTCATTAAATGTTTTCTAAATTACGCTAATGGGTTAAAAATACTAATCACTAAACCGAGACATTTTTAGTTTTAGCAACTCAGACGAACATTTGTATCGAAATATAAAAATGAATGAAAATTCTCCGCCCTATGAAATGTCACTTGAAATAATACGTATTTTAAGAAATGTTTTCTAAATGAAGCTAATGGTATCCCTATCTCAAAAACACTAATCACTAATCCGAGACATATTTAGTTTTGGCAAACCAAACGAATATTTGTATCGAAATATAGAAATGAATGAAACTTCTCAGCCCAAGGCTACATCATTTTGGTCACTTGGAAAAATTCGATTTTCATGACATGTTTTCTAAATGAAGATTATGGTATCCCCATCTCAAAACTAATAATCACTAATCCGAGACATATTTAGTTTTGGCAAACCAAACGAATATTTGTATCGAAATATAAAAATGAATTAAATTTCTAAGCCTACTGAGGCTACATTTTGGCCACTTGAAACAATACGACTTTTAAGAAATATTTTCTAAATTAAGCTAATGATCATCATTAAACTACTAATCACTAATCCAAGATATTTTTAGTTTTGGCAAACCAGACGAATATTTGTATGAAAATATAAAAATGATTAAAACTTCTCAGTACACGCCTACATTTAAGTCACTTGACACAATACGATTTTCGTGAAAGCTAATGGTATTCCCATCTCACAAATACTAATCACTAATCCGAGACATTTTCAGTTTTGGCAAACCAAATGAATATTTGTAACGAAATATAAAAATGAATGAAACTTCTCAGGCCATGGCTACATTTTAGTCACTTGGAACAATATACGATTTTCATGAAATATTTTCTAAATTAAGCTAATCGTATCCTGATCTCAAAACCAATAATCACCAATCCGAGACTTTTTTAGTTTTGGCAAACCAGATGAATATTTGTATTGAAATACAAAAATGAATAAAACTTCTTAGCCCATGACTACATTTTGGTCACTTGGAACAATACGATTTTCGTGAAATGTTTTCTAAATAAAGCTAATGGTATCTCCATCTCATAAATACTAAACAGTAATCCGAGACATTTTTAATTTTGGCAAACTTCTCAGGCCATGGCTACATTTTCGTCACTTGGAACAATACAATTTTCATGAAATGTTTTCTAAATTAAGCTAAAGGTATCCCCATCCTAAAACCAATAATCACTAATCCGAGTCATTTTTAGTGTTGACAAACCAGACGAATATTTGTATCGAAATATAAAAATGAATTAAAATTCTCAGCCCATGGCTATATTTTTGTCACTTGGAACCGTAAGACTTTTATGAAATATTTTCTAAGTGAAGCTGATGGTGTCCCCATCTTAAAAATACTAATCACTAATCCGAGACATTTTTAATTTTGGCAAATAACCAAACGAATATTTGTATCGAAATATAAAAATGAATGAAACTTCTCAGGCCATGGCTACATTTTGGTCACTTGGAACAATACAATTTTCATGAAATGTTTTCTCTAAATAAATTAAGCTAATGGTAGTTCCCTCTCAAAACCACCAATCACAAATCCGAGTCATTTTTATTTAAGGCAAAATAAACCAATGGTTGTAACATCCATACATTTTTAGGTGTTAGTTAAAATCTTGCAATTACTTTATGTTTATTCAGCTTGATTTATAAAAATATCAGTGATGACTTAAATTTTATTAATTTTTTATGAAAATTTTATTTTATTAGATATTATGTAACTTCTGTATTTAACTTAATTTTAATAAAATCCTGGGCTGTGCTAACTTTACATAATATTAAGTAAGGCTTTAATTTTTGTAGGGTTACCTAATTCACGTTTTTTCATTTACTGGGATGAAATCCTGGGATAACGTCACATACGTTCATATATACGCCAATCAAAAAATAAAAATAATCGGGGTGGGCTGTGTCGTCTACACGGCTGTAGGTGTTTTGCGTGATAACGTTTAAACGCAGTGAGAGCAGAGGTGAGCTGCAGCCGGTTCGCAGCGGTTCTATAGAACCGGTTGTTAAAGTGTATGGAACCGGTTGTTAAACATTTTTCGATTTTGTTATTTTCTCAATAAACGAATTGCAATTTTTCGATTTGTATATAGGTAGCTAAATAATATACTAAAATTATATACTATACTAAAATTAATTAAACTTAAATACTAAATAATAATAAAATTAAAAATAAATAAAACCATAAATTTCCAATATATTATCGGTTATCTCTAGCAATAATTAAAGTAGAGTGTAAGTTGACCTTTATAAATATTCTTAGAATCGTAGCTATGTTCATTTTGTTTCTCGTATATTTTAGTGTTTTTGCAATGTCGCCATGTCAAATTCGATATAGACAGATTATTCAATATAAAAGAAACTAAACAAAAGCAAAATAAATATAAAAGAAGAACTACAAAAAGTTTAAAATTGCAAACGTAAGAGTTGATACCTGAAAACGCTATAAAATTCCTTTAATTTTAATTTTTCAATGTGTATTTTCCTATTTTTTTATTTCGCATAAAAGGTTTAGCAGGTATTCTAAGCAGTCAGTGCAATGAAGCGTAAATATAATACTCCGAATATACGTGATTTTTTTCACAGCAAATCTAATCATCACAGTTATAAAGAAAAAAACGAAGCTATGTTATCAAATAACCAAAACCGAGAATCAAATTCAGTAAGTTCCTCTTCAATTATAACTTCAAACCTGGAAGAAAATTTACCTGATTGCTGGAATGCTGTTCAATTAAAAAAATTTCAAACTAAATATGACGGCCTAGAAGTGAGAAATAAAAAGCTTGGCTGTTCAAAATGTTCTGCTATTGATAACCTTCGCATTTTCAATGAACAAAATATTCACATATCGGAATCATGGCGAAATTTTGAAATTAGTGCGTCAGGAAAATCAAAAGTAATTAATCAGGCTTCTTTAAGGAAAAAAATGAATGAACATTTTAATTCAAAATCGCACTTAATGGTCTTAGAATTGCTAACACATGTAACAACGCACGTGTACGCCGTCACAACGGTTCTTATTTTTTTTTTTCAATCCAAATTTTCTCACACTTTTTTTTGCAATTATGCAAACAAATATAATCCGGTAACTCATATTAAATTTTTGTAATTTCATTTTTTTTTTTGTAAAATCATTAAGTACAGTAATTAAATTGGATATTCTGTTTCCGTTTTAAATAAAAAAAAATATAATAATTGTTTTGAAGGGAAAAGAAGAATCGTTGTGAACTTCTAAATTTTTTTTTTTTAGTCAGTCTGAAAGTAAATTTGTAACGGTAGAGCCGATCTGGTTCTTTTTAGTTTTAGAATTTAAGTTAAGTTTAATTAAGTTTTTTTATAAAGTGTTACTATAAAATTAAATTTATTAAAAATTATTTTTTTTTGAGGATAATAAATATAAGTGAATTGTGTGTTTGTTAATTTTTTTTTCTCTTTTATAAAATTAATATAAATAAAAATTGATAAAAAAATAAAAAGAAGAGGATAATTGTTTTTTTTTGTTGTTGTAAATTTTATTTTGAATATAAAATTATTAAAGTGGATAAAAATGTAAACAGCGACATGTGAATTTCTATATTTGCTGTGTCTACAAAAAAAAAAATAATTCATAAAATATGATTAATTGAAAGTGAATTGTTTTGTAATTATACACGTATGTTGTTTAATTGATAAAAAAAAAAAAGTTTTTTTTTAAAGTGAAATTGATAGTTGGTATGGTGAATAAAAGGTTTTTTTTTTTAAAAAATCTTAAGTGTTTTGTCTATAAATATAATCATTCATATAGTTTTTGGATGAATAAATAAATCTTAAACACAAGAGTACCAATTTTACATATAAGTATAAGATACAACATAATTCGGAGACACAACAACAATATAAGAATAAAACTAATATAATTAGATAGATAACAGAAAGTTTTGGATAAGACAACAAAACCTTTTTCTTTTGCTATATAAAGATACTTCTTTGGATATATGCATGCATACATTATAATTACGGATTAGAAAAAAATTACTTTGTAGTTCAATAAGCAAGCAAAAACCACCACACCGCGCATGGAAATCATAATCAAAACAATCAACTGATCAACAGGCTGCCGGATAGTTAAGTTATATATATATGTTTTTTTTTTTTTTTATTATATTAATTATATTTAAAATGAGGCGTTAATCGTCTAACTGAGGATGAATTAGGGCCAGGTAAGTGTCCGAATAGGTAGGTATGCAGAATCACCCTCCCCTTCCCGCGGTTTTATATGACCCACATAAACTCTAGAAACCCCACGACATCACCCTGAAGCTTAGCCGGCAACGACCGCTCTAGAGTCCCTGTGTGGGTCCAATTCTGATTAACACGACACATGATTTGGAGAATAATTTTGTTTGTAAAGTAACTTTAATTTTTTGTTTGTTTTCAAAATGTTTTTTTTTTAACTTGGATATTCTCCAGACCATGCGAAGTGTTACACACAAGCAAAAAAAATGAGCTGCCCAAAATTATAGATGTAATAAATAACAAAAATGTGGGAACAACAAGTAAAATTTTCAACACCGTTTACAGTTTAATAAAACGAAATCGGCCGCTTTCCGATATGGAAGCAGAGGTTGAACTGCAAATTAAAAATGGCGTAGACCTGGGAGTGTCGCTTCATTCGAGATTTACGGCTATTAGAATTGCAGAACATATTGCAAAACAAATGAAACGCAATATAGTTCGAAAAATAATCGAATTAAATTCAAAAATTTGTGTTATCATTGATGAGGCGTCAACCATTTCAAGTAAATGTGTACTGGTTATTTTTTTAAAATGTGAAATAGAGGACGAAAATCCCACAATATTCTTGGATTTAGTTCATCTGGAATCTCAAACCGCTGAACATATTTTTAAGGTTCTGCTTGAAACATTAAAAACCAATGGGTTTTCCATGGAGTTTTTAAGACAAAATTTAATTGGATTTTGTTCTGATGGTGCCAGTACCATGCTTGGTCAAAAGTCAGGCGTTGCGTCCAAATTAATACAAGAATTTCCATATATAGTAGTTTGGCATTGTTTAAACCATCGCCTTCAGCTTGTATTAGATGACGCAATAAGCGAAATAAAACAAGTTAATCATTTTAAATCATTTATCGATAAAATATACACCATATTTCATCAGTCGAACAAAAATCAATTAGAGCTACAGAACATATCACGAGATTTGGGAATTGAGATAATAAAAATTGGTCGCGTGTTAGGACCTAGATGGGCAGCTTACAGTTTACGGTCTTGTCTAGCTGTTTGGCGTGCTTATGTGCCCCTCTACAAATTGTTTATCAAAAATTCAAAATATTCTGGTATGTCAAATCGATTGACAAACAAATATTTTATAAATGATTTAGCTTTGATGATTGATATCCTACAAGAAATTTCTCACCTATCCATTGGATTACAAGCTAGATTTGTTTCTATCCATAAGGCAGAAAAACTAATAAAACGAACTATTACCATGATGATGTACTTGAAAGAAAATTTCGGAATATTTGAAAAAAAATTGATGAAATGTTTCTGTCAGATTCTTTCTCAGAAATTCCTTTTGCAGAAAACAGAAAATTTGAAAGTCTCCCAAGTAAAAGACTTATAGAAACCATAATCGAAAAACTAAATTGCAGATTACTTAACTGTGGACACATCAGACTCAACAAAAACCAGGACAATAATAACATCGCTGAAGTATTTGATGTACTCGAGGAAAATTCTTGGAATTTATCTGAAATTACTTGTCCATGGGTTTATGGAGAAGAGAAATTAAGAAATCTAATAGAAATAATTCGATATGATATTCCTATAAACGATTTTAGACAGTATGTTGAATATGTAATAGAGGGAAAAGATAAAAGCGACGTTTAGCACGTTCACATATAAATAAAAACAAATTTGGAACTGAACTTATTTTAATAAATTTTAATTTTATTTGATTAATAAATTTTAATTTAATTTAATTATTTTATTTAATTATTTCATACACTATTTTATTATGATCTATTACCACCGCGCGATGTGGGCGACATGTCGCCTTATTCAAAATCGAGAGCAGACTAGAGATGAGCGGGTAGTAACTATTCGTTATTTAATACTCGTTACTTTTAACTACCCGAAGTAACGATTCCTTCGGTTAAAAAATATTCGTTACTTTATACCTACTAAAATGAAAACAAAAAACAAAACAAAAAATAGTTCGCTTCATTGAGATGAATCCAACGTATATAATCTAGTTCTGTCTTTTTTTCTCCTTACGTTCTGTCTTTTTTTCTCCTTACGTTTGTGTTTTTACATACAAACAATGAAAAAACATTTTTTTGTTTATAGTAATGATTACTTTGTAACGAATAAAAAGTAACGAGTATTACGTCAAAAGTAACGAGTACCCGTGATTACCTAAAAGTAACGAAAATGCACATCTCTAGAGCAGACTAAATTATTTTATTTTGTTTTGTGTATTGTGTTGTGATTTTGTTCGTGTTTGGACAAGCCGGTCAGTGATTGGTTGATGACCTATTGCTGTACAGGTAGCACCCAATATGCGGCGAGCTTGTTGTAGTGGTTCATTGGGTGACTTTGAATTATTGGGTGAACCGCTACAGGACTCTCCCACGAGTAAATGTCCCCCTCTATGCTGTGTGCGTGCTAGTGTCTACGTGCGTGCGTGTATCGAGTTCGGTGTAGGTTCGTGTATTTGATAAAGAGTAGATGTGTGCGTGTAATGAGTGCGAGTGTGCGCTTAAGCTCGTGTGTTTGACGAGTGCGCGTATTGCTCGGTATGCTCGTGTGCGTGAATGTGTGATGCTTGCGTGCGTGTGCAAGTGTGTGTGATACTCGTGTGTGTGTGTCGACCGACTTACAAAAACCGCGACTTGTCAGTTTAACGTCTGACGTTTACTTGTCTTGGTTTTTGTCCGTTCGGTATTGTGTCAGTTTCTGGTCCCAAAACATGCGCCAGACCAGAATGGTATGTTGTGCAGTCCGACGTAATCTGTTTTGGAACCAGTTTCGGTCCTGTCAGTGTGTTAGTCCGTATGAGAGCGAGGAGTGGGGTTGGGAATGGCTGAGTGTTCGCTTTGCCATGCGATATTTTATGGAGCCATTTGAATGAAACACAACAAAACAAAATAAATTTATTAAATTTTAAAAATTAAACAAACAAAAAAAAAATGAACCCGAAATTTTTTTTTTGAAATAAAATATGGTGGTAAAAATTTACAATTTTGTATAAAAAAAAATGGGTTGATGTTGTTGTTATTGCTGAAGGCGGTGATCGCTGTGATGGCGTGGTACTATCGTCATGGTGGTCATGATGGTGATGATAATGATGTTGCTTCCAGCTGGTACGATGATAGCGGTAACGATGCTGCTGATGTCGCCGGTGGTCGTAGTGATGACTGTGATGACGAAAGCATGGATACGTGCTCTGTGACATTATGGCGGCGGTAATGTTGGTCCCGTTAGTGCTGACGGTAGTGATGGCGCGGTCAGTGATGGGATGGTAATCATATGCCGTGCAACAATGATCAATGTGGCGGCGATAGTGGTGATTATAGCATTGCACCGTATGTGTGACGGTGTAATAAGTGTGTATGATGTCTGCATGTATGTGTGGTATTGAATGAATATGACTCCATTTTGTTGGGTGTGGTCGGCGTTTGTGTGCCGATGTGGATTGCGGTCATACACCATTTACCTAGTACAAGTTCGTACCAGGTGTTCAAAAAATTATTTACATTAAAAAAAAAAATGTGCTTTTCCGAGTTTCGCGTGTTTATTTCCGTAAAAACGGACGACGGTGGTCACCAATTTAGCACGTTCACATATAAATAAAAACAAATTTGGAACTGAACTTATTTTAATAAATTTTAATTTTATTTGATTAATAAATTTTAATTTAATTTAATTATTTTATTTAATTATTTCATACACTATTTTATTATGATCTATTACCACCGCGCGATGTGGGCGACATGTCGCCTTATTCAAAATCGAGAGCAGACTAAATTATTTTATTTTGTTTTGTGTATTGTGTTGTGATTTTGTTCGTGTTTGGACAAGCCGGTCAGTGATTGGTTGATGACCTATTGCTGTACAGGTAGCACCCAATATGCGGCGAGCTTGTTGTAGTGGTTCATTGGGTGACTTTGAATTATTGGGTGAACCGCTACAGACGTACCCGAATCAATAAAACAAGCAAAAAATAAAATAAATACAATAGCAATTAGCTCAGCAGAGGCTGAACGGGGATTTTCACTGATGAACATAATTTGTGAAAAGAAACGAGCTAATTTAACTGTGGAACATATTTCGTATTTAATTACTATAAATATGATTGGTCCGCCACTTGAAATATGGAATGCTAATGAATATGTAAAAACATGGTTGAGTACCCACCATTCGGCGAACGATACCAGAATTCGAGTTCCAGCCAAAACATATATCAAAAGCAACAATGAAATTATTTAGAAACTTTTATAATTTTTCATACAATACTTATGTACATTAAAATAAAAACTATATTTTTACTGGTAATGGTAATGAAACATGTCTATAGATTTTTGATTTGGGCGAACCGGTAGTAAAAGTTTTAGCAGCTCGCCACTGAGTGAGAGTAATGATAAACTGAATACACATATTTAATATAAAATTAATTAACCGCCACTGTTTCTTTACGCAAATTTTGACACTAGAATTGCTCCGATTAAAAAAATGTATCTGCCACAGGTTCTTTACGCACAAATTATAAGAATCTCACTATACAAAATTACATGTGATTTGGTATACAGCGGGTAGTTCATCTAACGTTTACAATTTCAACTACCGGTGATTTCGAGTGTGGCAACACTTACGTCATTCGTGTAATGACAGAAAATTAGTTTAATGTTTAACATTTAACAAATGGATCGCTTTACGCTTGAACAAAATTGGGAAATCTTGAAAACTTACTTTCAAAATGGTGAGTCTTCTACCCAAATTGTAAGAAATTTACGTGGAAAATTCAGTAAAAATGAAATGTCTACAATTTGTGAAGCGAGTTCGTGAAACTGGATTGGCTGCAACCATACATAAATAGTCTCTATTTCAATTGGTTCGATTTTAATTTTCATCAATTAAAAAAACCTACGTAGTTATTAAGAGTTTTCTTTATTGTGACAGTTTGTTTAATATAATCAGCTGTGTATAGAAAATAATAAATTAATTAGACAGGTCAAGGACGTTCATGAAAATAAAAGGTTTTTTGCCATTATTGTCATTTAAACAAATTTGTTTTTTAAAATGATTTAGTGTCTTGTAAACAAATAACATGAATATTTTTATAAACATTGTATGTATGCATGTATATTTTGTATATAGGTTTTTTATTGTTTCAAATAATTTTTAAAAAATTATCGATAGTCAAGTCCCTTGAAAATGATGTACCAGATCGAAAGTTTGCGAGAATAAATAGAACTAAAAGCTTTTGAATTTGGTCTATAATTCAGCCGTTAAAAATTAATTAAAAAAATAATTGCATTTTTTAGATTATAATGATTTTCACATTTCTTGTTAGTTTCGTTTACAGAATATGTATCTACAATACTGTTTCTTAAAAACAACAATAAACACAAAACCGTACTTAATTGCAAATTCTCTTTTGAAAGATCTGAAATTATCAACATTAACCTTTTTATTGAAGTACAATGGAATCAAACCGAATCTAACTTGTATGAATGTATATTCAAAAGAAGACGTTACTGTAGAGAATAAAGACACTATAACTGAGATGAAACGAATTGAAAATGTAATTAACGTTTATGTATGTTAACAGTTTTAGTGATAAATTTGATTTAAGTTATTTCGAGTTATAAATTTTCAAATTAATTTAACTATTAACTCCTTTAATTAAGTTTAGTAATTATTTTTAAATAATTTATCTAATACGAAAGGAAAAAAACTGCAGCAAACATTTAACCCAATATCAGAAGTCTTAATTTAAAATAACATATAATGTTCAATTATTTAATTAAGCTATCGATGAAGATATCGATATTGCATATTTATCATAACTAGGCAGACCAACACACTCTATTAAAAACAAATACATCGAGTTCATTGGTTAGGACAAAGCTTGGCTACAACGAAACTTAGGAATATGATCAAAAGGGGAAATAATAATATTATGTATCAATACAACGCTACCTTATTTCAAATTTATTAAAGTCGAGTCAATTATATGCAACTTACTCAATCTCTATGTTGTGAACAAAAGGTATAAAACTAATTCAATTAAATAATCCACAGAAATATTGAATTAAAATCGCACTGAAAATATTTTTATGTAATTATTACTGAACTTGTTAATTATAGATTACATAATGAAAAACATAATTGTTATCCAGCAGTTGCAAATGTTTTGTTCGTAACCAGCTATATATTACTTATATTTTTAATCAAAATAATCAATCAAAATCAATTTAGAAAAATTGTCTGCGTTTCGCATTGGATTATAAATGTCAGCCCTTTCATAAAAATTGTAAAAAATACAAAAAAAACATCCGAAAACAAATATTTATATTAAGATTGATATTTAGTATTTTTTCATTTTATTTATGAAGTACTATAAACCTTGAACCACAGTAAAATTAATATAATAGGTTATAAACACTGCTTATTTCTTGCCGTTTGATCTTAACCAAAACAAATCATGAAATTACACGGAAATGCATACAACTTAGCGGCGCAGACATTGATTTGAACTTTGATAATTTTTTTTACATAATTTTGTATTTCGTAAAATGGAATTGTCTGAAACAAAAACATTAAAGGCTGTTGAATATTCGAGTAATTATTAAGTTATACATATTACTTTCTTTTACTCTAGTAAAATAAAGTATAGTAATCATGAAAATTTTGGACCTTGAGATTTTTAGAGATTTAATTGTTTTGAGGTCCCCTGAGTCCGAAAAAGTGGGTTTCGAATTGGTGTCTGTCTGTCTGTCAGTCTGTCTGTGTCCTCTCTACAGCCCATACGGTTTAATCAATCGAACTAAAACATCAGATTTAAGCTTTTTTGATAAATTGGAAGATCCCAGTGAATTTTACTCCAAATCGGCTAACCGGAAGTGGCCACTCCCTTGGTTCAGAAAATTTGTTTTGCAAATATCTTAAAAAGTATAAGGTTTACAAAAAACTACTTAATACAAATTGTTTCCAAAAATTAAAAACAAATAAAAATAAAAAATTAAAAATTAAAAAAAAAATTTAAAAATTTAAAAATTAAAAAAAAAAAATTAGGAAAAAAATAAAATTTCTAAAAATTCTCTGTTCGTAAAAGAAAGTCGTGTGTTGGCCACACCTCAATTTTAACTAGGAAATTAAGGAACCTATTCCATGTCCTAGCGAAATCTTTCTCATCATTGTTGAGTGCGATTTCCAAAAAATAATTTCGTAGAACTTTTACTAAACGAACGATTCGTATGGATTAGGGTTCTCTAACTAGGTAATTGAGCAACCTATTCCATGTGCTAGCCATACCTTTGTCATCATTGTTGGCAATGGCCGATATTGGCCCTTGGAAGTTGAGTGCGATTTCCAAAAAATAATTTTGCAGAACTTTTACTAAACGAACGATTCGTATGGATTAGGGTTTTTTAACTATGTAGGTAATTAAGGGGCCTATTCCATGTGACAAACTTTTACTAAACGAACGATTCATACGGATTTGGGTTTTCTTACTAGGTATTTGAGGGACCTATTCTATATGCTAGCGAAACCTTTGTCATCATTGTTGGCAATGGCCGATATTAGCCCTTGGGAGTTGAGTGCGATTTCCAAAAAATTATTTTGTAGAACTTTTACTAAACGAACGATCCGTATGGATTAGGGTTTTCTAACTAGATAATTAAGGGACCTATTCCATGTGCTAGCGGAACTTTTGTCATCATTGTTGAGTGCGATTTCCAAAAAATAATTTCGTAGAACTTTTATTAAACGAACGATCCGTATGGATTACGGTTTTCTAACTAGGTAATTGAGAACCTATTCTATGTGCTGGCCAAACCGTTGTCATCATTGTTGGCAATGGCCGATATTGGCCCTTGGGAGTTGAGTGCGATTTCCAAAAAATAATTTTGCAGAACTTTTACTAAACGAACGATTCGTATGGATTAGGGTTTTTTACTTTCTTTTACTCTAGTAAAATAAAGTATAGTAATCATGAAAATTTTGAACCTTGAGATTTTTAGAAATTTATTTGTTTTTAGGTCCCCTGAGTCCGAAAAAGTGGGTTTCGAAATGGTGTCTGTCTGTCTGTCTGTCAGTCGGTCAGTCTGTTAGTCTGTTAGTCAGTCAGTCTGTCTGTGTCCTCTCTACAGCCCAGATGGTTTAATCAATCGAACTGAAACTTCAGATTTAAGCTTTTTTGATAAATTGGGAGGTCCCAGTGAATTTTACTCCAAATCGGCTAACCGGAAGTGGCCACTCCCTTGGTCCAGAAAATTTGTTTTGCAAATATCTTAAAAAGTATAAGGTTTACAAAAAACTACTTAATACAAAATATTTCCAAAAATGAAAAACAAATTAAAAAAAAAAAATTAGGAAAAAAATAAAATTTCTCAAAATTCTCTGTTCGTAAAAGAAAGTCGTGTGTTGGCCACACCTCAATTTTTTTATATCGATATTGTGAAATTGTTATATATTTTGATTTTATAAGAATAACTATCGAGAATTATCGAGAACCTCATTCAGCCCCCAAAACCAATCACTTATCCGAGACAATTTTAGATTTGGCAAACCAGCCGAATATTTGTATCGAAATATAAAAATGAATGAAACTTCTCAGCCCATGTCTATATTTCGGCCACTTGGAACAATACGATTTTCATGAAGTGTTTTCTAAATTAAGATAATGGTAGGTATTTACATCCTAAAAATAATAATCAAAAATCCGAGATATTTTTAGTTTTAGCAACCCAGACGAACATTTGTATCGAAATATAAAAATGAATGAAACTTCTCAGCCCATGTCTATATTTCGGTCACTTGGAACAATACGATTGTCGTGAAATATTTTCCAAATTAATATAATAGTATCCCCATCCCAAAAATACTAATCACTAATCCGAAACATTTTTAGCTTTGTCAAACCAGACGAATTTTGTTATCGAAAATTAAAATGAATGAAACTTCTAACCCCATGTCTATATTTCGGTCACTTGGAACAAGACGATTTTCATGAAATATCTTCTAAATTAATCTAATGGTATATTCATATCAAAAACAGTAATCACTAATCCGAGACATTTTTAGTTTTGTCAAATCAGACTAATTTTTGTATCGACATATAAAAATGAATGAAACTTCTCAGCCCATAGCTAGATTTCGGAGACTTGGAACAATACGATTTTCATGAAATGTTTTGTAAATTAAGACAATGGTATCCCCACCTCAAAAATTCCAGTTTAGCAAACTAGACGAATACTTGTATCGAAATATTAAAATGAATGAAATTACTTCTCCGCTCATGCCTATACTTCGGTCACTTGGAACAAGACGATTTTCGTGAAATATTTTCTAAATTAAGATAATGGTATCCTCATCTCAAAAATACTAATCACTAATCCGAGACATTTTTAATTTTGGAAAATCAGACGAATAATTGTATCTAAATATAAAAATGAACGCAACTTCTCAGACTATTGTCTACATTTGGAAATCCCTAATTCATAGTGCGCAGGAAGGTGCATTTATATAGAACAGCAAATACATCCGCACAATAAATTTTAGAAACTAATAAATTACGTCCAAAATTTGCCAATAAGTCGATTCTACGAATAAAAAAGGCTCCAGATTTGATATCATGCACCTACTCCGATAAGAATGCAGGATGAATATAAATATGAAAATAATAGTAGCAGTTTTGAAGATTTTTATGTCATCAGCATAGATGAGAATTGCCGAATGTTTCAGACATTTCACAGCATCATTTATGAATAAGGTGAACAACATCGGACATACATATGTATGCTAACTTGTCGAATTCCAGAAGTGACCTTAATTATATGACAGACATGTTCACAAATCTTTACCATCTGGATTCTAGATTCAAGGTAATATGTAATCCATTTAATAGGTAAACTGTAATCCAGCGAGATAAGTTTCTGTAGCAGTAATCTATGCTCAATTTTATCGAAAGCTTCACTAAAATCAGTATAAACAACCTGTACATAAAGTCAATTGGTTCTACTTCTATTTTTTATGGAAATATATAGCATATTTACTTGAGACATTTACAACAATTGCATTAAATAATCCCTGAAAGGGTTAAATAAAACCAAATAGTTTTCCGATTTATTTAAATGTTAAATATATTCCAATTTTTAATTTTCGTATTTTACAATAGACTCCGACGTATTAAATTTGTTTTGTTATATGTTAAAGATCCATAACAACTAAGTACAGCCCTAATCAAAATCATATTTTGATTGTACTGTAATTTATATAATACATCATGTACTAAGTTAAATTACCTATATATGTATGAATAATTTGTTTTGTATTCGTGAGAATTATTAATGTATTCTAATTAATACTGTTACTCTCGAGTGCAAATTGCTATTTTGTATTTACAATAAATCATTCTGTTTCTGTTAGTCAAGCTTAAATAATCATTTTTTATTGTTGTATTTTTGGATAGAATGTGTTTCATTTTGCCTGACTGGTAAAGTTGAAAATAATTACTTAATCGTGTGGTGTGATCAATAAATAATCTTGTGTGTGATACCAAGAACAAACTCGTGTAGTTTGGGTTCGGAATTCAAAACAACTTCTACAATCTCAAAAAGGCTTGAGATTTCAACATTTTGGTAGCAGAGCGTAGTTCTTCAACCTTCAATCATTCTTCACCAGCCAATCTACGGGATTTTGTTTGGATATTGTCACCGTTGCAGCAGTCTTCAATCAACACAAACGATACTCAACTCTTCAACAATAAAAGAAACGAAAAAATCTACAAACGTGCGTAGTAACAGTGTTAGCAAGCGAACCATAGTAAGAGCTGTTCTTTGATAGTGAGGAATTCATTCCGGTAAGCGACTTTTATTTAATTTAATTGAGTGAAAAGAATAACGGAAACTTCAGTTAACCGGTATATTAAAGCAGTTATTTGTGAAAGCTATTACGTGATTTCGAGAAAATTTGTGTTGTGCTTTGATACAATTAAAATGACTACCACTGAGGCGAAATTAGCGAAAGCAATTCAGGGAAGGCAAATAGTTATGAACCAAATCCAGCGTGTCAAGACTTTCGTAGACGAAGGTTTAAAGAAGGCTTCTCTTCCCGAATTACAGTTGCGGTTGAATAGCATTGACGACTATTTTACACAATTTAATAAACTACAGAGCAGCATTGAGCAGTTAGATGAAACCGAACTCGATGAAAGCACCCGGGCAAATATTGAAGAAATGTATTTTCAATTGAAACCCGCTTTAATGGTTGCAATTGATAACATCCGCTTTTGTGTTGAAGGAAAAAGTTTACAGCAAAGTACAGCAAACCATCAACCGGTTTCAATCAGACTCCCAAAAATTGAATTGAAAACATTTTCGGGTGAAATCACAAAGTGGTTAGAGTTTTTTGAGAGCTTTCAATCACTAGTTCATAAAAATCCTGCTCTAGATGACTTAGCCAAATTCCATTATTTAAAAACATCACTTGATAAGGAAGCTGCAAGATCAATTGAATCATTAGAAACCACTCCCGCAAATTACACGGAAGCTATAAAAATCCTAACTTCTCGATATGCAAACAAAAAAATTATCTGCAAAGATCATCTTCGTAAGCTATTCAGCTTTAAGCCGCTTGATAAACCGAATGGACCACGCCTTCGAGAATTGATTGACACTTTCAATGCACACATTCGATCTTTAACTACACTTGGTCGACCTACCAAGCAGTGGGATGATCTTATAGTCCATTTATGTTGTTCGAAGTTAGATTCCGACACACTCGAAAAATGGAATAATGAAGCTCCAAGTGATAGACTAGAAACATTTGATGAGTTGCTTGTTTTCTTGAACCGTCGTTGTCAAACGTTGGACAATTATACTCAATCGTCAGGAGAAACAACAGTTGCACGTAATCAAAGGTCTCAGCTGTTACTTCCACGAACTAGATCCACTGCAATGTTCGCTTTACCAAAATATAAATGCTTTTTCTGCAACAAACAGGGTCACAGCATATTTCGTTGCAACATATTTTTAACGTTATCAATAACAGATCGGCAAAAGGAAGTAGGCCGACTAGGGCTGTGCAATAACTGTTTAAAGCCAAACCATCAAGTCAAGAACTGTCCGATAACCGATAAATGTCGCAAATGCAATTTAAATCATCACACATTGATTCATCCGGAATTCCCATCTACCACTTTAAATGAGAAACATGAGCAGATAGCTTCATCTACAGGTTCATCATCTTTGTCAGCTAATGCAACTGTAAAACATTCTACAAAGTCAAGGGGTTTCGTGGTACTCTCAACCGCTATAGTGTACGTTCTGAATGATAAAGGCACACCAATTCCATGCAGGGCATTACTCGATTCTGGTTCGCAGCTCCACTTCTTGACAGAGGCCTTTGCCACACAATTAGGGGTTAAGAAGGTCAAATTGCATGCTCCCATTGGTGGTATAGGAGACGCGTCTGTTACTAGTCGTAATTCCAGCGTCATAACACTTCAATCTAGAATAAATGGTTATTCTACTGACATCACGGTTCATATTCTTACAAAGATAACCGATCTACAACCATCAGTGGCGTTAAAATGCAGCCCATCGGAAATACCACAAAATTTACAATTGGCGGATCCTCAATTCCATATTCCGCAAAAAATCGATATGCTCATTGGAGCTGAGCTGTTCCTGGAATTACTAACAGTTGGTCAGATCAGATTAGGCGATGGTTTCCCACTTCTCCAAAACACTCTGTTAGGATGGATTATCTCTGGAAAAATTGTAGACACCTGTGCAAAAAATTTCTGCAATTTAAGTATAACCAAGGAACCAACCTTAGAGACTGTTCTACAAAAGTTTTGGCAATTAGAAACAGTGGAACCTACAGATGAGGCCTACACATTATCCGAGCAAATATGTGAAGAGAATTTTGTTAAAACATATAAACGTGACGATCAAGGCCGATTTATTGTCAAACTGCCATTTAAAGAATCACCAATCTCATTGGGGAACTCACAAGTTACGGCCACAAAGCGATACTGTAGTTTGGAGAGGAAACTAGCTCGGAATGCTGATATTAGTCACCAGTATCGAGAATTTATTGACGAATATTTAAATTTGGGCCATATGGAATCGTTTGAAGCTGAAGACATAGATAATGATCACTACTATCTCCCACACCATTGCGTTTTGAAGCCAGATAGCTCAACTACTAGACTGCGAGTAGTATTTGATGGCTCCGCGAAGACATCTTCTGGCAAATCGTTGAATGACATACTGCTAGTGGGACCGATTGTGCAAAACATGCTTTTCAGTATTCTTATAAGATTCCGTTCACATATCTATGTTTTTAGTGCGGATATATCTAAGATGTATCGTCAGATCTGGGTAGCACACGAAGACACAAAATACCAATCTATTCTATGGCGAAATAACTCTAGTGACACTATTCAATCTTTTAGGCTTAAAACTGTGACATACGGAACGAGCTCTGCACCTTTTCTGGCCACCAGATGCCTCAAACAACTGGCGATCGATGAAGCATCAACATTTCCACTTGCCAGCAAAGCTGTTATGTCAGATACGTACGTCGATGATATATTATCTGGATCGAACTCAAAAGAGGAGATTATGAAGTTGCAACATGAAGTTATTAAAATGTTAGGCACGGCTGGTATGTCACTTAAAAAATGGTGCTCGAACGAGCCTGATGTTCTACTAAAGGTGTTAGATACGGATCGTGAACAGCTTCTTCATCTGGATGATTCTAGTTTCGTTAAAACTTTAGGCATGTATTGGCAACCAGATGTGGATATGTTTCATTTCCATGTCAATCTGCAAGACCGAGCAAAAGGTAGAATTACTAAACGATCAGTTATTTCCGACATTGCCCGAATTTTTGATCCTCTAGGACTTGTATCACCAGTTATCACTGTGGGAAAAATCTTCATGCAGAAACTTTGGGAGCTAAAACAAGATTGGGATGCCTCTTTGCCTCAAGAACTTTACACCAAATGGACGACATATCGAGCTGAGCTTCCGAAATTAAACTTACTTCAAGTAAAACGTCATCTGTTTGAAAAAGACTCACCAGACGAAGTAGATTTACACGGTTTCGCCGATGCCAGCGAGTCTGCTTATGGAGCGGCCATCTACACTCGTAGTGTTAACAAGAATGGTGATGTTATTGTATCATTATTGTGTTCTAAATCTCGCGTAGCTCCACTACGAAAGACGACCATTCCGCGCCTAGAACTTTGTGCTGCTCATCTGTTAGCCATTCTAATTAGCCGAATCCTTCCGATCCTGAACTTCAAGGTCAATCACACTATATATTGGACCGATTCTACAATCGTTTTGTACTGGATCAAGTCTTCGGTGTCTAGTTGGAAACCGTTCGTATCAAATCGTGTGGCAGGAATTCAGCAGCTTACAGACATCGATAACTGGAATCATGTAGAATCAAAATTGAATCCAGCAGACATTGTTTCACGTGGTCTCATGCCTAGAGAATTTCTACAATCTACATTGTGGTTCAATGGACCTGCGTTTTTATCATCGCCAGATAAATATAAATCACCAGCGCAAGTCGAATCGTATAATGACGTACCCGAGCGGCGAAAGTACAAGGTTGCACTTACAGCAACCGATGGATCTTCAGAATTTCTGCACAGCATCAAATATTTCAACAACATCAGATCGTTGTGTAACGTCATTGCTTATGTTAACCGGTTTATTAATAATGCGAGACCCGTGAGAAATAACAACGAACGCAGGTCCGGCCCCTTGTCATCCAATGAACTCAACATGTCCATGCTATTGATTGCCAGGATAATACAACGGAGAGCATTCGGGAATGAGATTGCTGATCTGCAGAAGGGACATCCCATTTCACGAAAGAGTCGTCTTATTTCCCTTTCTCCATTCTTAGACGAGAAGAATATTATTCGTGTTGGTGGTCGCCTTAATAAGTCTAACTTATCCTATACATCCAAACATCCTATCCTACTCCCTCCCGAACATCCATATACTTATAATCTCCTACGTTTTTATCATTATAGATATTTGCATCTTGGCCCACAAGCATTGTTAGCCGCAGTCCGTGAGGAATATTGGCCACTTAATGGAAGACGTCTCGTTTCAAAAGCCTTTCGACACTGTTTCCGATGTTTTCGATTAAGGGCGAAATCAAGACAACAAATGATGGGTAATCTGCCAACATTACGAACAATCATTGCCCCCCCATTTACTTCAACTGGATTGGATTTCTGTGGACCGATTTCCATTCACTACAAACTACGAGGCAAGCGACCAGGCAAAGCATATATCGCAGTGTTTATCTGTTTTTCAACAAAGGCGGTTCATTTAGAAGTTGCGTCGGACCTGACTACTGAAACCTTTATTGGCGTTTTGAAAAGGTTTATAGCCACCCGAGGATTACCTCAAAATATTTTCTCTGATAATGGGACAAATTTTGTGGGCGCGAACTCACAACTGAAGACACTAAACGATTTAATCACGTCTCAGCAGCGTGATCCAGAAGTCATCAAATACTGCCAACAAAATCGAATTACCTGGCATTTTCAGCCACCCGCTGCTCCACATTTTGGGGGACTCCATGAAGCCGCAGTAAAGTCCAGTAAATTATTATTAAAAAGGACAATTGGCGATGCATCATTGACCTTTGAGGAGATAAACACGGTCATCAAGCAAATTGAAGCAATCCTAAACTCGCGGCCAATAACACCACTTTCATCAAGTCCAGATGATCTTCAGCCACTTACACCAGGCCATTTCCTGATTGGACGTCCTCTCACCACTATACTTGAGCCTGATATTCAGACTGAAATGGTTTCATCTATCCGCCGATGGCGTCTAGTCCAACAGATCCAGCAGCAATTTTGGTCCAGGTGGACGAAGGAATACCTTGCCGAATTACAACATCGCCGCAAGTGGATGACACCAACTGAGCCCTTGGTTATTGGAGATTTAGTGTTAGTCAAAGAAGATAATCTGCCACCTCTGAATTGGCGACTGGCTCGAATCATCAAATTACATTATGGTGACGATAAATTATCAAGAGTGGCTACAATTAAAACATCTACCGGCACTATGGTACGAGCAATAACGAAACTATGTCCTTTGCCTCGAGAAGACGAGAAATTGAAGGAACAATCCCTTCAAGGCGCGGAGAATGTTAAAGATCCATAACAACTAAGTACAGCCCTAATCAAAATCATATTTTGATTGTACTGTAATTTATATAATACATCATGTACTAAGTTAAATTACCTATATATGTATGAATAATTTGTTTTGTATTCGTGAGAATTATTAATGTATTCTAATTAATACTGTTACTCTCGAGTGCAAATTGCTATTTTGTATTTACAATAAATCATTCTGTTTCTGTTAGTCAAGCTTAAATAATCATTTTTTATTGTTGTATTTTTGGATAGAATGTGTTTCATTTTGCCTGACTGGTAAAGTTGAAAATAATTACTTAATCGTGTGGTGTGATCAATAAATAATCTTGTGTGTGATACCAAGAACAAACTCGTGTAGTTTGGGTTCGGAATTCAAAACAACTTCTACAATCTCAAAAAGGCTTGAGATTTCAACAATCTCAAAAGGCTTGAGATTTTTGTTGCCGTCCTGAAGAACACATGACATTTCCCATTTAATTTAAAGTTACTTTTCAAGTGCAAAGAGTTTTTTGAGAAAATTTTTGTTTTAATTTTGTATTTTAAATATTTTCTTTAAACAAACAAAGTATTTAGTATCCGTTATGTAGTTATTTATTTGACAACTAAATCATTTGTGCTACCAAATAATTTTTGCGGCTGTTTTTTAGGAAAAAATAAATCCGATTCCATTTTTCTCAAGTAAAGACGGCTATAGTCAGTTAGTTCGATAGTTTAGTTTTTAAATCGAAATATAATCCATTGACTTTATTTCCATTTCTCTTTAGATTTTTGATCTAGTTCAGTTAGACTAGAAATAAAGTAAATAAAGTCAATTATGAAAAAATTGGTTCGATGAAATAAAATAAAGGAAATAGGGGCAATTGACTTTTTCTCCATTTACTATGGAAATAATATAAATTGACTTAATTTCTTATTCAAGATAATTGGCTTTAAGATATACAACAAATTTAAATTACATTGACAAAATTGTTACGTTTAATAAACTTGCTGCTTTTAACATCTATTGTCTACCTACACCGTATCCGTAATGAAATACTTTTTACTTTTGCCTTACAGGATTGTATGAATTTCCAACATAACGAACAAAAATTTGTGTTCGTTAAAAATATTTCATTGGGGATACGGTGTTACTGTGTATCGTAAACATTTAATAATTTGTTAGTAAATTGTTTGGAAAAAAAATCTTCGAAAATATTTTAACATTTGCAGTACAATTAGAAGAAGCGACAAGATCGGTAAAAACTCTTTGTTCTGTACAGGCATACCTCGTTTATCGCTCATATTGCGTTCCTGAAAATTGAGCGTTAGCAGAAACAGCGTTAAAAGAGGTGCTATTTACACTAAAATTTAACATGTTGTTTTAACATGTTGACTACTGGTGAATGAGTTACTCACATAAAGTTCTGTTAAATTGTTTTTATTTGTACGACACAACTTATATAATAAATTCTGTTGCTATATGAAGCAATTGGTTCACATGTAGGTATCATAAAAAACATTTTCTATTTCTTTTCTAAATACATAGTAACATTTTTCATATGAAATTAAACAAAGAAAACCTTTTCAAAAATATTTTAAAGTTAAAATAATTTATTTTTTTTTTTTTTCATAAAATCAAAAGAGCGCTATAACGAAACAGCACTAAAAGAGGTAGCGTTAATCGAGGTATGCCTTTACCTGCAAGGTTGACGAAGCAATTATTATAAATACTGAAATCCTAAATTAAATTTTCATTTTCCAGAATTTCTTCACTTATTTTAAAAGGCGATACAGTCAATGGCAGCAATTAATTTGACACTGAACGATTCATTTATGTAAATTGTAAATAGTCTTACTTCCAATTACATACTTTATTGCAACTTTACTTCCAATTACTTTATTGCACCGCATCAATTTAAAATTTATAAATAAAACTATACGATTCACTATAATATTGGTAATAATAAATGAAGTCAGTACTTAATTTTCAAATATTTGAACAAGAAATAAAGGCAATTGAATTTATTTCACCAAAAAATGGTAATAAAGCCAATTGACCTTATTTATTTCCGTTGTCTTTATTACACACCTTTTAAGTTACATTATCGAATTTTGATAATTTTATTTATTTTTAAACTTCCTTAAAAGCGTGGGATTCAAAAACTACTTAAAATGTCCCGAAACACATTGCTACTTGTATCCAATATTAGAAACAATTGAAATACATACTTTAGTTCTGATTTTTTTTTTCCGGGAAAGTTTTTGTATGTATAAATCTGTAAACGCAATGTACTACATCGAAATACGAATTGTTCAAAGGTTCGAAATCATTTCAAAAGGAATAATTCTTCTTAAAAAATAATTTTGGAATTCTGGATTGAAACTTTAATTTTAAATTTACAAAAGATGATTTTCTTTGAATTTGTCGAGCTTGAGTAAAATACTAAATGTATTGTTATTATTGTATACAGAGTTCCTGCGTCCAGCGATTTTATTTCTTTTATTTAGCGTTAACTTCTTTAATTTTTATTTCGTTTATATTTGTATTCCATCGAGGTGTGGTTTTATACGACAATAATTACAACTTCGATCATTTGTCTTGATGTTTTAAGAAATTGTATTTATTTACTTCTTATTCATCTCACGTTTTATTAGAAGTCGTCGTGGAAGCACCAAAACACAACAAAAAAGTCAAAGTGTTTATATATATATATATATATATATATATATATATATATATATATATATATATATATATATATATATATATATATATATATATATATATATATATATATATATATATATATATAGATATATATATATATATAGATATATATATATATATATATATGAGAGAGAAAGAGAATAATGTTTAAAAAGTGAAGTGAATGGGGCGATTACTCCCATTCACAAAAAAAAATTTCTTTTAATTATCCATAAGAATTTATAAAAAAAAGTTTAGTTTGAGTAAGAAAAAATTACTGGAAAAACGACAAAAAAAATTTTCCAAGACCGTATTATTACTTTATGCATTCAAGGGTATTTTATATATGTATAGTAATGTAGATATGAGAAATGGCGTTTAGTTGAAATTATGATACATGCACTTACTGACGAGTTTGGTATATAAGCAAGGTCTTGCATTCTCATTGATAGGCAAGAGGTGGACAAGGAAGTATAATCGTGAAATGTCATTTAAATCAACGACGGTTATTGAATTTTGAATAAATGCGTATACGCGACATAATTATATCGAAATTTTCAAATACGTATTTGATAAATCAAATTCTATTCTAAATCCAACTGTCCAGCAGAATGCTTCGAGGCCAGTTATTTCCAACTTAAAACTTTTCCAAAATTTTAAGTATTAAACTATTTTAAAAATTCTACTAGATTGCTTACAGTTATACGCAAAAATATTCAACATACGCAGAAATATTCAACCAAATAAAATTTTTAAAAATATTCCGAATCGGAACGAACTTGGCAAATAAAATTAACGGAACATTAATGGTAGAACTTTATATCTATTTAAGGCAGGCAACATAAAAAAATGTGGTAATTGCGGAGGCATTTTTTTACCAAAAACCATTTTGAAAATTGTGCTGGCCTTTACACTCGAGGCAGTCATTTAGATTTACCTTTAATTTTTCTTTGAATATAATAATTAAGATTAAATTCGTTTTATTTTCAATTTATAATAAGGAAACGGTCAAACCCCAGGGGCCTAAGTAGGCATCGCTAATTACGGAGGAGATTCGCAGGATAATACGATAATGCATAATAAACGAATGATTGATGTACAACATTGCGGGGTTTAAAGTATAGAACGTGGTGTTAGCTTGGCCGTAGGCAAGCAGTTTTCTTTTAAATAAATTTATACATGGCTCTTATGATAGCCAAAAAGAAATTTAAGGAAAGAGAAACTTACAAACAACCCCGGGGCCGACTTGTGTTAAAAATTTGTTGAAAGAAAACCAGATCTAGAAAATTGGAGACGGTGGTTATCAGAAGAATTGTAAAATATGAAATATCAATCAATAAAATAAAATCCTAATTTTAGACTTTAAAAATAAATAATTAAACTTCTAATTGTTTAAGAAAATGTATCCAGAAATTTTAGAAGTAAGGCTAAAGAAATATTAAAATTTAAGAATTTAGAGTCTTGCATGTTCAAAATTTTAAATTTTTAATTCACGACCTGTTCAATCTGTCAATAGCGTAATGGTAGCATATCGAACACTGCCCGTGTTTTAGAATTTATAGCTAAAATTCTAAAATACACGTTAATTAAGAAACGTAAAAATTTGGAAAAGCTGGATTCGCCACTCGATATAACTTCAGTAACTATATAATTGTACTAATAACTGTATTGACTTGGGCACTTAAAATGAATTTGTGTACATGCAATCAATATACAACTTTAATTTTTATTTTGTTTTTACAAATAACACTGAAGGTTAATGAGTTAATGGAAGATGAAATTCTTTGATATTGAGTTTTAGTGAAAAATGGTGAAGGAAAATTTCTTGCCCAAAAAAATTTATTTTTTACTTTTTAGTAGCATTTTCATATTTTATATTTTTTAGTCTTTAGGTAATTTGTAATCAATTTTTTATTCAAAGCTTCAAATTAATGTATACTAGGTAGTAAACTAAGTATATTTATGTAACGGGAGATGCCCGGTAGAATTTAAATGAAACGTACACATATTAAACTGTAATTTTTTAATTATTAATAAATTTAAAGAATACGGTTAACAATTAAACCACAAAAAAAAATTTCGCTTATAATTCAATTCGCTCCCGAAACGCTTCAGTGCTTAACCACCGTTTTATCACCAAGTCTAATAAGTTATAATTGTGTATTGCGTTGCTCCGTTATTTAGATGTATTTCTACATATAAAGATTAGGAATAAAAAAATGTATCGAAGTATAGTATCGATCTCCCGACCCCCCACGAGTTGTAGTCGATCATTAATACCACTCGGCTAGTAGAAATTATTGACCGTTTACTTTGTAACTGTAATTTTTCGGAAAGTTCTTTTTATGATACTAACTGGTTCCTCGTGAGAAACTCCGTCTCATTTTTTGCACCTGCGTTGGATCACAGTTAGGACGATAACGTCGTCCTAACAGTCAATTAGTGTGGACGCGATTTCTCACAACGAATATTCTAGTATCAAAGATGAATAAAAAATATAAATACATTTAATATATATATATATATATATATATATATATATATATATATATATATATATATATATATATATATATATATATATTTATACTATTTTTTTTTTTTATTTAAATATTTGTATAAAAGTCATGGCCATCTCATCGGAATTTAACTGTTTTATGCTAATATCAATCTATTAGTCAACTTTGAAAAATATGTGATTTAAATGTTTTGTCACATAGACAATTTTGATTTAGGATTTTTTTTTATTTTAAGATAGTTAGCGAGTTATTGGACTACAAAACTTACGTTAAGTTATGACAGGAAAGGCAAGATAATCGCATTCTGTACGATCGTAATATTTGATCTCGAAATGTCACCAGGATTATAATCACGTTTGATCTTGATTAGTTCTCCGGCAGATGATTTATATATTTTCACTTTAAAGTCATCATGATTATGAACATCGTTTAAATCATCGTGATTTATATAATTATTAATATTACGTCAAATATAGAGCTCGGTACGACCATCTGGTTGGAGTTGTCAAGTGTGCAACCGGGGCATGCCTGACCTGTATACCATTTTTTTTATAATGTTAATGAAAAACAAGTTTCAAATCAAATCTAAAATAAATTCATTTAATTATCAAGCATGAATCGTAGATGTTTAATCATTCAAGATTCAATTAATTATTTAGTAAGGTCCTAGCCTGATCCTACAGTTAAACTTGATTTTAGAATGCAGTCAAACAAATTGTTAATCAATGTGATATTGTTTCCAAATCCTATCTATACATTTAATTACAGACGATTTGATTGTTCTACTCACTTCTCAGATTTGATAATATGTCCCAATATTGAATTAGGAACATTAAGTCCAGTAAGGAAAAAAGCTGCACTTTAAAAAAGTACAATTTTAAAGTAACTCAACCACACGCGCGTCATGCAAAATGCTAATAATCTTGAAATATCTTAAGTATTCTTGAATAATTTATAAGCGGATCCTTCGAAAAATCTTGAAAATTTAGAATAATCTCACGCATCATGAACTTTCGAAAATAATTTAAAAAATAATCTCAAAAAATCATGTACCATTTTTTCTCGAGTTTAGTGCAAATTAGTGTCATTAATATCTCGAAATATAATTCTAAAATAACTAAGGATTTTACAATTATTTTTTCGAGATTTTAATGACACTAATTTGCTTTAAACACGGCAATTTTATAATCTCAAAATCTTCCGGTAAACTTGAATTTTGATTTTCTTGAAAATCTATACTAATCTGTAAGTCTGCAAAATCCTGCAACTCAACGCTACATAACTCCATATTCATGTCACTATCTATCATATTAACTCTCAATTCTTTACGATTATTCATAAGTCTGTAACACTTGTACTAAAAAAAACTCCACGCTAAAAGAACTCTAAGCAATTCTCATCTGAAGAATTATTTAGAAACCTCTACTAATCTCCGAAATCTTTAATAATCTTTAGCTCGAATAATCTTGAGTAAGAATAATCTCGTGTACTTCGAATAATTTCAACGAAATATCTCAAATTTCTAAGATTGAAGCCCAATTTAAGCATATTCCAGATATATATTTATTGAAAACATGCGTTTTATTTAAAGTTTGATGCTTAAAGAAATTGTGATTTGTCTAATAAAATCGGGTAGAACGATTAAAGTAATTAAATACTATATTACATAAAACTCAACTGTTCATGTGGGTTTTACAAGAGAAGTGGAAAAGAGCTAAAAATGAATAATCAAGCAATTCGAATAATTTCACCGAGTAACATGTGTGTGACCATGTTAACAGCCGAAATTGTGGTAATGCTTAACTGAATTATTTTGCCTTTGAAATCCCAGAATTACGTTGGTTTGTTCGAAATTAATTTAATCGAATATGCTGAAAATTTAATTGACTCCGGTTTCATTTTTAAATAAAATAATGCGCCTATACTCGATTATGTAATACCCTAGACAGACCGTGGTTTAATAAATCCGATTTCCGCTAAACTGGTTTAAGTTTCTATGCAAAAACAAAGGTATTAGCTACATCGAGGTTGAAGCACTGCGGCTAGTCTCGAAAAATTCAGTAAATCGGTTTTATTAAATCGCAGTGTGTCTAGGGTATAAGGGTGTTTTGTTGACGAATGCAATTTAAAGCAGCGTGCACCTGAATCCAATTTAGAACTTTTGAAGAATTTTGTGCCAACGAGGGTGTAAGAACGGAAAATAGGGGGGCGAGTAGCAGGGACAGCAGAGACGCAACGATTTCAACAACAACGTCAAGCAACACTACTTACAGTTAGTACAAATTTGGGTGACCGCATGGGAACATGATGATGGAACGAAATCTCGCCCCCCTCACAACCGCCGATGGAAAAAATGGTGAAGGGAATAATAATAGTTGTTTACAGCTTTTCAGACAAAAGAGTTTGCGGCACCAGGAAATTTGTGTTGTCATTGTGTCTTCTTACAGGTTTGGAGCAGTAGATGAACTTTAAATTGTATTGTCTTGTGCTAAATAAATTACTAAAAATATATATTACTAAAACAAATTTACTTAACTATCAACTACTTATGTGTCTGGAACCGGGTTTGAGTTCTATGTTGCTAACATTCCTTCCTTTCCCATTCCATCTTGTTATATGTATGTATGTAAAAACGTGTACGACGGTGGCCTGGCCAGGGGCGGATATCACAACTATTAGACTCATGTGGTTATCGATGTGGCGCCTTCCTTTACGGGGTGAAATATTGTTATGTTGGCTTCATGGAAAAAAAGCTGAGTATGATGGTACATATTTCCTTGGTAAGGGAGAGTTATGGTGTCGTGTGCAACATGGGTAATAGTGGTGTGGTATTTGCATTTATAATACGGGAGACTTGCTTAATGCTTGATCGTACATCGCAATCAATCAAATCAATCAATCAACGAGGGTGTAAGAACGGAAAGTAGTTTTAAAGAAGAGTTAGTTGAACTAAAAAATCACGTTCGATAAATGTGAGCGGAAAATGTGGAACGAAATTCGAAACTATCGAAAATTTAAGAAATAGTTATGCTAGAAGATTTGTTTAGTCTTATTTGAAATTGCAAAAAAATGTCACAAAATACTAGAATTATTTTAAAACGGATAGTTGTTGATTTCGGAGCAAAAAAATAAAATATTTACTAGATGTTTGTTTCAAGTTTGTTTGCGTACAGTTTAAATAAAAAACGCTTCGAAACTAATTAAATTTCCTCTGCCCTAAGTCGGTGGTTGCAATAACTTGATCAATCACTTAAGAATATTGTTTTAATGTCGTATCGTAAATGGATCATAGCAGAACTCCAAAGTACAGGATTTCGTTTGAGACAGTCCCCTCAAGTTTCACACCAAGATCAATACCAATAAAATAGTGATGGCTACGGAATTTTAAAATAGATAATGCGATTTTAGAGTTGTGTCAAAGTATATTTATAAATTGATGCAAATTACACACAATGGCATTAACAAGACCAAATAAAACTACCAAAAATATTTCTGGAAGCATTTTTCTTTTATTAACCGGCTCAAATAAGTAATGTTGTCGATGACTGTGTCATTCAGAATAATTGTAAGTTTCCGGGAAAAATTCTGTTTTATTTACCAGCTCCTACAATCGCGCTCCTACAGAATTTTAGAGTATTACCAAAACATCTAAATGAAGAGATTTTAGGTCAGAAAAGTAATTTCTTTTTATTATTATTTTACACTGCTATACTCCCGCTCCTATCGAATTTCAAATTCAATTTATACGACATTCAGAACCAGGTTAATGGTTTCACAATTCTCCCGATAAAGATAAGTATATAAGTAAGTAAGAATTATAATTTACATACATCTTAAATACACCACACATCAATATAGTTGTCGTTACATCGTTGTCTTTAAGAAAAAAAAATCAAGACTTTTTTTTCATTTCGCTTATACTTTGATTTTTAGTTTGATTTTTTATTTAACCATAAAGTGGGGACGGTTAATACATAAAGCCCCACTTTGATTTTTAAACATTCATTCATCTATCTGAAGTGAAAGGTATTCGTTCGGAGAGTAGTTTTGTATTGTTTAAAATAATTCAATATTTATTTTTATTTATTTAATTTTTTTTTTGTTATTTTATCAAAGTGTTTAATATTATTAATTTTGTGTGCGACTGTGTGTATGTGTATGTGTTACATATAAGAGATTTTTTAAGAGGATTAATAAAAAGAAAATTCAATATGACATTCTTAGTTAATGGTGTACTAAGTGTGTGAGTGTTAAGAAGTGTAATTTTTCAGCTAAAGAAAGGACTCTAAAGTTAAAGGACTCTAAAGCTAAAGTTAAAATTTGGTGCGTGTTCTTGAGTGATCTTTTAAGTGATATTCAAGATATTATATTTTATTAACCGATTTATATTGATCCAGTAGTATACAGTAAACGAAATCTATAAATTAAAAAAGTGAAAGTGAAAGAAATTTAATAAAACTAAGATGCTTCGATCCATGTAAGTTTTGTAAATTCTTCTTTCGAAATATCTTAAGGTTTCGTGACTTACGAAATCTTACAATATAAACAAATCGTGATCTTTTATCGACTCTCTCGGCGTCGCGATCGATTGAATGAAATTTAGAAGACAAAAAAAAATATTTAATTAAAAATCAAGGCTTTTCCCCGCGCAACCGGTGAATAAATACAAAACTTTCGAAAAGTGAATGTGGCATGCGGCCACACAATTTATACATACACTTTCATCAGCTGTTATTTTTTCGGCAATCCTCTCGATTTTCGAAACCTCGGACACAAGCAATAAATAATACAACAATAAAACAAGGTCGGATGTTTGAATGTGTGTACTATGTATATGTCACTTTTACTTTCAAACGGCACGAGCGGCGAGATACGACCAGAAAACCGGATTATAGTTTACCTTTAGGCAATCACCGTTTGAAGGTTTTGTTGGTTTCGGCCATATTTTTTTTTTAAATTGTGAAAGCTATATATATATATATATATATATATAT
>OY282561.1:11635862-11787647 GCA_958295665.1 Tipula vernalis
ATATATAGTATTATATATATAAATATATATATATATATATATATATATATATATATATATATATATATATATATATATATATATATATATATATATGTATATGTATATGAACGCATATATATTTTATTTCAAATAATTCAATGACGTCAAAACTAACTGAAAAGTGAGAGTATCTTTAAGATTAGAATATATATAAATATTCCGGTGTGTACACTTACATAACAGACTATATACAGGAAACTATTTTTCTTTTATAATTACAGATTAATAACATATTTTCTCTTAATAATAACAATAACAAGTGGTGATGAATTCGAGACCGCACATAAAAACAGTTATATAAATAGTAATAGTGAGTTAAATAGTAAATTTGAAACATCTGATCAAATAATAAATAAGAAATATGTAGTCAAGGAAAATTTCAATCATCATAAGGGTGAAAAATTTTTATCAAAAGAAAAACCTGAGCTAAGCCCTCTATTATCGATCCTAATTGGTGAGGATGTTAAGCATAATATTGAAATGTTAAGTAATGGTGATAGTGATAGTGATATTACGACCATTAATAGCGTGCTAACAACAACAACAACGGCGCCACCACTTCCACCCCTAAAAGATTCAAAAATATTAAATAATTATGATTTTGATACCGGCTTTAGTGGACTAGTCGATCAATCGATAAATTTAGATGTGGCCGGTACGGAAAACAAAAAAACAAAAATTGTATCAAAATTGGGCGAAAATGGTGAAGAAATTGAATACGAATATGTTTACTATTACTATGACGATGATGAAGAAGGCACCGGGGCTAAATCCGATGCAACAAAAAAAGATGGTAAGCATTCAACAAAATTATTTTATCCATTTTCCATTTATACATAGATCAGAAAATGGTTTGGAAATTCCAATAACCCAAAAACAAGCCCAACCAAATGAAAATCTATATATAAATCGTATACTTTTCCGAAATTGCAGATTCTAAATCCGAAAAATCACGGTACACGACAATTGATCGCTCCCAGTCATCAACAAGTGGAGAAAATGGGCAAATGACTAGTGATATCGAAGATGTAAGTATCTCTCCTATATAAATCGACCATTTTAATTGTAAAATGTTTTGGTATTATAAATATAGGTTGCTTTGGAACGTCTTCCACAGAATACCCGTTTTCCACCACGTAACACCAAACCAGTTAATCCAACAGAAAGTATTGATGTGGTTCAACAACCAAAACAAAAAATTGGTGTTAAACGACCAAGCCTTGAGCTAGTCGATAGTGAAAGTTTTAACACAAATGAAAAATTACAAAAAGGTCAACGTATTGTCGAAAACGAACGCGAACGTCAACAAATTAGTGATAATCTAAATTTGGATGCCGAAAGTACAACCAGCTTGGATTTAGGTGATATTGCAACAACACCAATTATGGATAAAGTTGCACTTGACTTGTATGCGATCGTAAATGCGAATTTAGATTCGACAACGAATTTTGATGACCTGCTACACATGATGGATGGCGAAGAAGATGATGGGATTACGGTAAGCACGGTTGAAACAGATTTAACCACAACTGATGATGAGGCTGAAACTGCACCACCCACAACAACCACAACAACAACTACGACAACCACAACAACTACGACTACAACAACGCCAGAACCAACTACCACAACAACAACAACTGAAGCACCAGTATCAGGAGTAAGAGGAATTGCTGGCCAAAAGAATCGTTTTAGATTTAGAAGTGGATCGAATAGCCAACCAACAACTGAGCCGAGCACAACAGCTACCCCATCTGAGCAACAGTCATCTCAAAAAATTGAAGGAGGAACTCAACGTCCTAAATCACGATTCAGTAGGCCATCGTTTGGTGGGCCACGCAGTCGTCCAACAAGCACTACGACATCAGCGGCACCAGTCGAAGAAGAACCAATTGAAGCTGAAGTTACAAAACCAGTTCAATCATCACGACCAACTACAGGTTCATCACCCGAAATTCGCACACGTAATCGATTTAATTTAAGAGGTGCAATTAAACCAACAACAACAACAACTGCATCACCATCAAAATCCGAAGAGGCAGATACTACCAGTAGTAATGGAGGTAGCGCTAGTAGTTCAGCACCAAGTGGTGGATCGCGAGTATTAACACGACCGCGTCCGGCATTTAATTTACGACCCGGTCGTGGTCGTGGCGCCGCCCAAACTACAACTGCAGTTCCCGAAGTAAACGAATCCGAAAGTGATGATGAAGCAGAGAACGAAACACAACAAAAAGTTGAGGAGATAACGACTAAACCGACATTACCAACAAGTGGAAATCGTCGTCTTAATAAACCAACAGGAAATCGTTTTTTGGGAAGAGGTCGATCGCCCGCCTTAAATTCAGCAGCCAGTAAATCTAAAGAAACCGATGATTCCTCACCATCAGCCGATGCGGAACAACCAGCAGCTGCCGCCGAAACTAATGAAAATAGTGATGATGAAACAACACCAACACCTGCTTCAACGGCCGCCGGACTAAATCGACTTAAACAACGTCCACGCATCCAAATAAATAATAACAAAGCATCGGAACGTGTTAAAGTCCAAACGACACAATCGTCGGTTGCAACTGTTAATCGAAAACCAAATCCATTGTTAGCAAGGCGACGTATTGCTGGTTTAGGAGGAGTATCATCGACGACACCACAAGCCGCTGACGAGGCTGAGTCAGCCGAACCAACCGATGATAATGACAATGACAGCAAAGAATCAGAAGGATCACGGGTGTCGAATAGTGATCAACCAAAAAAAGAAGCGGTTGAAGAAAATGACGAAAGCAAAGAAACGGAGCAACCCGAATCGGTTGATGCACCAACCGAAGCACCTAAAGGACTAGGTCTGCTAGCAAATCGTAAACGATTACAAATACGTCGGCCAGGCACATATGCAGCAAATAGATAAAATAATTTAACATTTTTTTTTTTTAATTTAATTCTAAACATAAAAATTCAAAAAAAAAAAAAAAGAACAAAAATTGGAACAAAATTTAACAAAAAAAGTTTTGCATATACTTGTATGTATGTTGTGACTGAGAAACTCATTTTTATTCTGCCAATTTTATAATTTTATGAAAAATATAAAATAAATTAATTTAATATAATAATAAGAAACAGACTATCATCTTAATCAAGAAATCCAATTAAGACACTAAGAATAGTATCCGAAGATCACCCAATTATATTTTAAGCAGGTGAGTTCACAGAATTCTTCCCATGATATGATATACAACACAGTCCAAAACTTCTTCAACTATTGTTTATCAAAGTCTTTTAATTTATTTAAAATATTTCCAATAATGATTCAGAGAAGTGTCTGCTTGTTTGCAGCAATGCATAAATCCAGAATATTCCATGCCAACAACAAAGACTTTTTCAGTGATAGTGCATACACGAGGTCGTTTTTTTACCTTCTTAACCAACCAAATAATTCATGGTTGACTCATGAAAGAATCATATTTTGTCATCCGTAAAAATATAACCTTCTAAAGTGACCCAATGTCCAGTTTATCATTCTTACAAAATTATTGATTTCTCCAAATGAACTACTATTCATTCCTTTCAGTTTTGACCAGTATGGAGTTGGTATGCTTGAATTACCAAGAACTACTTAGCATTGTTGAAAGCTTTTTAAAACAAAGACCACTCTTCATAGCACAAAATTATTTTAATATGTTGCAAAAGCTAAAACCCAACATAAAGTAGAAGGTATTCAGTTAAATTGATATATATATATATAATCTCTAAAACTACCAAATTCAATATGACATCCAAAAAAAACCCAGCCGTTAGAATCTCGAGAAAATATTAATTTTGCTTTCAAGCTTTTTAATTATTTTGCAACATGATATTTTGTGATAATATCCCTCCCCCACATGTAATTTGAGAATTTAATTTGATTCTACTTTTAGTTCAGAAGGAAATGTTAAACAAACTATTTATTAATCAACAGTAGTATCTACTCACTTTGATTGCACCCCTTATACTGGGTAATATCACAGAAGAAAGATTAACCAGAATAGTCTAAATATAGAATAGATTAAAAAGATTAACCAGAATAGTCATAACGCTGTTTTTGTATGGAAAAATTTGGACTCATTTTTTTGACCTTGATTCGCCGAAGGTAAGAGAAAGTTGGGTTATGTATTCTTTGGTTTACTGGTTTTTATTTGAAATAATAAAATAATAAAAAAATATTCAAAAAATTCATAATATTCGAAAATAATTATACTTCAATGTCCAAAAAAGAAGGTAAGATGAAAAAAAAATTTGATCCACGCAATGTCTATTCTGGTTAATCTTTCTTCTGTGGTAATATGTTGAATGAAGGTCATGAAAGTTTTCAAAATTGAGGCGTTTAACTTTGAATGAATTAGTCAGGCATCAACCGGAACTGATATCTAGAATTGCACAAAAATAAATTTATCAATTTAAAAGTAATACTAATTAAGTATTACTAATTAAATACTAGCATTACTTAATTAGAATTGCTTCTAAATTGAATAGTAATACTAATTAAAATAATCACGATTAACTTTGTCTTCAGAAACCATACATTCAGAAACCGTAATTTACCAATTCCAAAAGTTTACTATTAAGCGCGTTTTTTTATTCGCTCCGGATAGCTGCTATCGAGAGCCGTCATATGAAAAGTGGTTCCGGATAGCGCTCCGTATAAATAGGTAGAGCCAAATATTTTTTATATCAAGTTTTCGCTAAACAATTGAATTAAAAATGATAGTTTGATGTTAAATAAGTTTAGTTTACCAACAAATAGCGCGTCAAATTTAAATTTAGGCGTAGAAAAATGACGGCTCTCGATAGCAGCTATCCGGAGCGAATAAAAAAACGCGCTTATTGTCACTTGCCACCGTAAAAAATATTCAAATACAACAAGAATGTTAGAGAATATTACCCAATTCCAAACAGGTGAGTTTAATTTTTCCCATAAATAAGACGGGGCAAAACCTCTGTAACAATTTTCTATCCAAAATTTTACAGTGCTCTTGCCACAAACATAAAGACCTCTGGTTTTCCAATAATACACACTCTATCTTCATTTTTATGGAGTTCGACGATGTTGCTGTTGAACAACTACATCTCTTCCTTGTCCTTGTGGACGAGTGGAAGCGCTTAAAACGATCGTTCTGTTGGTTGTGATAATTACGTTCAGTTGAGAATAATCGTTCAATTGTAATATTAAATAACTGTAGTACTCACCATGATTGCGCCCATTTTCATATGTTGAATGAAGATCATGTTAAATCGTGAAATACCACATGACTGAATGAATTTGTTTTAAAATTGTGGCATTTAACTTTGAAATTTGAATGTCGTGCATCATGCAGAAGTGGAGGATAGTAAGTACACAAAAATAAATTTATCAATTTAGACGACATACTAAGCAATTAAAATAATTACAATAATTTTGTCCTCAGGCGAAAACCGTAATTTATCAATTTCAAAAATTGATTACTGTCACCTACCGTACTGCTATGTATTCTATATTTTTAATGTCACCAAATTCTATGTTATTTCTACACAATGAAGTTACAAGCGATTCGCGACCGATTAGTTGACATGTGTTTTTTATTTTTATTTTTTTTTGACATTTGGGTGTATGTAAAGTCGCGGCGAACATTGTCCAAGTCAAAAGAAAATTGACGATTTTTCAATTTTCGATTCGAAATTAATCAAAGAATTACCAAGAACTACTTAGCATTGTTGAAAGCTTTTTAAAACAAAGACCACTCTTCATAGCACAAAATTATTTTAATATGTTGCAAAAGCTAAAACCCAACATAAAGTAGAAGGTATTCAGTTAAATTGATATATATATATATAATCTCTAAAACTACCAAATTCAATATGACATCAAAAAAAACCCAGCTGTTACTCTTGGTTCTTACCAAAAGTCGATTGCAAATATTTGCAAAGGGAAATTTTTTTATTTACAGGAAATTTTTTATTTACAAACAAAACCTGCTAAAATTCTCTTTAGAAAGCCGAATGTATTGTATACTATTGCTGTAAAATTATCTAAACCACTGATTGTATTAGTGAAACGTCATCGTGTATAGATACGGTTGTGAATACAGTGTAGAAAACATAAACATTCGCATACTACGAAACTAAAAGAGAGTAAAATCTAAACCAATAAAAACGAATCATATGCAACAGTCATTTTATTTAAATATTTTAATTTCAGCTTACTTTAAAGAAAACCCAATATTTAATTTAAAAAAACTTAACAGTTTTTAACCTTATATTTCGACTTGTTGGTCAACTTCTGAGACATTAAAAAACTATTTTTGTAATTAAAAATTCTTAGAAACTATTTTTGACAATTATTTAATTTTTAAACTATAAACAATGTATACAGAAAGAATTTTTCTTTTAAATTTTTTTGTAACGATTTTTTTTATCATTCTCATATTATTTTATAGCCGTCTTACTTTGGTAACTGGAATATTAATTGGTATAGAAATTAAAATGCAAATTATGCTCAAAATAAAAACCGAAAATAATTTGCCATTTTTTCGGCACGTAATATTTCCAACTCGTGCAATTTTAATTTCCTTCTCCGTTTATATTTTCGTGGCTCCGTCTATAAATATAAAATAGAATACACATTGACATGACAAATATTATAATTAATTCTCCACCGTAGTAGTAAATGGAGTAAATGGAGTACTTACAATCGATTGTCTCTTCACGGCCGTATTCATGTCACTGTGTTGAATTAAATCTAGTGACATTACAAATAACTCTTGACACACTTGGCAGTAATAAGGTGTATGGGAATTTCCCCTTTTGGTGTCAGGGCTCGAATGATGTGATCGTAATGTTCTCGCAATACAACTCGCAGATTAAAGGCTCGAG
This sequence comes from Tipula vernalis, assembly GCA_958295665.1. Taxonomy (NCBI): domain Eukaryota; kingdom Metazoa; phylum Arthropoda; class Insecta; order Diptera; family Tipulidae; genus Tipula; species Tipula vernalis. Next base: position 11,642,787 of record OY282561.1, read on the forward strand.
GGCACACTGAACAAACGTAAGGTTTTTCACCTGTATAAATCCTTTCATATTTTCGTAATGTCCCACCATCAACAAAAGCTTTCCAACAATAACGGCACCCGTAAGGTTTTTCACCCGTATGAACACGTATATGAATTTGTTGTGAACTACGCGAACCAAATATTTTGCCACACTCGCGACAAGGGAATTGTCGTCCTGTAACATTCGTATGCGAATGACGATGATTCATGAGGGAGCGTCCATCGGGAAATTCTTCTCCGCACATATCACACGTAACACTTTTATTTCGATGCGAAACCATATGCCGAACAGGAATGATTTTTTTCGCTGAAATGTTCCCATAAATGTTTCGATAGGGTTCGACTATCGCGACACAATTTACCATAAAGGCGGCACGAATGTTGAGTTAATTCGTTTGCGTGCACGATACGTATATGAGATTTAATAATTGATTCCTCGAGAAATGATTCACCGCATAACATACATTTCAATGGTTGGCATCGTGTATGCACTTCTTTGTATTTTCTTCAAAACTAAAAAAGGAAACTATAACAGCACATATAAAATTTTAAATCACGTAAACTAATATAAATTACTTTAAAAATCATTTAAACTTACTTTAATTTCTTGTAATTAATTAATTAATGGGGTTTAACTTCACGATTTCTGAGTTTTGATCATAACCTCCTGAATTTTAGCAGGTTATGGTTTTGATTTTGACATTTCGTAAAATTAAGTTTTGTTGTAGAAGAGCAAAAAACAGAGAGTAAAATGCTCAATTGTTAGTTGATATTAAGTAGTGTGTGATATCAACTGGAATTAGTAGTAGTAAGAAACAAAAAAATTTGAATTTTTTTTATATGGTTTTTCGTAGTGACTACTACGGCTGAAGGTTGATATGTATAAGTATGTGTCTGCGTATCAGCAAAACCATCAGGCTTTCTAAAGAGAATTTTAGCAGGTTTTGTTTACAAAGTAAAAAGATGTATGCTTGACTACTTTTGGTTGCAAATCGCATTGTAAATTTGTATATTGTGTGTACCGATATATAATTTTTTTTAATGTGTACTATCCATGTGAACGAAAATCAAATAGATTGCAAATATTTGCAATCTACTTTTGGTGAGAACTCTTATGCTGTGTGCCTTAATCGACTAAACTAACTAAACTAAAAAAAAGTTGAAGCTTCTGCTATTGTTTCATGGGCGGCAACCGAAAAGTCAATTTACGAGGTTACTTTTCAATGACTTTTCAATTTTTCATTTATACTGTAACAAGTGAACATCAAAATCAAAAATAAAATAAAACGGATCAGGGAAAAATAAAAATAAAAATGGAGAAACGCCATTACACAATTCGCTGTAAGTTATAATTTACAAATTTATTTCAATAAATAAAATTTAATAAATTTTTTTTATGTAATTGTACAGAGACACAAGATGAAACAGAGAGATTTATTTTGGCCCGTATTAAACTAGAGGGTTTATTTACTGGGAAATTTTACGACGTAAAATCAAGTTGGGAGTTTCTCGCTCGACCAATAGTTCGCATATGACATTTAAAGAGTCAGCCGTTACTCTTAAATGCTGTCTTATAAATCGGTTATTATTCGACATAATTCCTTGAAAAATTGTAGAGTTATAAGAAGAATAGAGGTTTCGTGGAAGCTGCAATTTAAAGCAAAAAAATGTTGAACAACATAACATAACCTCGTAAATATATTGTGTTGTAATTACTTTGGTTCGATATTTCTGTTTTTTCTTGAATTCTGGTTGCTTAAAAGACGTTTATAATACATCAGAAGTGGGTTGGTAAATAAAAAATGCGGCAATATCATGAATAAATTTTTTTTTTTTTTTTAATTTTACGTTGGGTATTTTCCTTGTTTATTGGCGATTAAATTTAGTTTAGTGTTAGTTGAGGCACAGACAGAGACTTTTATACTAACGCCATCTATTTAAATATTGCATTAACTAACTCGTCGTACTTTAGTTAGTTAGTTTAGTCGATTAAGGCACACAGCATTAGTTAGAATCTCGAGAAAATATTAATTTTGCTTTCAAGCTTTTTAATTATTTTGCAACATGATATTTTGTGATAATATCCCTCCCCCACATGTAATTTAAGAATTTAATTTGATTCTACTTTTAGTTCAGATGGAAATGTTAAACAAACTATTTACTAATCAACAGTAGTATCTACTCACTTTGATTGCACCGCTTAAGCGAGAACCATAGTTAGAATAAGAAAAATAAAAAAAATAACGTAAGAGAGCGAGAAAGGGGATTTATGTGTATTCGACCATACTTAAAATAAGAAACTTAAAATTTTTTTGGAGGGGAAATGAAAACTTCAGCTGTCACTTAAAAAACTTAAAAGGAGCGAAATTTTTCGTGTAAACTTAAGAAACTTAAAAAAGGTTGCACAAATTTTTAACGCGGGAAATGAAAAACTAGTTTGTAAATAGAAATTATGACATTTTCATTAATTATTAATAAATAAATTAAAACGAGAGTATTTGAACATTAAATTAGACTATAATAATTGAGTATATATAATGTATATACATTTAAAACATCAAACAAAAACTTAAACATAACCTAAAAATATTTAATTGAGATATTACATTTTTTTAAAACAAAAAACATTGCATAGTGCTTCTGTATCACTAATTAGAAACAGTTAATGTAAATTAATTCATTTTTTATGATATAAATGAATTTAATATGATTTTTCAGCTTATAAAATTTGAAAAAGGTTGCACAACTTTTTACTGTAGAAAGTAAACAACTGGTTTGGTAAAAATTATAACATTTCGATTAATTATTAATAAATAAATCAGAACGGGAATATTTGAGCATTAAATTAGACAATAAATAATTGAGCAATTTTATTGTACATACATTTAAAACACAAACAAAAATTGAAACATAACCTAAAAAAATTAAATTGAGATATACAATTTTTTTAAAACAAAAAATGTTGTATAGTGTTTCTGAATCACTAATTAGAACTAGTAAATGTAAATTAATAATTTTTTACGATATAAATGAATTTAGTATAATTTTTCCTAAAATAACTGAAAAATCAAACAAAAATATTTCGCTTTGAACTTAAAAATTTTTAAGTTATCTATAGCCGAAATGTCAAAGTGAAATAAGAAAAGCTCAAATTCTTATTTTTTTTATTTTTCTTATTCCAAGTATGGTTACACCTTAATACTGGGTAATATGTTGAATGAAGGTCATGAAAGTTTTCAAAATTGAGGCATTTAACTTTGAATGAATTAGTCAGGCATCAACTGGAACTGATATCTAGAATTGCACAAAAATAAATTTATCAACTTAAAAGTAATACTAATTTAGTATTACTAATTAAATACTAGCATTACTTAATTAGAATTGCTTCTAAATTGAATAGTAATACTAATTAAAATAATTACGATTAACTTTGTCTTCAGAAACCATACATTCAGAAACCGTAATTTATCAATTCCAAAAGTTTACTATTGTCACTTGCCACCGTAAAAAATATTCAAATACAACAAGAATGTTAGAGAATATCACCCAATTCCAAACAGGTGAGTTTAATTCTTCCCATAAATAAGACGGGGCAAAACCTCTAACAATTTTTTATCCAAAATTTTACAGTGCTCTTGCCACAAACATAAAGACCTCTGGTTTTCCAGTAATACACACTCTATCTTCATTTTTATGGAGTTCGACGATGTTGCTGTTGAACAACTACATCTCTTCCTTGTCCTTGTGGACGAGTGGAAGCGCTTAAAACGATCGTTCTGTTGGTTGTGATAATTACGTTCAGTTGAGAGTAATCGTTCAATTGTAATATTAAATAACTGTAGTACTCACCATGATTGCGCCCATTTTCATATGTTGAATGAAGATCATGTTAAATCGTGAAATACCACATGACAGAATGAATTTGTTTTAAAATTGTGGCATTTAACTTTGAAATTTGAATGTCGTGCATCATGCAGAAGTGGAGGATAGTAAGTACACAAAAATAAATTTATCAATTTAGACGACATACTAAGCAATTAAAATAATTACAATAATTTTGTCTTCAGGCGAAAACCGTAATTTATCAATTTCAAAAATTGATTACTGTCACCTACAAGCTACAACGCTACAACTACAGCCGTATTATACAAGTATGTATCGACACATTTGGTTTGTTTCTGTACTAAATAATTGCCTATGTATTCTATATATTTAATAGCTGTATTTTGTTGAGAAATTTACAACAACAATTGCACGTGACAGGAATTAAATAATTCGAACAAAAAATTTGAGTTATTTAATTCTACCTCAAACAAATAAAATACGTAACTGCTTGAATGAAAAATAGGAGAAATACCAACATAGAATATAAAAATTAAATCGAAAAAATATTTCGCGGCTTATTCTGTTAAGAAAAAAATAACTCCAAAATAATTCGAATTAATTTTTTCTCAACAAAATACAGCTAATGTCACCAAATTCTATGTTATTTCTACACAATGAAGTTACAAGCGATTCGCGACCGATTAGTTGACATGTTTTTTTTATTTTTATTTTTTTTTTTTTTTTTGACATTTGGGTGTATGTAAAGTCGCGGCGAACATCGTCCAAGACAAAAGAAAATTGACGATTTTTCAATTTTCGATTCGAAATTAATCAAAAGGGGCGGAAAACTTAGTTTAATTTAGAGATAATTATGGTAAGTACAATATTATTATATTAATGTGATTGATTTCGACTTTTCATTTGTAATTCAGCTGGTTTTAGTGTTAGGCGATTTGCACATACCGCATCGGTGCAGCAGCCTTCCTGCCAAATTCAAGAAATTGCTAGTACCAGGACGTATACATCACATTCTCTGTACTGGTAATCTATGTACCAAAGAATCTTTTGACTACTTAAAAACTTTGGCAAATGATGTGCATATCGTTCGTGGAGATTTCGATGAGGTAAGTCGTCGATGAAGTGAAAGTTTTTGTCTAATTCCGTGTATTTTATCTATGGTTTAGAATACAAATTATCCGGACCAGAAGGTTGTGACAGTGGGTCAATTTCGTATTGGACTAACGCATGGCCATCAGGTAATCCCGTGGGGTGACCCGGAATCACTATCGCTGATTCAAAGACAACTGGACGTGGACATTTTGATTTCGGGGCACACACACAAATTTGAGGCGTACGAACATGAGAATAAATTCTATATAAATCCGGGATCAGCAACGGGGGCATATTGTGCTCTTGAATCGTAAGAATATGTCGCACACTATTCACAAGTTACACTAATATCTCGCTTTCTTATTCAAGATCAACACCATCATTTGTTTTAATGGACATCCAAAATTCAACGGTTGTCACATACGTTTACCATCTAATCGGAGACGAAGTCAAAGTTGAAAGGATCGAATATAAAAAAAGTTAATCGCGCTGTTATATACCTCCCCGTTTATTGAGACATCCCGTGGCACGGGCTACCTACCTCAAGAACGTATTTCCCTGTGTCGATATTTATATAAAATATATTTTAAGAAAAAGTCTCAAGATTATTATTTTTACGTGAATTATCATTCCAAATTACAACAACAATTATATATTCAAGAAAATAAATTGTGTTTTAAAAATTGTTACAAGGAACCTGCATAAATCAACCAAGAGAAAGAGTGCCATACTGCCCGCATTCGTTCGCGCGCTATAACCAGTGGTACAAAATTTATGCAGAAAATAAATTTTATCTACCCTATACGAATAGAGATGTCACCTCTGAAAACTGTAGTAAAGTAACGTACCTATATTGAAGCACAGTCTGGCCAAAATAAGCTTTTGAACATCCAGAAGCCTTTTCAGTTATCAACGAAACAAATTAATAAAAGCCTTTTAGTATAACGGACCATATGAAAAAACTTTATACTTCTGACTTACAGGTTTGTATGAATTTTCAACATAGCAAGTCGTTATGTTGCGAATTCTTACAAACTTGTAAGTAAAAAGTATTTTCATTGTGATTGCTATGAATGTAATTACATCAACTTCGACTAAACTTTTTTTAGTTGCGCTATTTGTTCGGAGATGACACCAAAAAAAATTGTATTTGTCAAGAAACAAACCAGACACTCATAAAATATTGTGACGGTGACACCTAGCGTGTGATAGAATAAGTTAAACTAATAGCTTAATGATTTACTGTAACAAATGGAATTTTCCATGATAAAACAGTTCTAAATGTTTCTACACTATTATTACTGGAAAAGTCATTAGCTTTCTGTGCTTTCTTTGGTTTGTGTATTTAAAAAGGCGAGGAGTGCGAGTGTCGGGCGACTGGATGAAAATCCGATATGCCATACGGGCAAATAGCCAAGGATTACACGAAAGGCAATTGGTGTGGCTTTACAACTCGCAACAAAAGAAGGAGGATTTATCGACGAAACTGCAACCTGTATGGACGGTACTCTACAGGACCAAGAAAGTCACAAGGAGATAAACCAAAGGTGGTGCATTTGGATAGGCTGGCCCTGTACAGAGGAGTTGATTTGTGTCCTGTTCGGGACGAACAGGCTTAGGTGAGGGATAGTGTGACGGTGACACCTAGCGTGTGATAGAATAAGTTAAACTAATAGCTCAATGTTTTACTGTACTAAATGGAATTTTACACGATAAAACAGTTCTAAATGTTTCTACACTATTATTACTGGAAAAGTCATTAGCTTTCTGTGCTTTCTTTGGTTTGTGTATTTAAAAAGGCGAACGAAATCAAATTAGATTAGTAGTAGAATTTGGAACGCGATAGAGTAAACTTGTTAGATTATTAGTAATATTTGGTAAGCGATAGTGTAAAGATTAAAAGAAATTAAAAAGTGATTTAAAAAATGTTTTTGTGCGAAATAAAAAGTAAAAGTGATTAGAAAAGTTTGAGAATAATTTATATAAAGTGATTTTGTGAATTTTTATTGATAAACTGTGTTGTAATAAATTTTGTGAAATAAATAAATTCGTTGGGATAAATTAAATTGATTTTGTATTATTCACAATCCCAATCCAGTGATACGAACCTTGAGTGACAAGGCAAAAACGTAACAATTGGTGACAGCGGTAGGATTGTGAATAAAAAGATAAAGAAAATGATTCTCAACGAATTAAAAGTTCCAGAATTAAAGAGGGAACTTGAAAAACGGAGTTTGGCTACTGATGGTAGTAAAGCAGCTTTACAAGCGCGACTACGTGACGCCATGGAGAAAGAAGGGTTGAACGCTGGCCATCATGATTTTGGCGTGGAAATAACGGATGCGGCAACTGTAGATAAGAAAGGAGATAAACAACCGTCGGTCGAAACAACACAACTACCATCTAGAAGTTTCGATTTGTCGCAGTTAGTAGTTGCTATGAACCAGATGATGGGACAGATGAGTCTAATGAAACAACAAAACGAATGACAAATAGAACAACAAAATCAGTCTAACCAAGAAATAAAACACCAGATGGAACAACAAAATCAGTCAAACCATGAAAATAAAAATGAAATGAAACAACAAAACGAGCGACAGTTGGAACAACAAAATCAGTCTAACGAAGAAATTAAACACGAAATGAAAGAACAAGGAGAGGAAATTAAAGACCAAATTGCAGATGGGCAAAAGAGAATGGACGAGAAATTTATCGAGTTATCCACTTCGCTACGTGCGAAGTAGAAAAATTGCAAACTGAAATTCAACACGCTAAAACAAAATTTAAAATGGAGATTCAAGATGTGGAACATAAATTACAAGCTGAATTTCAAACGGAGGTTAAACGTCTCGAGAAAGAGCTAACTGACGTCAAGGCAAGTGGAACAACGACGCAAGTGGTACAAACCGTCCAATCAATCAAGTTAAAGCCACCAACATTCGACGGAACAACATCTTTCGTCATTTTCAAATTTCAATTTGAGACGGCAGCCAATCAAAATCATTGGAGCGATGAACATCATGTCGCGGCATTAATAGTGGCCCTCAAATGCGAAGCAGTAAAGGCTTTACAAATCATCCCGGAACAAGAGCGCAGCAGCTATCTCGAAATTATGAAGGCGCTGGATAGGAAGTACAGCAGTGACCACAAGCGTGAAATCTATCGAATGGAACTGAAAAACCGCTACCAAAAGAGAGGAGAATCACTTCAGGAATTTTCATCGGCAATCGAGCGATTAGTACATCTAGCGCATACCAGTACATCGGCCGATTATATGGGAAGGCTAAAAATTGACGGCATTCGAGATCCAGATACACGCAAGGCGGTGATGTTGTCATCTAAAGCAACGTTCGCGGAAACCGTTGCGTTTGCGTTAACGATCGAGGCTGTGCAGAACTTCACCAGACCGTCATTGTTTAGGCGCCAAATTAATTTGGACGCTATAGGGTACATCGGGCGGTAGGCTTAGGTGTTTAGAATGTGACAAGTTGGGTCACATCTCAATGGACTGTCGGAATGTAATACAGGGAGAGAGTAGACGGCCACCTTTTATGCGGGCAAACGCCGAACGGTCGGGACAAAAGTCTAGAAGTAGCGAGCTAAGATGTTGGGTATGTAACAGGATTGGCCACATCTCGCGAGATTGTTTGGAAGCAAGAGGAAAACGGCACGTATCACCAACTTCTGTAGAAAGTGCACTAAGAGGAGAGCAGGAATCGGATGAACGGATGGCAATAGTCGGTAAAGTGGAAAGGTTAGAAGGCAGTTTGAAGGAACCGAAGCTGGCTTCGCCTTCTGGTTGCCCCATAACATTCATTCCTGTTACGAGTGTAGCACGAGCCGGAAGCAGCGTAACAATCAAGGGCGATGTTGATGGGAGGAATTGTATGATTACAATGGATACCGGAGCAACTCACACAATTGTTCGGAAAGACTTGATCGCAGGAGTTGTGCAGCTGGCTGATGGGTTGAAATTAAGAATGGCAAATGGAGAGAGTGCAATGATTAAAGGGGAAAAGGTCGTAAACATAAGGATCGGTGAAACTCTTTTCCCACACGAAGTTGTGGTCGCAGATATCGTGGACGAAGTCATTTTGGGAACGGACTTCATGAGGGTTAATGGCTTCGTGTTGGATTTTGGACGAGGAATATGGAGTAGCGATAACATCGAGCTGAAACTTAAATTTAACGGTATGGATGCGACAGTAAGGCGAGTAAAAATCACCCATTGCGATGGGCTGCCATCGAAATCTGAAATAATTGTTGAGGAAACCAATGAACACCAGATTAAGCAGAAATTGGATAAGAAGGGCCGAGTTGTGCGAAGTGGAGTGCGAGTGTCGGGCGACTGGATGAAAATCCGATATGCCATACGGGCAAATAGCCAAGGATTACACGAAAGGCAATTGGTGTGGCTTTACAACTCGCAACAAAAGAAGGAGGATTTATCGACGAAACTGCAACCTGTATGGACGGTACCCTACAGGACCAAGAAAGGGACGAGGAGGTAAACCAAAGGTGGTGCATTTGGATAGGCTGGTCCTGTACAGAGGAGTTGATTTGTGTCCTGTTCGGGACGAACAGGCTTAGGTGAGGGGTAGTGTGACGGTGACACCTAGCGTGTGATAGAATAAGTTAAACTAATAGCTCAATGTTTTACTGTACTAAATGGAATTTTACATGATAAAACAGTTCTAAATGTTTTTACACTATTATTACTGGAAAAGTCATGAGCTTTCTGTGCTTTCTTTAGTTTGTGTATATAAAAAGGCGAACGAAATCAAATTGGATTAGTAGTAGAATTTGGAACGCGATAGAGTAAAGATTAAAAAGGAATTAAAAAGTGATTTAAAAAGTGTTTTTGTGGAAATAAAATTTTTAAGTGTACAGTAAAAATTTGAGAATAATTTATATAAAGTGATTTTGTGAATTTTTATTGATAAACTGTGTTTGTATTATTCATAATCCAGTGGTACAAACCTTAATTGACAAGGCAAAAACGTAATGTTACGTTTTTGCATATCACTCAAGGTTCGTATCACTGGATTGGGATTGTGAATAATACAAAATCAATTTAATTTATCCCAATGAATTTATTTATTTCACAAAATTTATTACAACACAATTTATGAATAAAAATTCACAAAATCACTTTATATAAATTATTCTCAAATTTTACTGATCACTTTTACTTTTTATTTCGCACAAAAACACTTTTTAAATCACTTTTTAATTTCTTTTAATCTTTACACTATCGCTTACCAAATATTACTAATAATCTTACAAGTTTACTCTATCGCGTTCCAAATCTAGCTTCTCGAAAGTTCATGACTTTTCCAGTACTAATAGTGTAGTACTATTAGTTTAACTTATTCTATCACATGCTAGGTGTCACCGTCACACTACCCCTCACCCAAGCCTGTTCGTCCCGAACAGAACCCAAATCACCCTAATCACCTCCTCTGTATAGGGCCAGCCTATCCAAATGCACCACCTTTGGTTTACCTCCTTGTCCCTTTCTTGTCCTGTAGGGTACCGTCCATGTAGGCTGCACTTTCGACGACGAATCCTTCTTCCACTGTAGAACGCGGTTCCGTTTCAGCCGCTTTTCGTCAAATCTTCCGCCGTTGGCTTGTTTGCCATAACGATCCCTTATCCAGCCACCGGACACTAGCACTCCTCTTCGCACAACTCGGCCCTTCTTATCCAATATCTGCTTAACCTGCTGTTCATTCGTTTCCTCAAGAATTGTTTCAGATTTCGATTACAGCTCCTCGCAATGGCTGATTTTTACTCACCTTACTGTCGCATCCATACCACGATATCTGCGCCCAGAACTTCGTGTTCGAAAAGAGTTCTCCCGATTTTTATTTTCACGAACTTTTTGCCTTTTATCATTCCACTCTCTCCATTTGCCATTCTTAATTTCAACCCATCAGACAGCTGCACAGCTCCTGCGATCAAGTCTTTCCGAATAATTGTGTGGATTGCTCCGGTATCCAGCGTAATGATACACTTCCTCCCATCAACATCGCCCTTGATTGTTACGCTGCTTCCGCCTCGTGCTACACTCGTAACAGGAATGAATGTTATGGAGCAACCAGACGGCGAAGCCAGCTTCGGTTCCTTCCAACTGACTTCTAACCTTTCCACTTTACCGACTTTTGCCATTCGTTCATCTGATACCTGCTTTGCCAGCAGGGGGTAGCCAATTTCTCACCTGCTATTTTTATTGGGGGAATCTGCATTATTGGTCTTTTGATTCTTTTGGTTGCTTTCCAAAGAGAATAATCAGTACTGTTATCACTAGTTAATTTTCTTAAATAGTTCCTGATTGATTCATCTTTCAATTCTTTGATCTCTCTTCTTAATTGTTGAGTGAGATTGTTCAAATTAGTTTCATCTTGGGGGTCCCTTGTTTGTTGCCATACTCTTCTCGCTTTTTTTTTCTTTTCTATTAAGAGTTCCCTAATTTCCATAGGATAGTTGTTTCCCTTGATTTTCTTTTTAATTTCAGGGGTATTTTCCCAAGCTGACTGCTGTATATCGTTTACAAATTTGTTAACTTCTTTGTCTAATTACTCTTCGGTCTTTAATGGAACCATTAAGTTAATTTTTTCTTCTAGCGATAGTCTAAGGCATTCCCAATTAGTGTGATTATTTAACAGAATTGGGTTTCTTTCTTTCTGAATGATTTTTTCACTTAACATTAAAAGTATCGGTCAATGATCAGAGTTTAAGTCATGGCTTTCTTTCATCTATTTGTACATAATTTACAGATATGTTCTTTATTATAAAGAAATCAATCAGATCTGGTACTTTGTTTGGATCAGTTGGCCAGTAGGTTGGTTTTCCAGTTGAGAGGGCTTCACAACTGCATTTCCTGATATCGTTTAGGGGTTCTTTATCCCGTAGTCATTATTAATCTGGAGCCCCAGTGGACATTTTTTTGCATTAAAGTCTCCTCTCGTTCGTCCCGTCAATAATTAAGGTTTTTAATAAACCTGATAATATTGTCGGCCGGTACGCGATACAAACTATCTGGGCTCATTGCTCTCCCTCCTAGTTGTTTATTATAGCATGTAGAAATACGGTAGAATTGGTACCCGAAGACTTCAAGAGGGCAGTCCCATTCCCGTATATTCCTACTCCTGCCCCGTCTTCCGTTTTTATTTTACTCTTACGAGTTGCTGTGAATGGAAAGTTCGATGCAGTCAAAACCAACTGTTCACAACGAGATTATGGCTGGCGGTTCCTACTAATAAGAAATTTGTTACAGTTTCATTAATGTTAAAAATCGACAGGTGGTACAAATTAAATGAAATAAATATCCACACACATATTTGAAAGGCCAACCGTCCAAGGAAATGGGGCAAATTTGAGTAAGCGTAATAACTAAAGGTCAAAGGTAAATTTAAAATGTTTGCCACATATCCGTCCGTAGTACGTAGTAGCAAATTCATGGCAAGTTTTAAAAAATTGTGCTGAATGTGTACAGATTTTATAAACGAAAATATTCGGAATATTTTTGTTTGTGTTTTATTCATCTTCTATTTATTTATTGAGGCATTGGTTGTGGTGACTGATCATTATCAGATGCATTATCTTTATTTGGAGTAATTAGAGCAGCAACAAAAAAGGCTTTTCCAAATTTTGTACAGTTTGCGGTAATCAAAAAATGTATTGATAATGGGTGGTAATTAAAAAGTACTGCAGTAGCATCGGAAATCTACTGATGCACCCAATGCTTTGTTTATTGCCCAAATATTCCAAACATTCATATCCCACTTCAACTTCATCATTTTGAGAAATATTCCACGAGTGCGACAACCACCGGTTTGAATTAACATTAAGCTTTAGTTAAATATTGTTATATTAAAAAAAGAAAAAGAAATTGAAAAATATTAGCATCCCGCCATCTTCCGAAAATTATCTAAAGCGTGACTATGGAAAATTCACCATTTATAATTTAATACAACACAAAATCTTTGTCAATATTGAGCCTCCCCCTCCCCAAATTTTCGTTTTCTTTTATTTATTTTTAATTTTTTATGCCTATACCTATTTCTGTTTTCATTAAATTTTGTTTTCAAGTGTCAATTTTCCAATATGGTGGTGGTTGCATTTAAAAACTTAACTAAATTTTATTTGTTTTTCTTAGTTTTCCACATCATATCAAAATATTATAAAATCTAAAATAAAAAAGAAAATCAAGTTTTCATATCGCAGTCGCACCAAAAATAAAAAAAATAAATAAAATAAACGAAAATATGTCTAAAAATATATACAAGTGATATACAAAAACATATTATAATTTTATTGGATGAGGAAAAATCAATGAAAATTTCCAACAACAACAACAGCATGAGAATTTTCATTGATTTTTTTTTTCTAGATGGCTAATGTAATTATTATTTAGTTTTAAATAAATCAATTTATGAAAAGTGAACATTTTCATTAGGATGGACATTTTTAATTTTCCTATTGTTTGTTATTAAAAAAAAAAAAAAAAAAAATTAAGAAAAAATCTAGTTCTAAATGTGAAAATAGTGTTTGATTGTCAAAAAAAAAAAAAAAAAAATTGGGAAAACAATTTATTTATTGTGCAGTTTTTCATTCCTTAAGCATTTATCACAGGGTGTGTTGTTTGGGTTTAATATAATAACAAAGATTTTTACAAAAAAAAAAAAGGAAAATTGGTGAAAATTGTGGTATTTTATATAAATATATCGGGCGAAAAATTATAATTAAAGGAAAAATTCGTTTAAACAAACTAAAAATTAAAAAATTCCACCACATAGTATGGCCTCGGTCGCCGCTTGGCTGCCATTTGCACGGGCGGCGGCCATCGGTTGGGTACCAATTGCCACACATCCCTTACCTCCGCCGCCAATACCAAAAGATCGTCGCAAAGCTGATGATGAGAAATTACTTATAAATGTGTCGGGCCGTCGATTTGAGACATGGCGCAATACCTTAGAAAAATATCCGGACACATTGCTCGGTTCAAATGAGCGGGAATTTTTTTACGACGAAGACTTAAAAGAATACTTTTTCGATAGGGACCCAGACATATTTCGCCACATTCTAAATTACTATCGTACAGGGAAATTGCACTATCCAAAACATGAATGCCTGACGAGTTATGATGAGGAATTGGCATTTTTTGGTATTGTACCAGATGTTATAGGTGATTGTTGCTATGAAGACTATCGAGATCGGAAACGGGAAAATGCTGAACGTTTAATGGATGATAAATTATCCGAAAATGGGGATCAAAATTTACAGCAACTCACCAATATACGGCAAAAAATGTGGCGAGCATTTGAAAATCCGCATACATCAACCGCAGCTCTAGTATTCTACTATGTAACTGGTTTTTTTATTGCCGTTTCGGTTATGGCCAATGTCGTCGAAACGGTACCGTGTGGACTTCGGCCAGCCCGTGCTGGTACATTACCATGCGGTGAACGTTATAAAATCGTATTCTTCTGTTTGGATACGGCTTGTGTCATGATATTCACAGCCGAATATTTACTACGATTATTCGCTGCCCCCGATCGTTGTAAATTTGTCCGCAGTGTTATGAGTATTATAGATGTGGTCGCCATTTTACCATATTATATTGGTCTTGGTATAACCGATAATGATGATGTATCAGGTGCATTTGTTACATTACGAGTTTTTCGAGTATTCCGAATATTCAAATTTTCACGGCACTCGCAAGGACTTCGAATCCTAGGTTATACACTTAAATCATGCGCTTCAGAATTAGGGTTTCTGGTATTCTCGTTGGCCATGGCAATTATTATATTTGCTACCGTAATGTTTTACGCCGAAAAGAATGTCGACAGTACAAATTTTACATCAATTCCAGCCGCTTTTTGGTATACAATCGTAACAATGACCACACTTGGTTATGGTGATATGGTGCCAGAAACTATAGCGGGTAAAATTGTTGGTGGTGTTTGTTCATTGAGTGGTGTACTTGTAATCGCGTTACCAGTACCCGTTATTGTATCAAACTTTAGTCGAATTTATCATCAAAATCAAAGAGCTGATAAAAGAAAAGCGCAAAGAAAAGCGCGACTGGCACGAATTCGTATAGCAAAGGCATCATCAGGAGCCGCATTCGTTAGTAAAAAGAAGGCGGCTGAGGCCCGTCTTGCCGCCCAAGAATCAGGAATTGAACTAGACGATGCTATGTATCGTGAAGAAGACATATTTGAGCTGCAGCATCATCATTTACTGCGATGCTTAGAGAAGACTACAGTAAATTACCTGGAATTTTTCGCAATGGTAGATACAAAATTATCTTTGTTTTTTTTTTTACTCCAGGATCGTGAATTTGTTGAGCTAGAGATACCATATAATGGCCAACCAAAACGACCAGGATCACCATCACCAATGGCTAGTCCTGCACATTCCACAAATAGTACAGTTGGCTTATTGCAATCATGCTGCGGTCGATGCTGTTCACAACGTTATCAGGTATGTGTCGAAAGCATTTGATGCTTCAATTAAGTATATAGTGCATGGCTATCTCCAGTTTAATAATTGCTTATTGTCTCCCAATATTTTTTCTGTACATAACCTGGGCTTAATTTTTTCAAGCTCTTGATCTAATTAGAAGAAAAAAAAAACTAATCAAAATCTATTTTATATAATTTACTATTTCCTAATATTTACATTGGATCTAAATGGCCGCAAACATTATATTTTGGTTGCCATTATTCAACTACAACCAAGCACGTTTACTATTGCATACTAGACGCTTTTAATCATTTTGATTTATTCAAATAAATAAAATTACATTTTATGTATAAAGATCTGGAAACCGGGACATCAATCTCATCTCTTATGCAATACCATCACACATATCACATTCATTTAATTTTAGATATTTGTGTTCATATTTTTATTGATGTTTGGTTTAGTCTGAAAGCATGATGACATTTTATATGTAGTGTTTAACATTCAAATTATGTCACATAAATTAAGTACAAAAAAAGAGGATGCAACGGATATTTATCGATAAGAATCTGTCTCGTATTCACCGCCAATCGATCCCTACGGAAGTTTATATCATAAGGTTGCAGTTGCACAAATCAATTTTTACTAAAATCCATTACGAATTAGTTTTATTAAAATTATTAAAATCCGAATAAAGCTACCGAAAGGGTTAATTTGTTTATTCACACCGTACAGTACATAAGGGAATCGAGCTAGATAAGGATAAGGGAGCCTTCATATAAAAGATTAGGCATAACCAACACTGATTACATTGCCGTTTGCCATTAGCTTTAACTGTAAATTATTTTTCAGTTTTCGGTTAACAATATTTTTGTTTTTTCAACTTAGTTTCTGACCCAACTGGAATTTGGCCTTTACCTTTCAAAGCAGCTGAACGCTGTATAACAATGAAAGAGTGCTTTTGCAGAAAACTAGAACTGCCCTTTCTTCGAAGATGCGACACTTTTAGGCAAGCATTGAGGTCGTCAGATAGAGGTGACCTTATACTAATTGGAAGAGCCTAGCGAAAATCTACAGAAAATAAATACAGCAGCAGTTTTATCTGGTAGCAACTCTGCAGGGTTCATTTGAGAAACATCGCACCCTCATCCCAAACTGTATGTCACTGCTATCTTGCAAGACTTTAGCATATTCAGATCAAAGGCAATTTGAATGAAGGAGTTACTATCAAGATTTGCCAAAGTCTGATAAAAATTTGATGCACAAAGTTTAATTTTCCAATTTGACTCTTCACGCAGAGACTTGGTTATTTCGGGATACTATCATATTCCCGAATGAAAAAATTCCGAAAATATACCGAAAAATATAAAGTAAACTGCCCCATCGAAATAGAAGCAACCATTAAATTTTTGTTAACTACAATATGAAAACAAAAGGAATCTACATAATTTCATGTCATCCTCGCGCAGAAAGAACCAATGCTAAACGGCTTTGGGGTTATTTTAGTTATTTTTGAAATTTTACTGACGTTTTTCTGTCATCCGTGCGCAAAGGATCCAATGCTAAGTGGCTTTGGGGAGTTCTCTATATTTAAGTATGTGAATAATTATTAAAAAACATGATATTAGATTTTTTTAAAATCGTCAAAGCGGGTGTCTGGGGCGACAGCCCCCATGTATTATATTTAACAAACTTGATTTTTTGGGATTTTTTGTTTTTTCAGGATTTTGTAATTCAGAATTTTGTCACCAACCCGATTATTCCTCTCTATTTAAAGTGAATTTTAACAACAGCACATTCGAAATCGAGATCATTTGCAACCAAATCTTTAACTTATCGTCTGAAAAAACCGGTTTATATCAAAGTAAATTATATCTAAAAATACAGTTGTTCAGAATGTACCACAAGGCCTATTTATCCTCAATCACCCGCCAAGGTGATTTGTGTAAAACGTGTTAAACTATGGAAAATTTGGTTCACATCGGTGGAACGGTTTGGAAGAAGAAGAAAACTGATGTAGAATGTGCCAAATCATCATATCCGTTGCATTCGTTCACCTATAAAATTCTGTAATTCCACTATATGTCCTTATCCATGTTAGTTAATTTTGTTGTTTTCAAAATTTGTAGACGATTTATAAAAATTAACTGCGTTTCAAAAATTTGTGTTTGAAAATAAAAAAAATTAAAATTCAAAAATCGAATATACCATATGTAAAATCGATATTTAATATATTGTCCCACAATTGGCCACACGATTTTTGAAACACGCACAAATACACCAAACACAAACACATCATACACAAACACACACAATATTAGATACAAATTTTTTTTTTTGTTTTTTTTTTTTATTAATAATAAAATAAAAATTAAAATTTAAAAAAAACATTCAAGAGAAGAAAACAAAAAACTTTTCAATTTACAGGAAAGAGCCTACCGTTGCGGTACCAAAAGAAGATCAAGTAACTCTCATGAAGATCATATTACATAAATTAATTAATCTATTGTTAATTATATTTTGATTTTAATCAGTTCCGAATTTAGTTATGCACCTCGCACTCATCTCGCATATTTGTACATTATATAGACTGGCATTGCGTCAATTTTTTTTTTTTTTTTACTAGAACACACTACTATGTAAATTCGCGCGCAACACTTTTTCTCTTTACTGATTCGGTACTGATTTTAATTAAAATAAAAAAAAAAAAATTTAAAATTGTATATGTTTTAAAGTTTAATGTAACAATTATTTGTATATGTTAGGTAATTATCGATCGATTCGTAGATAGTAATTAACAAAGGGCACGCACGGATACGATATTATTTATTAATCATTCAGTGATCTGTACAAAAATTTGAACTGCATGAGCACGGATCATCCTAAGTTTTAAAACGGTTGCATACGAATATGACCACTGACTGATCCTTTTCGATTTTGATGAAAAGTTTTGCTATTTCTCGGTCTCAAAAACCACTCAACCGATTTTGCTCGTTATGGACTTAAACGAAAGGGAATGAACTGTTATTTTATATATATATATATATATATATATATATATATATATATATATATATATATATATATATATATATATATATATATATATATACATATATCGATTAATTATTCGATTTTAAACCCAAATTAATTTCTTGTTAATGAAATAGTGGGTGGTTATTTTACCACCTAATAAAAAATAAAAAAGTTGTACTACCTCCCATTTTATAGTTGTCACAATTATACCTATCCGCTTAAGAGGTATCTCTCTCCCTCATTATTCACTTAAATAGTGAACATATACGTATTGTGTGAACAATGAGAGAATACTGAGTGAATAATTTGTAAATAATAGGTGTATTAAAGAGTGTTTAAAGAGTAAATAATGAGTGACTATTCACCCTTTTTCACTCTTTAAAACTGGTTAATATTCATTCATAATTCATCCATCATTATTTAAGAATTATTCACTAAGTATTCTCTCGATATTAATCGATGAACAGTGATTTCACAGATTACTCAAGCTTTTTATTAATTATCGTGTCATTATACACGAAATATTTACTCATTATTCACTAAATATTTACGGATTATTCATAAGATTATATTCTCCCATTATTTACTCACTAATTATTTATTCATTATTCGCTTAATTTTCATTCATTATTCATTCTTCTTCATTCAAAGTATTTTCGAACTTTTCACTGATTTTGCGCCTTTATTCACACTTAATGAATTTTATCTTGTTTCATTCATCAGAGAATAAAAAGTGAATTATGAGAAATAATGACTCATTCCCTAATTTCCCTTCAATTATGACTCATTCCCTTTCTTTTTCACTCATTATTCTTTCTTTATTCTACTTTGATCTGATGCGGTAAGTCGCCTTGCTTAGTAGTTTTGGATTTTTAAAAGTGTTTTTACATACTATAGAAAATATTAATGATTTTGAGAATGAATCTTTGTAATTATAAAACAATATTTAAATAGAAAAATATTGTTTACTAAAAAAATGTATACATTACAAAAAATATTTGTATTACGCTGCTTCATGTTTGGTTTTTACAAATTCGGCGAATTTGTGGCTAATCGAATTTTTTGATGTCATAAAAATCCTAGATCGAAAATAGTGCATTACGTTTCGAGTCCGGTGGTATTTTACTGGACGACATAGTAGTCTAATTTATCGTTGGGCCATGCCCATCCAGCGCGTTAAGGTCTCTCAAATTGACAAATTAGGCTCCACCGCATAGATCTTGGAGACGTTATATTAAAGCAGATTAAGGTGTTAACGGGTTAATTTAATCTTTCCGGTTAATTAATCCGATATTAACCGAATTGTACCGAGTATAAAATTTATACTGGTGAAAAAATCACGAAAAATTAGGATCCGTAAGCAAATAATTCAGCTACATGTTACAAAATGAGTTACAAGATTTTAGCAGTTGACATTTCCGAAGACAATATTTCAAAATTCTATATTTTAAATACGAGACTAAATCCCATCTAGATATCTCGGTTTTAATAGGGTTACGTTGCTTGGTATCTAACATATTCGAAATTATCAACATTAGACAACATTTTTGATATTTTCCAAGATTATTCTAGTACTCTACAATTTTTCGAACTTTTCGAAATTAGTTAGGGCTATTGGAGTTTCTCGCTTATACTCGAAATTTACTACACAATAAGTGGCGTGAAGTCGACAGATGTATCGATATTTTATGTTCGATATTATTCGATATTTTCGATATTATTCAAGTTTTTGGATCTATCTAGATTTCCAGAAGACTCCTTGGCATTTCAGATTATTGGAGATTCTTAGTGATTTCTTGGTCTTTCAAGATTATTATTGATCTTATGTTTATCCGAGTTTTTCCCGAATATTCGAAATTTTATGTGAATAAATATCCCGATTGTTGTAGAGTTCTAAGATTATACGAGCTTTTCGAAATTACTCGTCATTGTAGTACTGAAATTTTTTAACTAAAATACTTCGACGTCGGCGTATTTAAAAAGATCATAATTTTAAATTACTAACTAAGCTTTAAGAACGGGAACACGTTGTGGCCCAAGATCACAAAAATTTCCATTGTTAAAAAAAAGGCACCTTGTTTATTCCCTTTCAATTGAGCATATGTGTATTTAACTAGCTAAAAGCTTTTACGAAAAAACTCTTACTTATTTTTTGGCATTTCGTATAGATAGAGGACATTTCGACCGATTTTCAACCAAATTAAAAACGGTTAGGAGAACTGCTGATCGTTTTCCTATAATGTAGAATTACTGATTCACCTAATGAGTCATCTAAATTATTTAATTTAAAAAAAATCAATAAAACTGCATAATACAATTTTTATTGGATATCATTTTCAAGGACATTTTGAGGTCAACTTTGCACTATTTTTTTATGCACTATGTTTTTAAGGTAACCAAATAAAAAAAATCAAATAAAACATCGAGAGATGTCCATGAAGTTACTGATGCAACGAACATAGTACTGATCTAATATTATAGGAGCTTTCACGATTATTGTGGAAGACAACTAGTAGTGGTCCTCCTTCTTTTATTTTTTGGTTGAATACTTCCGTTTTCACGATACAATACAACGATACTGTGCGATACTGTAGTTTTTCTGGGAAATGAGCAGCATATAGCGCAATAACATGAACAACATTTCTTCCAGAATCGCCATAATAAATAAAAATAATTTAAGAACCGCCAAAAATATGCCATTTTAAGCTCACAACTTGTACTTTTTTTAATGACTTTAGCTTCCATTTTTCGTCCAGAACAAAAAATTAAAGAATGTAAATAAAAACAAATACATATAGTTATTGATTGGCTTTGTTGAACCTAAAACACATTAAAAACGCTTATTTTACCAATCAAAAGAATTTTACAAACAAAAATTTGTTTGTCTTTTAAATATTTTTTACCAAAAAGATTTTTGGTGCCCAAATATATTCATTTGTGCCAATTTAAATCACTCACTAGGTATAAAATATTTATAAACAGGGCATCTGAACAGTGTACGATCAAATGAAGTAAGATAATGGGTAAGGTCATTCATATTTGTTGTTATCCGATTGATGATGGTAATTTAAATTTTTGTATTTTTCGCTAAAATCATCAGTCCACTAAAAAATATGACTTCTTTTTGTTTTAAATGCTACCCTGAAGATTATAGAGCCGGTGACCAAATTAGGGCGTAGCCACATTAAAATATTATATTTACAATTGTTGTTATAAATATTATGCGTTTATTTATGTACTAAATTATTTATATAAATACCAAAAGTTTAATTTACTAATATTTAGGTATATTTCTGTTAAAAAAAAAACTATTTATAGCAGAGCTAGCTCAAAATGTTCCAAATATAAATTATTCTCTAGGACTAGGTCTACATTTCTTTCATTTGGTGTTTTGACCTAACTAGGCTAGAAGCAGCTCTGAGGGTATGACTAATTAAAAAAATATATATATAATAAATTTAGTACAAATTAGTACATATCAAATTTAACAGTTATAATATTTAGTACACAAATAAAATTATATTTAAAGTACCCATATAAATTGGTTACTTAAAAAATAATTTTTACTTGTGTACTAAATAACAACAATAGTAAACTTATAATATTTTAATGTGGCCACGCGTTTAAAATGTTTAGTAAATTAAATAATTTATCAGTGTTCAAAGCAATTCTAATAATTTGATCACCGACTGTTAAATAAAATCAATGGTTTTGTGAGCACTTTTTGTGTCCAAGAAGTTTAGATCAGGTGATTTAGGTTATTTTAAGTTGAGGTGACGTTCCACTTTTCAACGACATAGTGAGGAGGGGCTCCATCACATGTTTTGACGTATTTATATGGGCACGCCATTAAGTAAGCCATTTAGTAAGGTAACTCCTAATTTTGTAGAAAACTTTGGAATTTCGTTGGAAATTACTTTTAAGCACCACTTTTGGTGCAAATTCATCGCAAATCACGGTTTGTCGCTCAACAAAATTTCGGTTGCGGCTCAAAGTAGTACTCTGTTTTTGTGGCCAGCAGGTGAAAGGTTTTCCATATGTTGTAACGTTAATATACGTTGACTTTGTAATTTTCAAAAAAATGGTCAATTTTCTACCTCCTTTAAGTTGGCCAATAAGTTTAATTAGTGTTTGTTGAATTGGTTTTAAAATTTGTTGGTAAATGGTTTCTTTTTAATTGGGTAATTAAAATTACGTGTTAAGTTAGCCAAGTTAAAATAATTTTCATGTTTTTGTATTTTTGATATGACAATGACAGAGAATCGTCTGTTGGTTAATATAGTTTAATTAGTATTATTAAAAAACATTTAAATTTAAGCGATAGGTATAACATTATTAAATGTACGTACATACTTTATTTCATTGACTCAAACAACGGATGTAAAATGAACTTACCTCCGGGATTTTAGCCAATTAAAATTATGTATTTTTAAAACCCACTTAAATTTGGATATGCCAATTAATTAATTGCTTCCTTGACTTTAGACATTATTTTAACATCTAATTTAAAATCCAACAACTTTTGATCTCTCTTTCCATAAATTAATTTTAGTTTATAGGAAGAGAGGTACGAACTGCCGCTAATCAGGCTGATTTGTATACGATTAACTAAAACCAGGGAAGCCATTTAAAAATGAATACAGCTGCGTGATTTTAGTTATAAAATGAATTAACATGAGTGCTGAGCTACTGAATTGTCTACTGTCACTGTTACTTGTTTGTTATTTCCTTTCGTCGAGTGTAAAACTGGCAATTGTCTTACTTGCACACGGCTAAAAAATGAACTGAGAATCTGAACAAACGAAATTTTTTAATAAATAATTCACTTTACTGTTTTATTTTTTAACAAAGTAGTATGTAATATGATTTTTAATAGAGTTAACATACATAAATTAATCCAGATTTCACAATCTTTGTCTCAACTGAAACTGTCAATTTTTTGGCAGCAGTATCATCACATTTCAACCATACTCCATCAGTTCTTTTGCAATAGGCAATAAAATGGTCTTGTTTATAACCAATACTACTTACTAATTTAAAAACAAACATGACATGTATTTCTTCTAACGTACATTGTGACTTTCTTAGATCTCTTACCTTAGACCATTTTTTATTCGTTAGAGTGAAGGAAAATTATATTTAAACAAATAAAATAATTTCATTGTGATTAAGTGTTGTTAAATATACTCCTAACGATTTACTACAATACATAAAGACAAATTACAGTTTAAAGCAAAATTTCTACTTAAATTTTATCCAAAGATTAAATATAATAAAATACATAAATTCATAAGAAATTAATTTATATTTGATAAAACAAATAACAAAATATTCTTTAAAACAACAAATTATATTTCTAAAAACAAAACAAAAAAAAAAAATCGACCCTTCGACCCATTCGGCCATTCGACAATCGGCCCTTCGACACATTCGGCCCTTCAACACATTTGGCCCTTCGACACATTCTGCCCTCCGACACATTTGGCCCTTTGATATCATTCCGTTGCAACGCCAGTACCAGGGGTGACATGTTCTACGATCACTATTTTCGATATTCTTTATTTATTTATTATTACAATAAATTTACATTGAGAACAATCTTCTATAACATTCCGTGAACTATTCCTCGATACTACATCCGGTAATAAGGCACCTTTACTATCTTGGCACCATGATCTTAGAACTTTTCTATCTATTAAATCGAAGTTCTTATTGGTTCCTTTGGCATAACCACCGGTCTCCATGTTTTTAGCATATTACCATTGTACACATTTTGGGTAAATATTTCGAAAATGAAATTAGAAAATTTAAAATATACAAGAAAATAAATACGTCCGGCTGAAGTGAAAGTCAAAGCCAACTCTAGATGTTCGATCGAATATTGTATCTCTTTTTTTCGATTTTTCAAATACGCTTTATCTCCGTCTATTAGTATAATTTTCTATACTATCTAATTCCATAGTAATCGATGAAGTATCGAAAACAAAATTTTTGTTGATGTAGTGGTAAAGAAATAGCACGATGAATCGAACAAGTCGAAAGCATAATAAAAAAATGTAAGCGAAAAATAAGCGAAATAGCGTACAATTTTATTCTTCAAAAAAGAGATAAAAAACCTTTTGAATATCGAAAATAGTGATGGTACAACATGTCACCCCAGGACAGTTTTGTTTTGACATTTCACTTAATCAAACAATATAATATTCCCATACTTTAACAAACCGTATTTGTTCAATTATTTTAACATTCACTTGTATACGAATGGTATTGCGATTTCCGTATTTTCACAAAAGTTATTATTACACTTAAATATTTTGAAAAGCTGGGCTCACGATTGAATAAATTATGCCAAATATTATTGATAAAATCGTGTGAATTAATTGAGTAAAAAGTACAAATGCCATTCGATTTTTCGAATTTTTTTCATTGGATATAGTGTTCATTTAAAAATTGAGATTTCTATGTAGGTGCTATTATTAGGATTATGTAAAGTTCCTGAGCAAATATAACATCATATTCTATTGAATAGTTCGTTCATTCAAAATTCGTATTTCTAGAAAAAGTTTAAAATAAAGCCTGGGTTTTTCTCCTCAAAATGGGGCTGAAAATTAGTAGATATGAAAAAAATAGTCATCATTGACGCGTTCTCTCCAGTTTTCAACCGAAAATAAATATGAATCTACAAATTCCTCGTGATCTAAGCTTTCAAACGAATTCGGTATTTTGAGCTTGACAAGAAAGGTTGTTTGAACTGATTTTACTTTTTAAATTTGGAGTTGAAGCTGTTTGATGTTTTAACAAGTTATGTGTTTTTAGTATTGAAACAAACAGAGCACTGCTACCTACACTGAAAAAACAAATTCATTTGTAACAAATACTTTAAGGAGAAACATTTTAAATGTTTGGGAATAGCAGTTATGGCAAACCGTAAGCTTGTTTAAAATAAAAACATATTGTTTGATTGCAAAACGTGAAGTATTTGTGTTCAATACTTATTTTTTGTGTTTAGTGTTTATTGCAAATAATTTGTCAGTTCTAACTAACTATCATCAGTGGTTGTTTGGTCCAAACAATTATTGATGATGTACCTTTAGAGAGAGAGAGAGAGAGAGAGAGACAAAATAGATAGCTATATCTAAGATGAGACGACAATAGCGAACGAATAATCAGTACTTCCAAATATCAATGATTTAATGTAAATGATTCTCGTTTAAAGCAAATTATCGATAATTAGCCACAAACATTTTGCAAACACTTATTTTTTTGAGTGTTGTAAATGTGACACGTGAATCTTCAAAATGGTATGTGCAATTAATGGTTTCCATATTCAACCAACACTTGAAGATACATATTTACTATCATCTGGCACAACTACATTCGTTCATAGTGGAAACTCCTTTGAGATTCTTTCTGTTATAAATAAAATTCAATAAATAAAATGCGTTATTCAACCCTTGATTCATCACTTATTTCGCAAATTGCAATTAATATTTTCAACATGTTGTGATTGTATTAATTTTTGAAATATTTGCTTCACCTTCGTTTTAACTTCGTTAGGAAGTTTTCGCTCAAGTTCAGGATCAGGATCGTCAATTTCCTTTATTGGTTCAAATTTAAGATTAGATAGCTCAGATAAAGCTTGAAGTGTAAATTTGCAGAACAGTACATTTCTTGGAAATTTTTAAGACAAGGCAATGGTCTAATTATTAGAAAAAGAAGAAATCGTTCCTGTTGCTATTAAATATTTTCTTGAGACAGGCTCAACCATTTCTTCTCGTTTTTGACTAGATAGAAATAAAAACGCCTATATATTCTGACCGATATTTAGATTTAGAAGAAAATTAGCTAAACTCGTTAAAAATAAAACCTTTCGACATCAAACGACAACGACTTTTGTGTTTGCTGGGTTGATTTATTTGTATCTTGTCTTTTGCATTCATCAAAATTCATCCTTTCACAATTAAAGTTGAGCCTTTAGCCAAACAAATTCAACCTTTTACAAATCAAGTTTTGATTAGAAATGGTTAAATTTGTGTTCTGCGCTTAGCTTTGAGTTGTAAGAACTTGCAGAGCTACACATATTAATCTAGATGGTGATATTTAAAGGATCTTGGTGAGATTATTCCAAAATTTTGATATTTCTCCGATTTCCTGTAGGTTATTCGAAATTATTCAAGAATGTCCGGTTTATTTACGTTGTACATGGCAGTGATTAGCACTTATAGGATTTCTTTTGGTTTTACATACTTACGGATAATTTGATATTTGAGAACTTTCAAGTATATTCAAGATACTTTGAAAATTCGACATTATTGAGATTATTTCGAAATTCTTGCTACTTTTTCAATTATATTCGAAATTTATGATGCTTTATCGATATATTTAGAACTCGTTGTAGCATAGAGTTGCAAAATGTTTTGTTTTGTTCATCTAGTGTTTTCATCTATTGAACGGTCGCCTGATTATGTCCACAAAACTAAATCTGAGTAAACCGATTGGTTTTCTTTTACATGTAACGTTCGAAAATGGAAACCGTTTTTGGATGAAGGATATTTACATTGAGAACAAATATTCTGAATTTTTTCCAAACAATACCCTTTGTAATATCAAATTTCTGAATAAAACTAAAAGTTCTTGACATTTATTGCAAATGCATAATTTATGCTCATAAAACATTTTAATGATAGACAGAATTTATGGAAAGGCACAAAAATCACCGAGAAAGTATAAATAAATTATCAAGCTTAAAGCTCATTAAAACAAATACTCTAAATTAATCCCAAAATACCACCTTTCTTTATAAGATCAAATTTGAAAGCCAAATGGTTTGGATTGAAAAGCCCTTAAAACTAAAAGCTCTTAATTTTTTACATTGAGCACAAATATTCTAAATCCTAACCAAAATTCCGTCATCCCTTGCAATATCAAATTTTAGAAAAAAATGGTTTGTTTATAAAGCTTCGATAAGTGAAAGCTTTTAAATCTAAATCTCTTGATAATTTTTTCAAATACATAGCTTAAGCTTATCAAGCATTTGATTAAAAACCTGAAAGTATTAAAAAGCTCAAAAATGTTAAGTTCAAACCAAAAAATTATGAATTAATTATCAAGCTTAAAGCTCATTGGAAACAAATATTCTAAATTTCTAAATTTATAATGAAATGGTTTGGTTTGACTAAAAGCTCTTGATAATTTACATTGAGTACAAATATACTAAATTGTCCCTAAATTCCGTTACCCTTTATAAAATCGAATTTCTGAGTAAAATGGTTTGGTTTAGAAAGCTTTTGTAATTGAAAGCTCTTAAAACTAATATTCTTAAAATTTTTGCAAAACATAATTTTTTCTCGTAAAACATTTTAACAAAAACATGAAATTATGAAATGGCTCACAAATGTTAGGTTCACACGCAAAGGGTATAATATAATTATCCAGCTTAAGCTCATTGAACACAAACATTCTAAATTTATCCTAAAATACCACCTTCCTTTATAATATCAAATTTTAGAGTTAAATGGTTTGGTTTGAAAACCTCTTAAAACTAAAAACTTTTGATGATTGATGATTAACTATGAGGACAAATATTCTAAATCAATTTCTGAGTAAAATGGTTTGTACACATAAAACATTTTAACAAAAACCTAAAAGTATGAAAAAGGCTCAACGTTAAAGTTAAGTTAAAAGAGAGTCTTGATCGCGACCCTTACTGGTCACGGCTATTTTAAAGTACATCTTAAGTGCATGGGGCTAACTCATGATGACTCCATTCACTTCGTGTGCAGTTGTCCAACTTTCAACGGAGTTAGGCTGCTCAAGAACAGCTGTCTTCCTTGCCTTGGCCTAAAAGTATCGGCGATAACATTTGTCCAGGTATATTTTTGTAACCTGTTAGGAGTTTCATTTTTGGTTTTATTTGAATCCACTCTGAAGATACCAATAATTTAGAAAACCATGACAATTCTGGGTATGTATTTTCATCTTCCATGAAGGAGTTATCTGTAAATGATGATAATGGTGAACTATTATCGATAGACTCTTCACAAAACACCTGTTTTGTAATTGAAAATTTTCCACATAGATATTTTTATTTTGTAACTTGTTACAACAAACACCAATAAATGACCATCAAACAAGGGAGGTCAATTTTCTGTAGTTACATTCATTTCTGCGCCAGCATCACCTATTATACACCTAAAATTTTTTGTAAAACAAAACTTGTTCACAAAACAATTGTTTTTATTTGACAGAAGATAACACAGTTATAAAAATGATTTTATTGTAGCAAGGTAACAATTTTGCAATAATCATAATCTAGAAAAACAATTCCAGATCAATCATAATTTAGATATAGAATCTTCCGCTTGGATCACGCAATTATAAGCTTCCACAGATCACGTTCAATTTTACTGCTTAAAGCTCGGTATACTGCTCGAACGAACTAAATAAATTTTTAACTATATCCACAACTATATCCATACGAAATCACAGATATTTTAAGATTATTTTTTTGAGATTTTTAGGTTTTTTCGCATGGAGCAATAATGAACTGACTGGCGATATCGTAAGCCAAATTTAGCTTTTTTAATTTTTATTTTTATATTTATATGGAAAATTTATCTTAGCTCGAGCAGAAAACTATACTTAGCTTAAGTTGAAAATCGTAAAATTGTATAGACCTTCCAAGTATTTGATCAATAAACCATTTACGGTAGTTTTTTCTAATACTGTTTTATATTGTATTAAAGAGACGAATCATTGTAAAGTTATGATTTCTTTCGAGGATTAAATTAAAAAAAAAAAATTGTTCGTATTATTAAACGTTTGTACAAAAATTAAACATTTTCAGAGCTTCCATTTTTTTCTGAATTCTCCAGAATATCGTATCCATGCTGTGTATACATACATATCAAATGAGATAAATAATTACCCCCCGAAATGATCGATAATTCTTAACAGTAAATGTATTCCAATCCAAAAAAAATATTAAGTTTTAAAAAGAAAATAATTTAAATGTATAGAAAATTATACAATATTAATCCAAATTTCTTCCGCAATTATGCCGTCACTATTCAATTGACGTTAAATGATTTAATTAAGGAATAAATATATAAAAAACATTAGGGGGCGTTAGCCCCCATTGCCATATAAAAAAATTAGATCAAGAGCATATCTTAGATATATCATATATTTTGCATTTATCTTTTTTTTTTTTTTTTTTTTTTTAATTTGTTTTGTATTTACAAAATTTTGAAAAATATAAAAATTAAACAATTGCGCATGTTTTAAATATAAAAAAAAAAAAAAAATTTAAAATAAAAAAATAAAAAATTCAAAATTATAAAGTAAATTTCCAGAATGAGAAGATGGAATTAAACTAATACAAAAGACAATTATTATATTTAAATGGAGGAAAACGTGAAAATTAATAAATAATATTTATAGGTATAATATTATGCATGTGCATGTGCATGTATATCGCATGAAAATTGTATAACTTTTCCAAACAAACAAAATTTATCTAATCCTATATATGAAAGAAATAAATTTCGTAAGCACAACTATTTTAGCAGGCCTGCGGTAAATACATACCAGCTACATCAACTGTGCAAAGTAATCAAACCGGAACAGCAATGGATGGGACATACTTAGTTGAAGCATCATTTTAAACATTTTATTTTGTGCGTACATAAACATAAATTATGTACATTTGTATATATCTACATATATAATAATATATAAGACTTACACAATTTATTACAATATGTATTATAATACAAAATGGATATGAAGTTTTTAGTCACATTACTTCATATTAATCTGCTCAAATATGTTTTTAGGCAAAATCGTATTTATTCTTATATAAACTCAAGGGGACCAAAATCATTTCCAAATTGATTAGAATTATTCAAATAAACTCACTCATATGACAATTCAGTTTTTCGGTTTCGAAATCGAAAAATTCGATTTGAATACGAAATCGTTGAAAAATAAGAATGTACACTGTTAAATACTGAAAAGGTTTTTTTTTAAATAGGTACACACCTGTTGGTAAAATACAAACCTAGGAATTTTGAAATATACATATGTCATTCAAATGTTAAACGATTTAAAATTTATAACGATTTATTTGTTTTAAATTTATTTTTATTTTATATCCGCCATCTTCGGGGGGAATTAATTATAAACAAAATTTTAGTATCTACATAAGTATCAAGAGAATTTATTGGCCAACTCTTTTTCTATGCGACAATTTTGGATAACGAGGAGAATCTTACTACACGGTTAATTTTGGAAAAAAAAAAATTCAAATTCACAAATTTTATTAAGTATACAAGGATCATAATATTTAACTTAAATTTAAACTTTGTATTATATAAAATTTATTTTTGGCTATAAACTGACATTATTGTAAAAAATTTGAAAAAATGTTATGAAAAAAAATTTTGTTTATAATTAATGTCCCCCTGAAGATGACGGAATGTATCGTCGAAATTTAGGGTGAAAATAAGTTTAAAAACAAATAAAATCATTTTAATAAAATATACCGACGATTCTTCGAATTCGTATTCATAAATAGCACCTTATAAATTGGTCTTCTTGTACAATTTATTCAGCAAGCTTGCAAACATTTGAAGTTCAAATTTAAAGTTACCTATATTTATCCCTTATTTACTTTCTTTGGCGGAACGTATGCACCGTGTAAAAAACAGATTTGGGCATATACAAGGTTCCTTAAACATTAAACTGAGGAATATCGTTTTTTCCTAATTGCTTAAAGTTTCAGTTGTGAGTTCCTCTGTATAACGTAGGTAATAAGCTAAACCTTGTCTTACTGTAAATTCTATATAATATCTAGCATTTTCTGAATTTATCTGAAATTATGGCCGGGTCGTACTGGCAATCAGAACGTGCCATCTCATCAATGTAGCCAACTTCATATTGTATTTAAGGCACTTAGAGTTTGGCACTACATATACTTATTTTTGGCAATGCCTTCTAAATCCAAGCTACACGGAAAAAACCAAAATTATATAATATAGTATGCAAATGATAGCATGCTGTACTATACATTTCTGTAAAAGTTACTAATAACTTTTCCTTCAAATTTCAGCTAAAAATAAAATACGAAATTTTGAATTTGTTCAGGTCCTCTAAAATTCCAATTAAAAGTTCTATTCTGAGTTTTAGTGTTCTAAAAACGATTTCTGCATAAATATTTGAGTAAACTTAAGCATGCGACAAGAACAATTAGTTTGAAAACTTTAACATTTAAAATTTTTATTATAAAAATAAGCTCCATAAAATTCAGAAATCACCAGACACTTAATTGATCGGTAGGTACTTGTGGAGCGCTCGAGTCTTCCAATACAAATTAGAATCTCATTTATTTGTTATTGTTAATCATTTTTAGGGTCTTGTTATTTTTAAACTTAAATTATATATTCAATAGGATATGAAATGAAACTAATGTATGGTATGTCTTGGAGTAAAACAGCCAAAGCAATAAAAATCTGGGTTATTCGTTCTTCCACAAAATGTTATTTGCAGCCAGCCTACAATAAATAAATTTATTTCTGATAGTATTTATTTTATTTAAAGGTTTCCATTCGAAGACAACAACCAACTAAAAGTACATTTCCTAATACAAACACATTGAAATTCAGTGGGCCCAGAACGAAGTTAAGCGCAAGAACTGAAATTCTAAATATTTTGATGGTTTATTGGTTTGTTTGTAACAATAACGGTATTATAATAATGGCTAGAAAAAGTATTGCAAACAATAAAGCAATAATAACAATAAAATGTTCTTCTGTTCTTCCAAATGAAAATTTAACAACATAGCTTGAAAGCGTAATACATACTATTTTTCTCTCAAAAAGATTGTAAATGTTTTTCCGTTTTCCGTCTATTTTGTGTTTAGCCTTCTCTACATACATTTTTCTATAAAACAAAACTTACATCAAAACCGCAACAAATTTTTATTTTTAGTTACAACCAAACTGTTTGTTTTTAATTATTTTCAATAAAGTCTTACCTAAATTTGAATAAAAATGCTAAGAAAAAAAAAATTCGAAATACACAGTCTATGGATTTTTCTTTTGCAATTCAGTTTTGTATAACAAAATCTATTTTAACTCAAACGACAAAATTTCATAACATTTCGATCATTTGTTGTCAAACTACAGTGGTTTAAGGAAAAAACTGAGTTTCGTGTGTTAATAAAACATTACTTTTTAATGGGAAAAAATACTGTGCAAGCTGAAGGCATAGCTTGAAAAGTGTTATCCGAACTCCACTTCGTCGAAAACAATCATTTGTCGGTGGTATGCTGATTTGAAACGCGGTCGTTCGCAGGACAACCGCAAGGTGAAGTAGCATAAGGTAGCTGACATCCTGATTGGTAATGTATACGCTATATTCCATGAACAATTAGGAATGAAAAATATTTTTTCCAAATGGGTACTGCGTTTGCTCACAATAGAGCAAAAATAGTTCAGAGCGCTGTTTGGCACTGTTTACGCGAAATAAAGAGGAACTTTGGCAGATGTCGTTTGACCAAAGATGATATCAATATGTGCGCCATCTGTTGGTTGCTTTTTTTTTACTTTTTCTAAAAGTCGTATAAAAACCTCTTGAAGTTGCTGGTAGGTAAGGTTGAAAAATGATGTGAAGTGAAAATGCTTAAAATATGTTCATCAGCTCAAAATATATTTCGTGCGTCTTTTTAAAATTATGGACTTAAAACTTGGCGAATAATTTGAGTTAAATTATCAAAATTTTGAACAAATAACTTAATATGAAGACTAATTTCTCGATTAGAGATACAACAATAACATTATTGCCATTTATAGCTGCTACGTGAAGTAATTCCGTCCTGCTTTTGTAGTGACAATTAGCGGCGAATATATGTGCGTGTTAGTACATTAGTTTCAGTCGGTCTGCTCCGTTTCAGAAAATATGATTCATTTTCAGGCATTTTGAAATGTACCCATAAATTTTGGCAGAAGTGGTTATGTTTTTTTTGCCAATAAAATAATACAATTCCACCAACTACTACTGAATTTTATTATATTGGAATTAACAAAGAAGTGGTATTATCATCTTTTGGTTCAAATATATAGTTTTGGTTCTTTTTATTATTATTTCTCGCTTGCAATGCATATTACATAATTATATTTATACTATAAAAACTAATGTAACACTTTGATAAACTAGAAAGAATTAATTATAAACATGTAGTATAAATACATAAAATAATCAGGTTCAGAAGTATATAAGGGTGATATTCCGAGATACGAGCGCGTATAGACGTTCTGATATCATCTGATCGGCCGTTAAAATTCTAAATTTCTACCTAAATGTGACGCAACTAATATAACTTCCACCATCAATAAGAATTTTAGTCACTTTTCCGGAAATAAAGAGATATAAATTGATTGGTGACACTTGATGCCTTTTTATTTGACGCTGTATAAGATCGTATATCGCCCATTCTCGTATCACAAAAGGCTCTTATATACATTTATAAAATAATTAACTAATTAATTAATTATATATTTTAATTATTAAAAATGTATCAAATAGTATAATATTGAATAATCATTTCATTGAAAACTATAGAAATCTAAAGCAATAGTTTTATTATAATCAAATAGAGGCAATAATAAGTAATTCATACTTACAAAATATAAAATAAACGAACAGATTCTAAATCTTCAATGTTAGTGATAAAATCTAAAAAAAAAAAAAATAGCAACAAAAAAGTAAAACTTAATGTTAAAAACTCTATTAGGTACATACATACATACATATTTGTTATCTCATTTGAATATTTACAAAAAACTAATCCAAATTGCTTCAAATAATTAAAAATTAATTTGAAGCAACATTCATATACAGGTCAAATACCATTAACCAATGTGGGTCTGCAGTGATTATCTAGCAAATTACGATCCCGATTGGGTATGTAACGAAATCCCACAAGGGATTACGTTAACAGACATGAGAATAGCGGTCTGAGGCGGTATAGTAGCTGGCTAGAGCTCACGGTGCGGCGTGGGGATTCTCAGACATATTTCTCATGCTTGAATAACCGCATAAAGGACAAAATTAGAGGGGCAAATGGAAATTAAAAATTAAATTGCCACGGCCTCAGCGGCAAAAGAAAATAATAAGCTGGGAGTGATCGATCCGGAGTGACCGTCTCAATCCCAGGCGACTACCGCCGTGACTGCCACACGGGCCTCCCCTCATCGGCCCGTCTACTGGGATGCTGTTTCCCAGTCGCGACGGCCACTGATGCCACTATGAGGGAAGGACGCCCGCATGACAATCCCCCGGAACGGAGACTGTCACCCCGACGCGATCAACTCATGTGGCGTGCCGCCCTCCAGCACAGCCTGTCCTGGAGGAAAGAACGGGACGCACGGAAAAGGGTGGAAAAAGGCCGACCCTTCACATGACCACACCTCACATCACTCGATCAATTATTTGTTTACACGCACATGGTGCGGCGTAGCACACTACAGTAAGAAATTCAAAGAAAAAATTTTTTGGTTACGGTAAAAGAGAAAAAATTTAAAATTAAGCAAGATAAATTACGTTAAAACTGATTCTACGTTAATGTTAAATTTCACTTTCACTATCACTGTTTTAAGAATATTAAGGAAAACACAAAAATACCTGAAAGAAATGAACCGTTATGGGGTCGAACCACACCCAAAAACGGACAACCGAGCAGAAGCGAAGAGAGAAAAAAAACGGAAATTCCAAACGCAATTAATCAAAATGACGGAAAAAAAATAATAACTTGACAATAATTTGCTCTGAGTGGGGTTTTCACCAAATCGGTGCACCCCCACGAAACGCCGAAAACAAACGGTAAAAGTAGTAATATATGTACAATATAATGAAAAATAGCGAGGGAGAAACAAACTGTTACATAACTTGTATAATTACAATTTACAGTTAGCCAGATTGTTTGTCCCTTTATTGTTTTACCTTTGATTTTTAAAGGCCAGTCCGACCACTGCAACCAGCGCCGACGCAGGATCCCCTCACAATTGATTGCCTGCCCCCACAGGCGGGAATATGGTCACAAACTCACGCACAATTACTGCACTCGAATTCGAATTTGTACATACATGTATATCAGTACAATATCAATTTAATTTTAGTAACAACAACGATCAGGAAAACAGATTCATAAAAAAAAATAGCCACCGGCTGTTCAAAAAAAATTTATATATATTTTGTTTTTAAGGATTTTTTATTATTTGTAGAATATTAGGTTTAACTTAAATGCATAAATGCAAATTTTATTTTATTCTTAAATTATAAAATTAAATAATATTAATATGTATTAACAAAAAAAACCGCTGGCGGTTAAGGCATCAAAATTGTTTTTTCCTTATTATTGTGTTTTTTTTTTTTTTCAAATCACAAACATCATACAACTGTTTTGTATTATATATTTTTTTTTTTACAATAGCATTAGTATGTATGTACATAAAATTTTCACAATTTATAATAACTTAATATACAGCTATTTATTTTATAACTTGAATCACCATAATTAGATATATAAATGTTTTTTTTTTATTTTCAATATTAAATTAATAACTTTACTTTTTATTGATAAAACTCATAATTAATGAATTTACAAATTTTATATATATAAAAAAAACTGAGTATCAACAACTCGTTTTCAAAAACAAACTCGCCATATATCAAAAAAACTGGTCTTAACTTGACCGCCTTAAAAACTAATGAGACTTTCGCCTCCAAAACTCCAAACTAGACTTAATTATTTAAAATTCAAAACTAGACTAAATATTTTCTTTTATTTTTTTATCAAAAACAAAAATCAGTCAATTTTTTCCCCCTCTATTTTGCACTTCGCATCGCTGACAGCTAACTAAATTGACATTCCATTGAACATGAAGTTATGTACGATGATAATGCATTCTTGTAAAGCCCTAACAGCAACACACTTGAAATTCGAATTATAAACGGAATTTCATAAAAAATAAATTTATCGATAATGAATAAATAGTATCCATTTTAACCGATTTCTGTTTTTATCGTATCCACGTATCCAATTCCAAAATTTATGAAAAATAGTATCCAAATGGATACGATCGTATCCAAACGGTAACAGCGATTCGCTGTTCGTCCCATTCGTTGTATTTGTGCACATC
Source organism: Tipula vernalis (assembly GCA_958295665.1). Classification (NCBI taxonomy): domain Eukaryota; kingdom Metazoa; phylum Arthropoda; class Insecta; order Diptera; family Tipulidae; genus Tipula; species Tipula vernalis. The sequence goes on from OY282561.1 coordinate 11,679,451, forward strand.
GTTCATCATTTTAATTTTTTTTTTATTTTTTATTATTGTAAAATCTTTATTGATATTTATGTTTTTTTATGTACACAAATATAACGAATAAGACGAACAACGACGACGAACATATGTACATACTTATCTGTACGGCCGCATCGGATTCATGTCTAATACACCGATCGGTTCTATCCCCACTCAGAGCAAATATCACGCGTTAATTTAAGCCAATGATACCAGAAAGAAAAATAGAATATTCCAGATTGAACATTTTAATAACGCAAATATTCCATCTCATACTACATAATACATGTACACACACCAACTCGCAAGATATATATATATATATATATATATATATATATATATATATATATATATATGCTTGTACATGACAATAATGAAAACAAGTAAATGCAAAAAAATTTAAAATATGTTTAGATAACAATCGGAGGGAATATTAAATTTAAATTCGGAAATCATAAAATCATCGAGCATAAATATAACACCCTGGTGGTCATGGTATTTTATAACTACAAAAAAATGTAAATTATTTGAGCGTTTGGGATCTTCGCTAAAATCTTTTCCCTGTTTCAAGTGGAGACGTATGCCAGTCGTAACAGGTAAACAACGCCTTATATCAAAGCTTTTGAAATAGTTTGCTTTCGAGCTTTGCAAATTATTTCATGGATATTTTACAAAACTCTGAATTTTTAAAATATGCAGCTAATTTAAGCGCCTGACTCCGTTTATATTTGTTATTTTAATTTTTAAAATTATGGTCGGCATATTGGCAGATTTTAATAAAACTACAACAATTTTCGTTAGTTTTTTTCCTTTTACACCATTAAAAGTTTTCTTCTGACAATAAACATTTTGGAAATAATTTTAAAGTTCTAAATTTATGCCAATGGCACAATAGGGGGATATGAACAACATACTTATTTATGTCTTTCGGTGCCTTATAATAATAAATTGTTTTTGTAATTTTACCATTTGCCATTTTTATGAATTTGATCGATTGCTACAGCAGATCTGCACCCCACAAAATGCATCTTCACCTTTACTCATATCAAAAATATAGCATAGCACATTTAAATTTTACATCTTCTGACTTGTAGTTTTAGTTTCATAATATCAATAAATACATATACAGACACACACACACACAGTTTCACAATATCAATCAATACATATATACAATATCGTTTTCAATTACAAAATTTTAAGAAAATGAAGCAGCCAATCCACAGAAAATAATTAATTAAATTTAATAATCAAAAAATACAAATCAAACGAATTCTAAAATTTACTAGAGTTAAGTTTATGTAAAGTTTAGCAAAAAAATAAAAAATAAAAAAATAAAAAAACAACAAAAAGTTAATGTTAAGTAATTTTTAATTAAATATATATATATGTAATATAAATGATATGAAATTTAATTATTTCAACAAATATAAACTTTAAAAAAGCAAAATTTATAATGTAATTCTAAATAAATAAATTTACTCTTATTTTTTTATTATTAATTATTTTATTACAAATAAATACATAAAATTATAGATCAATTTGCTGAGTATACTTAAGTATATTTTCAGCGACACATTAATTTAAATGTACATAGCTATATATATAAATTATAAACATAAATTATAAACGGGACAACCTCGTATAACGCGACCGCTAAATAATGCAAGAAAAGGATCAGTAAAAATATTTAACTAAGACGCACCGAGCCAACACATATGAGGGCCCAAAAATCATTTGATCAAATTTTCTATTTGCATAATACAAACAAACATGCCTGTTCATATTTCACATTAAGTGTAGAGAAGCATGTGGGTCGAATTGATTTGGCGTATCGAGAATAAATATACAAGTAATATACAATAAGACAGTGCAGATAAAAAGAAATCAAAAATTATATAATCTGTGTTCATTGAAATAATACATAATTGAATTAAAATAAATTCAAAAAAAAAAAAAACAAAAGAATCTAAATACTAAACAAAAAAAACGTCTAAAATAGAATTTAAAAATTTAATTTATTTTAAAAATAATAAAAAAAAAATATTTATTGTTGTTAAAATTTAAAATACAGAAGAAAAAATGGAACATCAAAAAAATAAGTAAATAGAAGCCAAATTAAACAAAAGAGGAACATAAAATAAATAGCTCTGTTTAAAATAAACCCAACTGGTCTTTAATTTTACAGCTCTACCATAAACAACTATACGAGTAGATGAACATTTTGTATGAGGAAAAATTCCCAACATATAAAAATCATTTTTTATGCATTTTGTTGCTGTAATTTTATGAAATAGTATGCTGAGTTTTTATAATTATCTCTTTGCCTTTATCTAGGTTAGGTTAGGTTTGGATGGCGGTCCACTAGGACCAGGCATATACACAAAAATGGTCCGTACCATACCACGAATAATTGTTTCCTCCAACTCATTGGAACCATTTTGAGCTGTTAACAAAGCGCTGGATACTCCTGACGTTCATCCTACTGAGGTCCGTCAGGTCCTTGAAGAGGGGTGCCCCCTAGAAACTTTAGTTTGTTTCGTGCCAGACGAGGGCAGGTGCAAAGAAGATGAAGTACTGTCTCTTCCTTCTCTTCGTCCTCGCAACTACGACAGTAGTCATGTGAGAAGGCACCAAGTCTAATTGCATGCCTCCCTATGAGACAGTGCCACGTCATCACTCCAACAACCACACTGATCTGACTTCGCTGAAGTGAGATCAGCTGTTTGGATCTCGCCAAGTCCAACTTTGGCTTGACCTGCCGAGTTATTACGCAATGGGTGATACTTGACCATCTGTCATTCGTCAGCTTGCTAGATTCTTCCTGAAGCAGCAGTTTGCATACCGCAAGAGGCATTTCAATATCCTTTCTGCTTTCTGAGAAGTGGTCCGTTGTACCACGTCGAGCCAGTTCATCGGCGTTTATATTCCCTGTACTTATGAAATGTCCTGCGGCACCCATAAAATGTGGATGTTGAACTGATCTTCCATCTCGTTAAGAGATGAGAGACAGTTCTGGACTTCTTTCGACGTGAGGAAGTGTGATTGAAGCGCTTTAATGGCAGCCTGACTGTCCTTATATATGTGAATATCACAAACTAATATTACATTTGTATACCTCAACAAGTCTACGACTTCCTTTATGGCAGTTACTTAAGCTTGAAAAATGCTAGAGTAGTCAGGGAGACGGAAGGAGAGATTTAACAGAAGTTCATCGCAGAACACTCCACCCCCGACTTTCCCGTCCCGTTTTGAACCATCAGTGAAGAAGTTTATAAATCCTGGTTCCAAAACTGCACCCATCATCCAGTCTTCCCTGGATGGGATCCTAATCCGGAACTTTGTGTCAAAAGAATTTTTTTTGTTGGATAAAATAGATAAGTGCCCTGTATTGTTGCAGGTCCACATTAAGATGGATTTCAGCCGTATGACAGTACAAGCTACCAACTGTTTCTCCAAGATACCTAGAGGAGTCAAAAATAACCGAGTCTCTAGTGCCTGAGTGGATGTGCTCCTCAGTGCACCACTGATCGACAGAGAGATTGTTCTCTGAACTTTTGTCAACAGCTTTTGGTTGACAGTTTTATCGAGAGCAGGCCACCAGACTATTACCCCATACAAGAGTATGGGTCTGACTACTGCGGCATAAAGCCAAAGTACGATGCGGGGCTCCAGCCCCCATCCTTTCCCAATGGCATTTTTGCAAGAGTATAGCGCTACCGTAGCTTTCTTTACCCTTTCCAGAATATTAGGTTTCCAATATAATTTGCTATCCAAAACGAGACCCAGAAACTTCACTTCAACTGTAAAAGTCAAGCTGAACCCATTTAAAGTAGGAGGATCGATGTGAGTAAGTTTATATTTTCTAGAGAAGAGAACCAATTCGGTTTTGTGTGGGTTCACATTCAACCCACAGCCATTGGCCCATAATGAAAGAGTGCCCAGGGTATTTTGCATAAGCTCACTAAGGGTGTCGGGATATTTACCACGGACACGGAGACAACCACCTTGAAGCCACCGTCCTCCAGTCTCAGCAACAGATCATTTATGACTAAATTCCAAAGTAGGGGGGGAGGGGGACAGTACGCCACCCTGTGGCGTACCTCTGGTTGCAAATCTTCTGACGGAGGATTCCCCAAAACTAGCATTTATGATCGTGCCTCTTAGCATCTGATCCATCCAATCCTTGAGTGATTCATCCACTCCCAGATCTGAAAGTGCCCGAGTTATAGCCCCTGGAAGCACATTGTGAAAGCCCCCTCAATATCCAAGAAGGTTACCATTGTGTAGTCTCTACATTCGAAAGATTTTTCAATGAAAAATACAAGAGAATGAAGAGCAGTCTCTACAGATCTCCCCTTGCAATAGGCATGTTGAGATTTAGACAGCTTTTCCGACACAATCGTGCCTCTTATATGAGCTTCTATTTGTCTTTCCAGTGTTTTAAAAAGGACGGAAGACAAGCTAATCGGTCTAAGGTCTTTGGGATTGCAGTGTTAGCGTTTTCCCGGCTTAGGTATGAAAATAACCTTCACTTCAATCCATTTACTAGTAATGTGACATAGTTCTAGCTTTGAAAATTACCTCTAACCAGGAAATTGTTAGGTCCGTAGTTTGTTGAATATCCGCAGGGATAATACCATCGAGTCCAGGCGACTTATATGGTTTAAAACTGTTTATCGCCCACAGGATCTTTTTTCTGCTAATAATTTGGCCTATGAGGCTACTTGCCCTTTTACGGAACAACCAGGAAAATGAGTCTCCATCAGAAGTTCCAGCGATTCCGCATTATTAGTGGCCAATATCCCAACCGTCCGTTGAAGATAACTTGGGATGGAAGGACCAGTTGCTAGTACTTTGCGTAGCCTAGACATCTCCGAAGACTCCTGAATTTTGCCACAGTATAGTCTCCAAGAGTTGTTTTGAAGAGTTTTTTGCATTTTCGATGTGTTTGTTGAATCTCATTGGACCACCAGGGTGGCCGAGATTTACCCCTAGGGCTGCTAAGGGGACTAGAACCCAGTATCGGGCGAAGTTTTTGGAGGTTTTGGCACCGGAACTGGTAGTGAATTACCCAGAATAGTTCTAAAGGTATCCCAGTTGGTTTTTCTCCTGTTTCTGTATATTAGACTTTTTGGAGAAGTCAAGTCCATTTCAAATTGAAGATAACAATGATCAGAAAAAGAGTCGTCCTCCGACACTCTCCAGTTTAATAAATTAATCGTCAGAAAGCTTGAGACAAGACACAATATCCAATATTTCCTGTCTATTACTAGTTATAAAGGTTGGCTTATTCCCTATGTTACATATGTGAAGGTAAGTACTTAAAATGTAATCAAGGAGTAACTCACCTCGCTCATTTGTGTCCGTACTTCCCCAGATCGTGTGATGCCTGTGCCAGCCCGTGTCCCAACAAGTCGGAGCAGGTCCTGGATTTTCCGACAGGACTTTCAGGTAGGTGGTGGCTAAGGCGGGCGTGATACTGCCATCCTCTTGGGGATTTGTCAATAACTGCCACAACCAGCTGATCCTTGAGGACCTCGTTAAAAGGCCTCATAGTGGTAGCATGGAGTTTTGTTTGCTTTGCGATCTTAGGACTTACCTCCTGAGATTTATTTCTTTTAAGCTGTGAGCCAGCTGAAGGGCCTTCCGACATTTTCTCGGTGATTTTTTTGCCCACGCAAGCGTGGCTTTGTCTTTATCCGTCCTGTCTTCTGGAGAGATGTTGTTGATCTTTTTCAGGGCGCTCCAGGCCTTCCTCCTAGTATTTTAGGTTGGTTTTGAGGAACCAGCTTCATTCGTGCTTTGGTTCCGCTTTGTATTTGCATACTCAGATTTGGTGACCCGAGTGGAGGGACCAGCCTGCTAATCTAATTAGCTACCAGACATACTTACCACTAGATTATTTTCTGCTTCTTTACTGGTTCAACTCGTTTTATTAAAAAAACGCAGTTAGTTTTCTGTTTTTTTTTTTAAACAACTTTAAATTTTATTATCAAAACTAAAATCTGCATTCAACTTGAATGCCCAGAACTGAATTCCTTTTTGGTGATTTTTGGCCACTTTTTATACAACATTTAGTGAAAATTGAATTGAATAGAGTTAAAATTATAATTAAAATGTATATAATTTTTTTGAAATTTTGATTTTTTTTGATGAAAAATGAAAATGTAACGAATGTCAACAGGCATTCGTTACAAATTCATTCGATTAGTTTCTCATTTACCTCCTTTATTGGTTTAGGACTTCTCCAGAAGCAAGATGGGGGATTCACTGAAAACCGGAAGGAAACCTTAGAGGTACTGTTAGAGACCCACTTTCCGGATTCAGTAGTGGTAGGAGCCCCCAAGAGGACTCGCATGATCCTTCAAGTGAGGTGGCCTATTCGCCCCACAGTAGGATCTGGAGTCTCTCTGGGAAAATTTTCACACCCAGCAAGGTTCGATGGGCTATTGGGTCTTTCAAACCTTTCAAATCCGCTGGAGGGGATGGTATCTTTCCAGCTTTACTTCAAAAAGGTATTGAGGAAATACTCCCCAGCTTGATCTAGATGTTTCGGGCAAGTTATGCTTTTAATAATATTCCGAAACTGTGGAGGAAAGTAAATGTGGTCTTAATACCAAAGGGCGGGGGTCGTCCAGACACCCAGGCCAGGGCATGTCGGCCAATTAGCCTCACATCGTTTCTTTTGAAGACGATGGAAAAAATCCTGGACTATCAAATAAGAAGTGAGGTCCTTTGAAAGAATCCGCTGCATCGGGACCAGTTTGCGTATCAAACTGGTAAATCCACGGTTATGGCCCTTAGCGGGCTAGTCACGAGGATTAAAAAAGCAGTGACATATAAAGAAATTGCCCTTTGTGCCTTTGTGGACATTGAGGGGGCGTTTGATAATACCTCCTATGGATCTATAGAGAGGGCAGCAATGGGAAAAAGGGTTCCACTTTCTACAATTAGATGGATCCGTTCCATGCTGGAACATCGTGAGATTACTGCCAGACTAGGTGGCGAATCAGTAACCATCAAGGCCGTAAAGGGCTGTCCCCAAAGAGGCGTACTATCTCCTCTTTTGTGGTCATTGGTTATTGACAGACTACTGGTTCTTCTGAGTATCCATGGGTTTGATGTCGAGGGCTATGCGGATGATGTGGCTATCATAATCAGAGGCAAGTTTGATGAGGTCATTTCTGATCGCATGCAAAATGCACTCAATATAATATGGCAGTGGTGTTACCAGGAAGGACTCAGTGTCAATCCAAGCAAAACTGTCATTGTTCCTTTTACGAGGAGGACAAAGCTTGCGCTTACAGCTCCCTCGTTAAACGGTACTACTGTGTATTTTTCCAGCGAGGTTAAATATCTAGGGGTTATCCTAGATCAAAGACTGAACTGGAACCAACATTTGTTGAAAGTTCAAAATAGAGCCATCAAGGCTCTCTGGGCCTGTCAAAGACTCTATGGGCGTACTTGGGGACTACAACCAAAAATGATCTACTGGTCATTTCTTACAATCATTAGGCCTATGGTCACCTACGCATCGGTTGTATGGTGGCCTAAAACTGAGCAGAAGACAACGCAAACCTTATTGAATAAGGTTCAGCGTGTAGCCTGCATCGGTGTTACGGGCTCAATGAAGTCATGTCCAACCGCGGGGGTGGATTGTGGTATTAAAAAGGATGCTGCAAGTATGGCCCTGAAAATGCAGGCGGAAGGAAAAATCAAACCAGGCAATATGGTGGGTCATCTGGAAATCCTTAAGGAATTTCAGACAGACCCTACCATATGAATGCCTTCCGACTGTATGCCAGCTAAACTGGACTTCCACAAACCATTCTGTGTTAGGTTACCTGACCGGGATGTGTGGAGGGCAGGTGGACCATCATTTGAGCTAGGGTCCATGGCATGGTTTACAGATGGATCAAAAACGGAAGATGGGGCGGGGATAGGAATACACGGGAGTGGCACTACCCTCTCGAAGTCCTTGGGTACCAATGCTACCGTTTTTCAAGCAGAAGTACATGCTATAGAACTTTACGCTAGGATAGGCATAGCAAAAGGCCTAAACGATGCAAAGATTTATATTGTATCAGACAGCCAATCAGCCTTAAAAGCTCTTAGGTCTTGTACCGTTGAGTCAAGGCTGGTATGGGATTGTCTGAAGGTTATTAAACATCTGGCAGGCTCAAATAAGGTAACACTTATGTGGGTGCCAGGTCATACTGGAATCGAAGGAAACGAGGCAGCTGATGGCCTCGCCCGTGAGGGTTCTGCCTCTCCATTTTTTGGACCAGAACCCTTCTGCGGTGTCACTAAGGGACACTTTAGAGCAGCGGTAAAACGCTGGGAGGATGTTCAAAAGTCCTCCTACTGGCGCAGAATTCCAGGTTTACGGCAGGCGAAGAAATTTATATCACCTTCGTCTGTCAGGGTTAAGGAGTGTCTTGAACTTAGGAAACCTGAGTTGAGGCTGCTTACTGGCTTCCTCACAGGTCATGTCCCCTTAAGGTATCACCTTAAGAAGATGGGCCTAAGTACGACAGATGGATGCCGCTTCTGCGGTCTGGAAGCGGAATCAGCGGAATAATAATAATTCTCATTTCAATCGCACATGGCCGAAATAATGTTAAATATGCGTCTCGAACATGCCAAAAACTTCAAAATAATTTTTCAAATTCTCGAATTATCCCCAATTCAAAACTTTTCATCTAAAAACAAATTTTTTCGTTAGCCTTGCTTTGATTCGAACTCCAGACCTTCTTCACTCGACTCCATCGCCTTACTACCTCGGCTATCTCATCATATACAAGTTAATATGCATTTGTTTGTTTTATGTAATCAAAACAAATGTGCCAATAATATGTCGATATGGTGACATCTCTGTTAGGGCATATGTACTACATTTACTACATATGCCCTAACAGAGATGTCACCATATCGACATATTATTGGCACATTTGTTTTGATTGCATAAAACACGCTGTTTTTTCGTTTAAATACTCGGTACAATTACAATCGCACCTGGCCGAAATAATGTTAAATATGCGTCTCGAACATGCCAAAAACTTCAAAATAATTTTTCAATTGTACCAGGCGAGCAGAATCAAAAACTGTTATAAATGATTTTAACAAAGGGGGGTTCGTTTCTGAGCTATACAGATAAATATAAAACAAACCCAAAGTGTTCTACTTTTTGTTTTATCACAGAAACGAACCCCCCTTTATTCAAATTATTTATAACTCTTGCGATTCATGCTTGCCTGGTATAATTGAATATTTTTTTTTGAGAATTTTGCCAACTTGTTCTTTCTTTCGATCGAGGATTTTCATTATGATTTTTATAATTTACAATGTTACAGGATGAGAATTTAATGCGGTATCCTTATTGAATAAGGTTCAGCGTGTAGCCTGCATCGGTGTTACGGGCTCAATGAAGTCATGTCCAACCGCGGGGGTGGAGACACTTCTAGGACTGACACCGTTACACCTGCATATTAAAAAGGACGCTGCAAGTATGGCCCTGAAAATGCAGGCGAAAGGAAATATCAAGCCAGGCAATATGGTGGGTCATATGGAAATCCTTAAGGAATTTCAGACAGACCCTACCATAGGAATGCCTTCCGACTGTATGCCAGCTAAACTGGACTTCCACAAACCATTCTGTGTTAGGTTACCTGACGGGGATGTGTGGAGGGCAGGTGGACCATCATTTGAGCTAGGGTCCATGGTATGGTTTACAGATGGATCAAAAACGGAAGATGGGGCGGGGATAGGAATACACGGGAGTGGCACTACCCTCTCGAAGTCCTTGGGTACCAACCAATGCTACCGTTTTTCAAGCAGAAGTACATGCTATAGAACTTTGCGCTAGGATAGGCATAGCAAAAGGCCTAAACGATGCAAAGATTTATATTGTATCAGACAGCCAATCAGCCTTAAAAGCTCTTAGGTCTTGTACCGTTGAGTCAAGGCTGGTATGGGATTGTCTGAAGGATATTAAACATCTGGCAGGCTCAAATAAGGTAACACTTATGTGGGTGCCAGGTCATACTGGAATCGAAGGAAACGAGGCAGCTGATGGCCTCGCCCGTGAGGGTTCTGCCTCTCCATTTTTTGGACCAGAACCCTTCTGCGGTGTCACTAAGGGACACCTTAGACCAGCGGTAAAACGCTGGGAGGATGTTCAAAAGTCCTCCTACTGGCGTAGAATTCAAGGTTTACGGCAGGCGAAGAAATTTATATCACCTTCGTCTGTCAGGGTTAAGGAGTGTCTTGAACTTATGAAACCTGAGTTGAGGCTGCTTACTGGCTTCCTCAAAGGTCATGTCCCCTTAAGGTATCACCTTAAGAAGATGGGCCTAAGTACGACAGATGGATGCCGCTTCTGCGGTCTGGAAGCGGAACATGTTCTGTGCCATTGCCCAGCCATTTTTCAGCAAAGACTGCAACATCTAGGAGGGAGAACAATGAGCCCGGATAGTATGTATCTTGTACCGGCCAGTAGTATTGTCAGATTCATTAAGAGCCTGAATATTGACTGGACGGATAATTAAGTAGGGTCCAGCACAATAGATCTTTTAGGTCGCGGTGCGAGGTGGCTTATCGCCCACATGGCCCTCCAGTAAATAATAATAATAATTCTCATTTCCGTACACATTATTCGTGCGATTTCATTGATGTATGCGCTTGAAGCTTCTTATATTTCATTATTTTATGAGTTAATCTAGCAAAGACATAAACTATTAGTGATTGCGGTGGTCGATTGGAAAGCCACTAATAGGAAATAAAAACCAAAAATAATTGCAAAAACGTTTTTTCACACCATTTGTATTTATATAATCTTTAAATTAATTGTTTTGTTTGCTAATATAGTTTACTTTTGTATAAAAAATAATATTAATGTATAATTACTAGCTTTGCGTTTAATTTCAAATAATAAATAAAATATATAATAACAAGAGTTAATTTATATTATAGTCAATTTAATGATGGTGTTCGTAATTCGTGCCAATTTACTTCAATATTCGGCCATTTCGTTTGTAAACACGTTAACATCGAATTAGATAAATTACACATTTTAAGATCACTTTCCAGTAGAATTGCCGATCCTTTACTAAATTTTATTTTATTGCCATAATTTGAGCCCGGTATACCATTATAATGCAGTAAATCGAATGTGTCGGGCATCGACCGTATTTCTTCTGGAAAAAATTCGTCCATGAAACCGTTCAATAATATTATACCAAAATTTTCGGGATCAAGTTTTTTTCGCATAATCTCGACGTATTCCGGTTCACTTACAAGGTCTAATGCCCCGAGAACATCTTGTAATAAAGCACTTTGGATAAAATTATTGCCTTCGGGATCGTATTGTCGGAACACACGTCGCGCCACTTCACACGGTGTTTCCGGTGAGACTAAACGTTTCTCATAGCTGAATAATACTGTCAAATGTGTTTCAGACCCCATAACCCAAATTGGATTTTTTGGATTTTTATAAAACGAACCAACAGTACAGTAGCGCATTTGTTCCATTAGAGTTATGAAACCAATATCCGATTGTTGATTTATGCCGCGTAATTTTAACCCACCTACATCCTGTTCATTGTCCCATACATATGCAACCGCACGCCCCGTTAACATTAAATTTATTAAAGCTTGTGACCCATAACCATAAATATTATGGATTAGGGGTTCGGAAGTATCTGATAATTCGGATAGTACATTGTCTATCCCCTTGGTTAGAAGCACCGAATATAAAAATAATAACACACCGAATTGCCTCGATAACACACGAAAATTATCCGAATAATATTTCTCGACGTCGTCAATTGATTCTAAATTTATCACGGTTAGATGATCATGAAATTCAAATTCCATATCATTTTCTTTGGCCTCGACACTACACAATGGGTTTGTTTCGCCTGTGGTATCAATGGGAGCTGCATCTGATGGGCCATCTATATTTGTATTTTCGTCCGATTTACTTAATAAATTTGCGGTTACTTCATCCACTGTAACAAGGCGATAATTATTTTCTTTGCCCTTCATCAATATATTGCATAATGCCTGGATTAATAGCGTTTTACATTTGTCTGGGGTCAAATCGCTTATATTGTAACCGGGGGTCTCCATTATCAGAATTTTTAGTAGATACGCTTGAACTGGGGCTATCACACCACAAGGACCACCCTGCCATTGGACTAGTGCCGACGGTTCAATTTCACTAAACTCAAAACCTTGAGACCATCTCTTAAACACATCCTGCCTTATCATTGTACCCCATAGAAGTTTACGAATTTCGAGCAATTCGTTTTTATCCTCTGAAGTCGATGAACAAGGACTTTGATCCATTTTCACTTTTTTCCTTTCAATTTTGAATGATTTTTTTTTTATATTTATTGTTACACACTGTTACATTTAATTGGATTAAAAATTATTTGATTTTATAATAAAAATAATACGCAAATTATAATTTTACAAAAATAAATTACTTAAATTCTAATGGTACATATAATGTTTTAGGTTAATTTTTTTTCTCTCTCGATTTATATAAAAAAAATGGAATGTCAAAATTATTTTGATACGCAAGAATGGACTAAACCTAAAAAAATGATAGTAGTAGATTAAAATTTACCATTTTGAGAGTGTGCTCTAGCGGAAAAATAAATAAGTGCGCATGTTAATTGACGATTGTAAAAGTAGAGAAAGCGCCTCTCGAGGAAAAAAGTTAAAATGAGGCAACAGCCAAAATGACATTTCTCATAAATGCGACGAAAGAAATTTTTGCAATCCGGTAATTAAAAATGGTTTTTATAATCCAAAATTGGAATTATTTACAATTATTATCAATCTGGTAAGTAAAAATTGTGTTTACAGTTCAAAATTGGAATTGTTTACAACAATTTCGAACGTCAAATTAGCAGCTACCTCAGTTTAAAAATTTTCCTCTAGGTGGAATCGGTGATGCTCCAATCGTCAATTGACGATTGTAAAAGTAGAGAAAGCGCCTCTCGAGGAAAAAAGTTCAAATGAGGCAACCGCCAAAATGACATTTCTCATAAATGCGACGAAAGGAAATTTTGCAATCCGGTAGTTAAAAATTGTTTTTATAATCCAAAATATGAATTATTTACAATTATTAGCAATCTGGTAAGTAAAAATTGTGTTTACAGTTCAAAATTGGAATTCTTTACAACAATTTCGAACGTCAAATTAACAGCTACCTCAGTTTAAAAATTTTCCACTAGGTGGAATATGTGATGCTCCAATCGTCAATATTTTGTTGAGAAAAAATTAATTCGAATTATTTTAGAGTTATTTTTTTCTTAACAGAATAAGCCGCAAAATATTTTTTCGATTTAATTTTTATATTCTATGTTGGTATTTCTTCTGTTTTTCATTCAAGCAGTTACGTATTTTGTATGTTCGAGCTAAACTTAAATAACTCAAATTTTTTGTTCGAATTATTTAATTCCGGTCACGTGCAATTCTTGTTGTAAATTTCTCAACAAATTGCAGCTAATAATTGGATTACCTAATCACCATAGACCCAAGTATAACAACACAGAACTCAAAATTTAGCTACTGTATTTTCCTTTGGATTTTGACAAAATATCCTAAACTCACACAACTCGAATTCATTAAAAATGCAACATAGTATTGGTGCGTATATGTATACATTTTATATAACATTTTTTTTTTACTTACGTAGTTTATCAGTTTGTTTTTGTGTCTTATTATAATAGGTTGATCGGTGCAGTGGTTTAGTGATATTGATTTTTTTTTTGTGTTAATAAATATTTTTACGGACGCTCGACGCCATTTTATATTGTATTATATATTTGGTTACCAAAATAAAAATACAAAAATATAAATTTTGTTTCATTAATGAATAATTTGATTTACCCGCCAAATTTCGAGCTTGACATTTACACACATACACATTAAAAAATATTCCCGCCAATATTATTTTCACACACACACATGTATACAATTTTTATATAGTGAGTTCTGTGAGTTCCCAATAATTGCGACACGGTGCATATGTTTTCTTATAATAATTCGTAACTCAAACAAAGGTTAACCCAGAACTAAGTTATGGATATATTATGGAATATTATAAAATAGTTGGATTTAAAAATACTTGGGGAGTTAGACAAATAGAGCTGAAATAAGCAAACGTCAAGCATCGAAAATTCCGTGCGAAAAAGAGAAAGACTAAACTATATAAGGGCAGTGTTTAGAATTTTATGCAGAATAAAGTGGAGTGCTTAAAATAAAACAACTAAAGTTTAAAAAACATTTTTATTTTATATGCAAATACACTTATAATTATTTTTAAATTCAATATTTTTAATAAAATTAATTTTATTATTAAAAATAACTTTCCCAAAAACGCGGCATTACGTTACACTTTTAGTGTGGCCCTGGTAAAAATAATTGTAAACAAATCATAAGAACCCAACACAACAAGATTTGGTTTTTTGATAATGTTTGATAATTATGTAGTAAATTTAAATTAAAACTGCACTTTTCTTATCACAAATTACAATATTTACATCACAATTTTAATTTCGTATATATAAACCACAATAAAATTTGTCGATGAAAAGAAATTCCAGGTAATTTGTTGGGAATATTGTTACGACATTTTCTGATGATACATTTCATTTTTCATAATTTTTTTTAATAGTTTATCAGAAATAATAATTAATTTTTATTTAATTGTTTTGTTTTATTTGATAATTTTTAATTTTCACGAAACGACGCACAACCACTTTTTAACAACAATAAAAACTAAATGGTTTGTTTACATAAAAGAAAGCGCAACCATATATTATTCGTAAGAACCAATATACAGCCTAGGCCAAAAATATAAAGCACCCCTATAGCATTATATATTAATATTATGTCTTTCTAAACAATGGGTGTTAACGAACGAGTCATCCCACCGAATGCGACCCTTAATTATTGAAAATCACCAATTTTTGGTTTGTTTTAGGTTCTTAACAAGAAGTTGTAGCGTCGTAAAATTTTTTTATTTTAGTTTTGTATTTGATCGTGTGCAGTCTTCACATAAAGTGTTTTAAATCAAAAAGAGTTTTCGTAAGTTTTTTGAGAAAAAAAGTGTGTTTGTGATAATTATGCCTAAAGCGTGCCAACTCAGTGAAGGAATAAGGGCACAAATTGTGTTGTTGGATTCCCAGGGTGTAAGCCAAATTAAAATATCCCAAAAATTAAAATGCTCTCGTGGAGCAGTTCAATCTACATTGAAAAGGTTTAAAGAGACCGGGGACTATGCCTATAAACTACGCTCAGGCAGAAATCGTATCACTTCGGTAAGAGACGATCAACAAATTGTGCGAAAATCTCTCAAAAACCGAAGAAAAACATCTGCTGAGATAGCTGGAGAGCATTTAACAGAACAAGAAGTTCACATTTCGGCACGGACAGTTAGAAGAAGGCTCCTGCAAGCTGGGTTGAAAGGTTGTAAAGCAAGAAAAAAACCTTTGCTCTCACTTACCAACATAAAAAGTCGCTTGAGATGGGCTCGAGAACACAAACATTGGAATGACGTGGATTGGGCGAGAGTTGTTTGGTCAGATGAATCTACTTTTGAGGTAAATATAAAAAATAAATATTAAAAAATAATTAGTCAAAAAAAAATAAAAAATTGTGCTATGTATTTTAAAAGAATTAATAGAGAAATTTATGTTAAATTTGATGGAATTCTTATAGATTTTTGGAACTCCTGGCGCAACCATCGTAAGAAGAAGAGTCGGGGAAGCATACAATCCTGATTGTATAGTGCCTACCGTAAAGCATGGAGGGGGTAAACTGATGGTGTGGGGTTGTATGGCATCATCAGGGGTAGGAAAACTGTTGTTTTGTGAGGGTCCGATGAACAGTACCAACTATGTTACCGTCCTCGAGGCTGCATTGAATGCCTCAATTCGGCAAATCTTTGGGGAAACGGATAGTTCTTCGATAATTTATCAACAGGATAATGCCCCCTGCCATACTTCCCGCGTTACGATGAGTGGGTTTCGAAAAAAACAAATTCGAGTCATGGACTGGCCCGCCCAGTCACCAGACCTAAATCCCATTGAAAATTTGTGGTCAATTTAAAAAAAAAATCAAGGATGGCAGTATGACTTCAAAGGAAGACCTCAAACGTGCGTTGACAGAGGAATGGAAAAATATATCGAGAAATACCTGCGAAAAATTAGTACGGTCGATGAATAAAAGAGTCCTGGCTGTCATCAAAGCCAAAGGAGGACCTACAAAATACTAAAATTAATAAAATATAAAAAGTATTTCCTAAAAATATTGAGTTTTAATTTTTGTCTTCATTCGTTTTGTAGATACTGCAATTTGGGAGGGGTGCTTTATAATTTTGGCCAAGCTGTATATCCGTTCTTCTCCAACTATCTACGCTTGAAATAGAAGATATTATATGGGAAAAAACTTTTTTTCAAATCTACAGCGTTTAGATCTATGCTAATTACCTATACGCGATATGAAACACAACAAAAGTAGATGTCTCTACTGGGCTTCTCGGACTAAAATTTTAAAATTTGAAGATTTGTATGGCAAATATTGAACTTGTGAATTAAAACAAACATTATAAATTAAACCATAAATATAATTTAAAAATATTGTGCACACAAACAAAGTTAACTATCAAACAATTTGAAATACATATAAACTTAAATTATTTAAATACAATTTTGTACATAAAAATGGTGCAGTGTTGTATTGTTCCGCAATGTAAATCGAAAAAGTTGCGAGTGATAACATAAAATTCCATCAACTCCCAAGTAACAAGCGAATGGTGACGTGATGGTTACGGGCACTTAAAATTGACAAGAAACCAAACAAGCATTCCAAAGTTTGCAGTTTGCATTTTATAGAATCGGATTATAAACCAAATGAATTTGGTAAAGTTGAACAAATTTGTTTGTAATTTTAGGTAATATCAATGTAAAATCAGATGCCGCTGAACAAAATGATGATAATATTGTTCAAGCTGCTGGGATTAATCAAAATTCATTTTATTTTATTTATTTTATTTTATTTATTTACTAAAATGTTGGACTCTATTTTGAGCATAAGCTCATTCATAACAGAGTTTATATGGTTAAACTAAAATAAATTTAAAAAACTGCATGAGTTTTTCTCCAGTATATAAATTTTGGTCCCAAATTTCCTCACTGCCTCATGAGAATTTTGTATACGTACGAGGAGTATAAGATACATTTTGTTATTGTGTTCTGTCATTTTCGTTGTTTGTATTAGTGTATCGTTTTGTGACGGTAAGTATCAAAAATAAGCCAATCGGTTGAAATCGGCAAAATTTTTTGATGCTTATGCTCACGTGTGAGAATATTTCACTTGCTATGAAGCAGGAGAATTAACAATACTGTGTTGTTCGTTGTAAGTATTTTTTGAATATTCTTCGTTTAGTAAAGTTCTATTATTGTATAATAAAAAAAAGTATTTCTTTAGTTTTAACTTAACATGTTTGTTTATTAATTTTTTAGGTTTCGTATTGCAAAAGCAGATTAATTTTTTATTAAAAACTTAATTAAATCAATCAAATATTGTGTAAGTACAGTTTACATTATGTAAAGGTTACTAAAAATACTTACACTCAAATACATTCAAATACATAATGTAAACTGTACTTTCAAAATATTTGATTGATTTAATTTATTTTAATATTTAAGCCATCAAAAAATTCTGTTGAAAATTTGATAAATTTAAACAAATCGAGAATAATCGCAATTTGTTTTAACAAGCTGTATTTGAAATTGATAATGATGTTTTACGAAACCTTTTTTACGTACAGCGTCACATACATATGTATGTACCTATTATTAAAACTCTTTTTTCTTATTCCTTTATTTTCTGTTTATCTGGCTAACTAATTACCACATGCATTTTATACATTTTTCCAATGCCATATGGAACGTAAACAAAATCATATGGGATTTTCAAATTCATTATTTTACATCGTCTTTATTATCAATTTAAAAGAAAATTTTTGTTTATAAATATAAATAATTTGAAATTAAATATATCGAATTGCAGGTTGTACACAATTATAATTGAAATTAATAAAATTTTAATACACAATTTTGCATTTTAGTCAATTGATTTTTTTGTTTTTCAAACATCGTCATCTTTGTGTTCCTTTAAAAATTTCATTTCATATACAAAATCCTAATCTCAACAAAGAACACAAAATAACTATAGAAAAACAAAAAAGAGCATGAAGAGCATGAATAATAAAAGAGTATTCGACCACACACACAATAACTAATACCATTACGATCCGGTAATTCTCGCCTCACCGACTCATGAGACGACCAAAATTTATGTCCAGATTTCTCGTTCACAGGTCACAGCACAGCAGTTAGATATCATTCGATAATATTTATTTCCGCAATTTCACATATAGGCTTGAATATCTGGTGATATTCAAGATTGATGTATTTTTAATTATCTGATATTGCTGGTGTTTTAGCTTTAGATGTTTCAATGGATCCTACTCGTTTGGTTTGGTTATGGCTCCAAAAAAACATTTAATGAAAATAATTATATTTAAATAAAAATAAAAAATAAAAATCTAGGTTTAATTGACTCAAAAGTCAAAGCCTATTATCATTGTGAAAATTCGGAGGTTTCTATGCCAGAAATTAATAATACAGAGAGCAATTCAACTCAATCTACCCAGACCTCCCAATTAGAGGCTCATTTTCAATCCCTAAATTTTGTTCTAAAATAACAAAAACATCTTCCGCTGAAACCAATCACTTTATTATTATTAAATAGTAGTTTAAATTAATGTTGCTGCTTTGTTCAAATATTTATATTGATTGAAATATTATACTAATTAAATGAAAAGCATCGTACGTACGTTAACTAGGATAAGGGAAATTCCCTTTTTATATGATATTGTAAATTACATTGCATTGCACGAATATTTGAGGTATTGATGAAAATGATTCAACACTTTTTTGTCTGTTTAATTTAATTATATCGAAGTGTCATGGGTTGTTCAAGTATTTTTGTCTGATGGTGTAGTTGATATAAATTATATTTATTTATATATAATTGTTAGATCGTCTCCAAGCTATAGAAATACTAGTGAATTCTCGCTCAACATCCAGAAACTCCAAGCATCCAGCAGTTATATAGCCTAGAAATTGTATTGTCTTGTGATATTTATTTTATTTTATTTATCACTAACTAATTTATATAAGTTAATTTCGATTAATTAAGTAGTAAAGCAATTTAGTTGAGTCCTGTCTATTTGAGTTTTAGTAATAAATATCATATATAGGTACATGTAGTACTTAACTAAATTATTGATATTCTAGACTTTTTGCGTCGTATCATGATTAATGTTTAAATTATATTATATACTTTTATAAATAAATAATTAGCTTCAATATTATTAATTTCCTTTTTTCTAGATCTGTAGGAAATTGCCGATTAGTTTAAATTTAATTGTATAGTTAAATAAATATTTTCAACTTTTTATTTTTAAATCTAGTTGCAGTAGGTAAACAATTAATTAACTATCTACAGGAGAATGGTAACTTATGAAAAAAGTGCTGTGAATTTGAATTTAAATTGTAACTTAGCAATTTAAAATTTTTAAACATTCTTTTAGAATTTTTAGCTTAGAATTGGGAGAGTTCACATATGCAATTTCATAAAATGTTAATTTTTTTAATACTCGTATGTAATATATTGTGTTTTGTTCATTAATATATATAATTTAATTTAGTTTAAAGAATATTTAAAGGTTTCTCTTCATTAATTTGCTAATAAATAATTCAATTTTCAGAATATAACATAGTTCCAGAATCAATCATTATTAAGGGGACTAAAATGAATCATGAATTTCAGAATTAAATTTTAGTTTGTTATTATGGTGATTTATTAATTAAAATTAGTTTTCAGAGTTGCCTGGGAATTTGTATATTAATTTTATTTGTTGATTCTTGATATTCTTATAGTACCTAACTGAATTATTGATGATTCTAGGCTGTTATGGTACTGTGCTACTGTAAAATAATTGAATTTTTTAATTATTTAGTTTCTATTTCTTGATCGGTAGGAAATTTAAGATTAGTTTTAAGTAAAATTCTATGTTTAAATGATTTTTAACGTTTATTTTAATTCTAGTTACAGTATGTAGTAATTAATTAATTAGATATAGAAGGGCCATGAAAAATTAAATAAGTGCTGTTATTGTAATCTTAGCTTAATAATTTTAAATTTTTCTTAAATATTTTATCAGATAAATTAATGAAAGGAGGACAGGGAGAATTAATAATTTTTTAAGTCCTGATTTAGATTTAGGGAGTCCTAAGTATCCGGCCCTGGATTCCAGAGAAATGATTATCTAATAATGTAGTTAGATTGTGCTGTCTTGTGCTAACCTATTTACTATATACATATTGTACTAATAATTTACTAACTATCGATCGCAAGGTGTCTGTAACCGGGTCGAGTCTGTCCCAACTAATAATCCTATCCTATCCTTCGGTTTTGTTATATGTGTACGGGTGTACGGTGTGTGCCCGGGAGTCCGGGAGATCTTGCTATAATGCTTGGCCGTACACTCACAATCAATCAATCAAATTACCATTCAATGAGAGCTTCCTTATTCACATGAGTTTTTGCCCCCAAAATATTCAGCCGTTGCTTCAGCGCGAAAATTGTTTCTGTTTTCGAATCTAATGTTATTAAAGAAAATCATTTATATTAATATTAATATTCATTTAATTCTTTAATTATTCCGCAATGCAGATTACCTACTTGTTGGCAATTTATCCATTTTAAAACAGGGTTTCGAACCGAACCCTAACCCGAACCTCGAACCCGCTTCGGTTCAAAGATATTTAGTAATTTTTCCGAACCCAACATTTCGCGGGTTCGATTCAACCGGGTTCCTGGTTGACAAAAAAAAATCGCATGTCATATTTATTATTTATCATAAATAAAAATTGAATTTTTTCGGTACTAAGGGAATATTTCCGAATGGGTATAAGCAGGTGGAAAAAATTCCCCATATAGGAAAATGTCCATGCCGCATGTGTTTTATATACGAAATAAAATTTTCGAACATTTTTGTGTGAACTTTGACAGATGTCTACATGTGGAAAATGGATGTGGAATTCGCGAATAGGGCCTCTAAAAGTAAAAGGTAAACAATTTTTTGCATTGTGAATGCTCTGTAATAAATCTGTATCTCTTAAAATTATATTGTATATGCTGAGAGTCGAGTCGAGTCTAATCCTAGTTTAATGTTAAATTCTTTCGAAAAAAAAACACCTTGAGGGTACAATACATAGAAATGTGAAGTGTCAAAGTGAATTGGAAACAAAAATAAAACTCCATTTTGCTATTTCGTTATTTGACATCCTGCGGATTTCATCACCGACTTTTGTCAGGAATATTGCCCGACTTATTATCAGATTTACTATGAAAGTTGTCGCAAAAACATAAACGTCAAAACTTACATAAAATGGAATTATTTTTTCCCTACATTTAAAATTTCCAATCGCCAGAATACACGTTTGGAAAAAATAATTCCAAACTGCTAGAATACTGTCAAAATACTCCAATTCCCAATTCCCAGGGAATAGCCAGAATAGGGCTACAGCTGTGTGTTAGGGATAGGCACACTAAAACTGAATAAACAAAAAAATTATTTCAATTGGTCAATATTATAGCTATAATTAAAACAATAATATAAAAATGTAAGATAAATCCAAAATTAATTATTGTAAAAATAAAATGTTTACTATATGCAACGTAACCTCTTGGTCTAAAAAGTTAATTTCAACGTTTTCAGCCATATAAAACATGCTCAGTTTTCTTTGAGCTTGTGACCTAAAATAGAATACGTATTTACATAGAATGAGTTTTGAAAGTGTAGTTCAATATTTTATTAACAAAATACACTTATCTAACAATAATAAATTAGTGAAATTCATTCCCAATTTGTTTGTCTTATGCACTTCTGTTGCATAGGATTCCCCATATAAATAGTTGACATTTGTAAGTCTATCCCTTATTGACGATTGGAGCATCACAGATTCCACCTAGTGGAAAATTTTTAAACTGAGGTAGCTGCTAATTTGACGTTCGAAATTGTTGTAAACAATTCCAATTTTGAACTGTAAACACAATTTTTACCTACCAGATTGATAATAATTGTAAATAATTCCAATTTTGGATTATAAAAACCATTTTTAATTACCGGATTGCAAAAATTTCTTTCGTCGCATTTATGAGAAATGTCATTTTGGCTGTTGCCTCATTTTAACTTTTTTCCTCGAGAGGCGCTTTCTCTACTTTTACAATCGTCAATTGACGATTGGAGCATCACAGATTCCACCTAGTGGAAAATTTTTAAACTGAGGTAGCTGCTAATTTGACGTTTGAAATTGTTGTAAACTATTCCAATTTTGAACTGTAAACACAATTTTTACCTACCAGATTGATAATAATTGTAAGTAATTCCAATTTTGGATTTTAAAAACCATTTTTAATTACCGGATTGCAAAAATTTCTTTCGTCGCATTTATGAGAAATGTCATTTTGGCGGTTGCCTCATTTTAACTTTTTTCCTCGAGAGGCGCTTTCTCTACTTTTACAATCGTCAATTGACGATTGTAAAAGTAGTTTAAGCGCGTCTCGAGGGAAAAAGTTAAAATGAGGCTACTGACAAAATGACAATTCTCACAAACTCAACGAAACAAAATTTTGCAATCCGGTAGTAATAAATTGTTTTTATAATCCAAAATTGGAATTATATACAATTATTAGCAATTTGGCAAGTAAAATTTGTGTCTACAGGTCAAAATTGAAATTGTTTACAACAATTTCTAACGTCCAATTATCAGCTAGGTTCAGTTTAAAAATTATCCATTAAGTGGAGTCTGTGATGCTCCAATCTTCAATTGACAATTGTAAAAGTAGGGTAAACGCCTCTCGAGGAAAAAAGTTAAAATGAGACAACTGTCAAAATGACACTTCTCACAAACTCAACAAAACAAAGTTTTGCAATCCGATAAATAAAAATTGTTTTATAATCCAAAATTGAAGTTATTTACAACTATTAGAAATCTGGTAAGTAAAAATTGTGTTTACAGTTCAAAATTGGAATTCTTTACAACAATTTCGAACGTCAAATTATCAGCTAGATCAGTTTAAAAAATTTCCACTAGGTGGAATCTGTGATGCTCCAATCGTCAATATGTGGCATCTGCGGCAAAACAGTAGAACTTGTGAGTAGTTTGGTCACGTCAATGTAACACGCTTAAAGCCGGTATTCCATTGTGAAAAAATGTTTATCAGCAAAAATATATTGAGATAAAAATATAAAATCGGTGGTTGTGTGAATGAGACACCCAACTTCGTCAGTAAACATTTTTATTACAAAAAAGTTGTGGCTGTGTTAGTGTGATGCCATAATTATTGACAAAATGTATCAAATGGAGTACTTTTTATTGCAACCCTCTAACACATCTACATAAATTTTGTGTACGGATGATAACATATTTCTCGCACACAATATTAATTTTCATAGTACGTCATTTTTATGGTAAAGATATTTTTTATTTTTTATTCTGTGACGGAAAATAAATGAAAAAAAAATAATTCTGATATGGGTGAAAATAATATTTAATTTTTTAGATAATTTTGAGAGGTGAAAATATACGAATTAAGAATAACGCATAATTTTGTTCATATTTGTTGGTTATGTTTTTGTTTGCTGTCAAAATTTATCCATACAATTTTGCTATAAAATAAAAATTAAAAAAATTGTTTTTTCTTTGTCACTCTAATGTAACATTTTTTTTTGTCTTCTTTCATTTTTTCCAGCAGTCAGTAAATTTTTCATAATGGAATACCGGCTTAATACAAACAAATACATTGACCCTCTTGTGCTAGCAATCGTTGCGCTAAAAGGTTTCAGATAAGATCGATTAAATATTCATCGGAGAAACCTGAGAATCCGATGATTGTTTATTGGGTTTTATAGCTTAAATTTATTTTTGAACTATTAGAGCAACAAATTGTATTACCAGATGAGTATATAATACGTCAAAAATCACAAAAATTTATTATTTATTATTATTGTTTTACGAGGCATAGAGTACGAAAACGTAAATTGTTTTAAAATATAGTTTTGGCCAAAATAAAATAAATATAAAAAGTAAATAAGAAAAAAACTGTGTGATTGTTTATATATTAAAAATTAGAATCTAGTAAGTATTGTGAATATGATATTTTGTAGTTCTGGGCTATTTTAGAGCTGGCGTACCCCAAAAGATGGATGAATCACAAAATTTTATGAGCGTACGAATATTGAATCGTACGAGGAATTATTGCCGATCGTACTTAAATAATTAGTTATTTTATTAGCGGTATAATGTAATTACACCTTAATTATGTTTTTACGAGTTTTGTTTTGTTGTGTGGTTTTAATTTATCTGTCATGCACACGAAAATAAATAATACACGAGAGCAACCAAATTCATAATCAAAATTCGAGATTTTAAGAGTCAAAAGTTAATCTTGATTTCGATATTAAATAAAACCGATATACTTATTTCCGATCCATATTATTGTAATTAAGATTTTTTCCTATAAATAACACATACGCTCACACACACGCGCTCGCCTCTCGTTTTAATTTAATCGTACATCGTAATTTAATGAGTGTGGTTTTTTTCGATTAAAAATTTAAACCATTTGTGGCTTCAAATTTGTTGTTTTAGCTTATTTCGTTTGTATTTTAATTCCAGTGAAGTAATAAAGTATCAAGAAATTCGAACAAAAATATCATCATGGGTGATAGTTTAATTGGTGGTTCCACCAGTTTTCTTCACTTGGGTGACGTTATATCACTCTTCGTTGAAGGAAATGTTTGCGGTTTTTTAAGTACCCTTGGGTAAGTACACAATGTTTAATTATTAATGGTTTTACTTTTATTTATAAATACCTAAATATTTTTATATTTATATAACATGTAAATATATAAACAGGGTGTTCGGGTCCGCGTTCGAAATGTGATGAGGAACAAATTTTATTATTGACAAAAAACCTTACATGTTTGGACATGGTTAAATCTTTCTAAGATATGACCATATTCGAGCTAAATTTAAACCATTTTGTGGCCCTTCCTCGTTTTGTGAAATAGAATATTTAGAAACGGTTTATTGCCAATAAAATTATGCAACTTTGAAAATAACCCGTTTAACAATGGGTTATTTTTATTATATTATTATAAAGGTTTATTATAAAGGTTTTTTATAAAGGTATTTTTATTATAAAGGTTTTTCGGAAATAGATCTTGGTTACAGAGCATTCACAATGAAAAAACTACTTTTGATTTAAAGATTTGTATGAATTTTCAACGTAACGAACAACAATTTTTGCTCGTTATGTTGGAAATTCATACAAACCTGTGAGTCAAAAGTAAAAAGTTTTTCCATTGTGAATGCTCTGTTACAGAACATTCACAATGAAAAAACTTTTTACTTTTGATTTACAGATTTGTATGAATTTCCAACATAACGAGCAAAAATTTTTGTTCGTCAAGTTGGAAATTCATACAAAGTAAAAAGTAAACAGTTTTTGCATTGTGAATGCTCTATTACTTACAGGTTTGTATGAATTTCCAACTTAACGAAAACAATTTTTGCTCGTTATGTTGCAAAGTCATACAAACCTGTAAGCCAAAAGTAAAATGTTTTTTTATTGTGAATGTTCTGTAACAGAGTCTTTTGTGCTGGACCCTGCTTAATTATCCGCCCAATCAATATTCAGGCCCTTAATGAACCTGATAATACAACTAGCCGGTATCTGATACATACCATCTGGGCTCGTTGCTCTCCCTCATAGATGTTTACTACAGCATTTAGTTCTGCTAGAAAGATGGTAGCATTGGAACACAAGGATTTCGAGAGGGCTGCCTCACTCCCGTATATTTCTACCCCTGCCCCGTCTTCCGTTTGATTTTACTCTTACGAGTTGCTGGGAATGGAAAATCGCTTGTATGTCGCCAAGCTTTACTACAGGAAGGCTAAATAAAACTGAAGGGTGCCTGGTATCCAGAGTCCGCTTACTTCACCGGACTGATTAACCTATCATCCATTCATCCATCAGCATATGCTGTTCCACCTTAGATTAGGTTTTTTTTTGTCAAGGGATTCTCTTTTAGCGCCGCACTTAAACATATGCCTTAGTGCATTGGTTGCCACGAGGAGGCAGCACGTACATTTACGAATTGTGACCAGGTCATCCCTTACACAATTGTATCCTTCACACAGCTGCCTAATACAAAACCAGAAAAGCTCACGTGATGCGCACCCTGGAAGGTTACGGAGGTGGTAGATTAATCTACTCAACTTTTGTCGCTCCCTCCGTCACAATAGACACCAAACCACGTTAACCGTTTTTTTATGTTACTTTGGCTTCTCAAGTGCAAGAGATGAAGTTTAACTGCAATTTGTGCGGTTTCAGTGCAAAATATTCTTGAAATTCTTATAATTCATGGCAACGTTTGGAAGTGTGGGCAAAATAAATAAAAATATTTCGGGCTAGATATCGTTACTTAAGTGCAACGAATGGCATACGCAATTTACAAAAAAAGATCGGAATTATTTGTTTAAATCTTGCTTGAACCCCATTAAATTGGCCAGACATAGTTGCGGCGTTATCCGATCCTAGATAGCCCATTCTGTACCGGAATTTGCAATAAATTCAATTGGTTTAAAACACTACTAAAGATTGAGAGAGTCACCTTTAGTTAGATTCAAAAGACCTAAAAACCTATGCCTTGGTGAACATTTTCTCCGATCAAAAACGCGAGCTACCAAAGCCAATGATTTTGCCGCACACTTTGAATAAATTGTATCCAGTTTAGCTGTTTTTATTTTTTTGTGTATCCAGTATCCATTTCTTAAATTATTAGTATTAAATGCCATGAAAAATTATAAACAGGGTAGAGTTTGTGAAAGGGAAATAGGCGAAGATTGTTGTTCGAATTGCCATAAAATGTTTACTAGCGGCAGCGGAATTACCTTGCACAAAATTTTAGCTTGCGGTCATGTAACATGTCAAGGTTGCTTAACGAAAAGCAAGCGAACGATTTAAGTTGTTTTGTTCGACAGGGTATACAAATTGTGATTTATTGAAACTGAATCTTTGAATAAAATAAATTAGCCTTACTGGAAATTGTTGTAGTTAAATATTTTTTAAGAAGCATAAATACATAGTTGGATAAGTTTTAATATATTAAATAATTTCAAATATTCATCTTCAATGATTATTCAAATATACATCTTTTTCATATCGGCTTCGAATGATTTGGTTTCTCTTGTCCTTTAATGACTTTTCCACTTCGAGAATATTCAGTATAGTTTTCGGTTTGTGCACGCAACAAAGATTTTGGTGGAACTTGGAAATGCTCATGTTACTCGAATTATCGCATAGATACTATAGCCTCTATTGTGTTTAAATTAATTATGTTCTTTTTTCAATAATCTTTAAGATATTTAATCACTAGAACCAACATCTCCATATCCGTCCCATCTATTAATAAAAATTCTTCATTTTATTTATCTTATTTAAGTTTTGTTTTTAACTATTTTTATAGTCGTTTTTTAGTTATTTTTATTTATTTTAGATAATTTGCTTCCTCTATTCTTACTTCATTATCAAATTTATTTAACCCAATTATTGTTGTGCCCATTATATTGCTACCTTTGCTATATCCTTTTGATTCCAGTATTGTGTTCAATACTTCACGTAGATTCTGAAAATACCCTAGTATTTTTTATATATCCTTAATTTCTCGTCTGACTCTTTCTCTTCTTTCTCTGTGTTTCTCCTTGACCCAGTTTTTTTGATCTCCTGTGGCCCTATTCTGGCTATTCCCTAGGAATTGGGAATTGGGAAATCATTGCTATATTTCCAAACATCAATAATTCCCAATTTTTTATTCGCCAATTCCCAAAAGTGTATTCTGGTGTAATTGGGAATTATCCAATGGGAAAAAACACTATTTTAAATTCTGCAGCCGCTATTATTTAAAAATTTTATTTTCTACATATAAAATAAAAACTACCGATACTACATTGTAATTAAAATAATGAAAAAACACAAAACACCAGTTTCCTCTAATTCCAAAAAAAAAATTGGGAAAAATAAACGTCAAAACTTACATAAAATGGAATTATTGTTTCCCTACATTAAAAATTCCCAATCGCCAGAATACACTTTTGGAGAAAATAATTCCAAACTGCTAGAATACTGTCAAAATAGTTCAATTCCCAATTCCCAGGGAATTATAGGGCCTCTGATAGTTCTTTTTATTGGCTAATTGACCTTTTTACTTTTGTGCAATAATTTTTTGTTTTTTTGTTTGTTCTTCTTTATAACTCTACAGCTCTCTGCTATATCTCACTCTTTTATTATATTTTATTTCCTGAATCTTTATTTCCTTCTTCTTCCTTGCACATTCATTTGAGTAAGTTTTGTGATTCTTGTAATACTGAAAGCATATTGTATAGTTTCTGCATTTTTCATTATTATTTGTGTTTATTAATATACAGTTATTGCATCTTTCGCTTCCACTTCATGTTTCCATTCTTAACTCTGATAGATTCTGCCCTACGTTTACAAAATAATCGTTAAATTTGTTAACTATTTGCTGCTGATCGGTAATGACCAAATTATCACAGTTCAAATTAATATCACAAGCGATTGTATTATGTTTTGCAGAATTATTTATCAAAACTTCTTTAACTGGACACCACATTTTTTTTTGGATTAGGAATGCTTGCATTAAATTTCTTGGTATAATATTCTTTTTTAAATATTTATGGATTAGCGTTTTAAATTTCTTGTTAAGTGATTCTAAAGACTCTCTAATAAGATAATTTTTAGATAGTCTATTTCGAGCTTTAGCTTTGATTGACAGTAAGAAAATAAACCATGGCTTTAAATAAGCAGAACTCTTCTTAATTACTATAGAATTGGTTGTATATTTAGCAATAGATTGTGTAACAAAACGGTAAAGCAAGTCAAAATTTGCGATGTTCAAGTTTTGATAAGCATCCGAGATCGAAGCGATTACCTTGTTATAATTTACAGTAAGCTTTTGAAAGATTTGCTTTGTTGATTTTTTGGCCAAAACAAATTTAACCAAGAAAAATCGATGATCACTTAACTCAGTATCACCATAATAAATGAGAAATTTCGCTTTGTAGTAGTTAGAGATCTATTACAGTACGTGCAGTTTTACTAATGCGGGTAGCAAATTTGTTTTCTACTTCGTTTATAACAGAGTAGTTATTAATTAGTAAAGAAGAACTGTAGTTTTGAACTTTATTTGAATCTTTTAATAAATTTTGGTTAGTCACCTATTATAATTTGATTTTTATAATTATTTGTTAGTTTTTCTAATAAATTTAGGAAAGGTTGGTGACAAGTATAGGGTGGTTTATAAAAGGAACATGTGTAATGTGTATTCAATTTCTAATAACATTTCGATCTTGGATAAAGTAAAATCATGTTCTAGACGCACAAAAATAGTAATACCGCCACCATCTGCAGTTTCTGTAGTATTATGATATGCCTTATAGAGTAGAGGTTCATGTTAAATTTTATTTTCTAACGTGGACAAAAGAATTTCAAGTTCATCGAATTTATTTTGTAGTAAAGATTAATATCCAAAATATTTAAGCTTAAAATTTAAGAAGTGTCTGTTGTTACTTACCGGTGATTGTTATTCAAATAAATTAATATTTCCAAAAAAAAAAAAATAATAATAATAGCTGCATTTCTTGACGCATAGTGATCCGGATCAGATCAAAATTTACATGTGAAGCAACAACAACATTTGATCCAACATTCGTTTTGGATCACAAATGGTGATCTAAAAATAGTTGAACAATATTTTGTAGTTGAACAATATTTTGTAAAGACAAAGAATATAATGAATATAGTACGAGTATGAAGAGGCATTTAAAACGAAACGAGACAAAAAAATTGAATTTTGGTGTTTGTTTGTTTTACGCATTTTTGTGTCGTTTCATGAGACATGATCTGATCCGGATCAGATCAAACGTCAAGAAATGCGGCTAATATTACCACGGTAAAGCTAAAGTTAAAGTGAATAATTAATATATATTTAAATTACCACAACCAAAAAAAGTTGTGTTGAATTTAAGTTTAAATAATTAAAATAATTAGAAGAAAAACAAATTATTTGGATGTTTCAACCCATCAAAAAATTTACACATGTTCATAATTTTAGTTTCATATCATGATCAGTTAAAATGGAGGGGGGAGGGGGGGTCTATTAAAATATGTCAGTGGAAAAATCAAATAATTTTCACTTCTGGACAAAAGTTTATATGTAAAACACAATGCTTCACATAAATTGCAGAATACTTATGTAACATCTAATATTCCATGAATTTTGTAGAATTCAACTAATGACCTGTTAGATCTAATAATAAAATAATCAAGTTAGTTCCTTTATAAGAAATTGACGAGTAAAGTTTGACTTTTTCTAAATCAAAATCTTAATTTTTAAATATTTGTCCTGCTAATTTGTTTACAACTGTTTTAGTTTCATCGACTTGTAATAGTTTATCAAGTGGAAGAATTAATTAATTTGCGAATTTTAATGGGTAAACTCAATGTTATATTCTTTCTGCTCGTATACTCCTAGCGTATGATTTCCATTCGTAGTGTTTCGCTTCATAGCGGAAGAAATAAATATTTTTTAAAGGACCCGGTTCTATAATTATCCTGGGGTAGTGAATTAGGAAATGAAATTTGGGTTTTAGATGGTCATTGAAAATTCTCGTATAATTTGTTTTATGTTTCTGAATTCTTGGACTTAAATCTTTTATTGAATCATCAATGAAGTTAACTGATAGTAAAATGACAATTAGTTCTGGAAACTCATAGAAAACTATCCAAGTTATTTCATAAAAACGTTTACGTGCCTTTTTTTTTGATCATCGTTCAAAATTCGTGAAACCCATCGAACAGATTTGTTTGTGTAGTTCAGGTGGTGGCTTAATCTTCGTGACATAGCCATTTCATTCCATCCCAGTTCATCATCTATCATTTCCTGGGTCGTTCTTGGATCTTAGTGAATTTTTTCTTTCACGAGGACCACATGAATGATGGCGAATTCACTCCATATGCACTTTGCCATTCGCTCAAAATTTCAACGGTTTTAAGGTGACGTCGAAATACAAACAGAATGGCAAATCGAATTTTTTGTTGTGTTGGTGGTGGAATTTCACTCGACCTCAGATCATTAATTTAACGTTTTCTTGTTTCCATTCTTGCCGATTTTTCTGAAATTTGAGAAAGAATATCTTTGAACTGTTGGGTATATATTAAAGTAACTAATAGATGGCGTAATTGTTCTTACACGTATTGTGTGAATCTGGTAATACATGTTTTTGAAAAGTCTCTTCATAATCTTCAAAACGTAGTATATGACATTTGATTAAAATATAAACAACACAGTTTTTTGTTCGATTTAATATGGAGAGTTTTGTGCCAAATAGGGCATCTAATTTTTGACCAAAAACTAATTTCGAAATTTTCGAATTTAAATGTTCTCGATTCCGGAATTCAGGAATTGAATTTTTTTAAAAATAATCTTTGATTAAAAATTAAACATCAAAATTTTACAAAAAACAACAAATTTTTTTTATTTCGTTTAAAATATTAGATATTTTAATGCTTATACGTATGAACTATGTATACTTCGCAGTTACTACTTATACAATTTTTAGAATTAAAAAATTTATAGAATTTGTAGTAATTAAATAAATTCTTTAAATTTAAAAATTCTATAAACGCTATAAATTATATCAATCCTATAAATTCTACAAATTCTATAAAGTCTAAAAATTGAATAAGTTTCTTAAATTCTACAAATCCTATAAATTCTGTAAATTTGATAAATTTTATAAATGCAATCAATTCTATAAATTTTTAAATTTTATTAATTTTAAAAATTCTATTATTTCTATAAATTCTACAAATTCTATAAAATTTATAAATTCTATACATTGTATGAATAATATTAATTCTTTAAATTTTGTGTCTGAATTTATAAATTCTACAAACTCAAATTTTACTTGTTTTATAAATACAACAATTTCGATAAATCCTATGAACTTTAACAATTCTATAAATCCAATAATTTCTATAAATTCTATAAGTCCCCTAAATTTTATAAGTTCTATAAGGCTACATGAATTAAAAAAGGCTGAATTAAAAAAGGTATTTTTTCTGAATTTAAATAAGCGTTTTTAATTCATTTGAAAAATGAATTAAAATCAGAATTGAAAAAGAAATAAAAAAGTTTGACAAAATGAATTTAAAACGGCATTTCTTAATTCATTTTCAAAATGAATTAATATATTGTTTATAAAATGAAATAATATAAGCCTTTTTTATTTCGTTTTGAAAATGAATTTAGATATACCATATGAAATTTTGATTTCGTATTTTCATTAAAGAAAACGCGAATAATAAAAATTGATAATTAATAATTAATAATAATAATTAATCATTTATTAATTATAATAATTAATAATTAATAATTAATAATTAATAATTAATAATTAATAATTAATAATTAATAATTAATAATTAATAATTAATAATTAATAATTAATAATTAATAATTAATAATTAATAATTAATAATTAATAATTAATAATTAATAATTAATAATTAATAATTAATAATTAATAATTAATAATTAATAATTAATAATTAATAATTAATAATTATTAATTAATTAATAATTAATAATTAATAATTAATAATTAATAATTAATAATTAGTAATTAATAATTAATAATTAATAATTAATAATTAATAATTAATAATTAATAATTAATAATTAATAATTAATAATTAATAATTAATAATTAATAATTAATAATTAATAATTAATAATTAATAATTAATAATTAATAATTAATAATTAATAATTAATAATTAATAATTAATAATTAATAATTAATAATTAATAATTAATAATTAATAATTAATAATTAATAATTAATAATTAATAATTAATAATTAATAATTAATAATTAATAATTAATAATTAATAATTAATAATTAATAATTAATAATTAATAATTAATAATTAATAATTAATAATTAATAATTAATAATTAATAATTAATAATTAATAATTAATAATTAATAATTAATAATTAATAATTAATAATTAATAATTAATAATTAATAATTAATAATTAATAATTAATAATTAATAATTAATAATTAATAATTAATAATTAATAATTAATAATTGTGGCACATAATATGTATCACTTTCACCCTTACTGGAACCATTTAGAGCTGTTTAGGTAGCGTAGAATACGTGCACTTTTCTGTTTTCGAGATCCGACAGGATGTCCATCTTGAACTTACCTAAGTATTTATGGGTTCTGCGTGCTAATTTTCTTTTCTTTTTATTTCGACGAAAAGCGCTTTTTTATCATTTTTTGAATATTTATTGAATTGAAATCGATTCAAATCGATCGAATAAACATCGCATCGACAAATATCCAACAGAAACTATTTTAAAAAAATTGAATCGATTCAGCCGATTTTATGGTGATTTTTCATAATTTTTTCGTAAAAAATTAACATTTTTCTTAACTTTTCAATTTTAATTTTTTGATTCTTTTGTATCGTTTTCGGGATCTTCGTCCTCTTGTAAATTCCAACAAATGTCACCCAACAGTCCATGTAGCTTTTTGCCGCGCACCAATATTCGAAACTTGCCGTCACTTGGTGAAAAAGCTCGCCGTGCTCATCGGATTCGGCTGGTGATTGTTCGCCAATTTTTTCCAAAGCGGTCAGCATGCTTTCAATATGTTTGCGCCAATCATCGGATCGATTAATTCCGAGAACATTCTTAATAACTTCTTTTACATATTTCTGTGCCAAAAGCTCTCTCTCACTGAGAGCATTTTCAAATGCATCATCGTTCATCAAACCGTGGATAAAATGCGACGCAATTCGATGAACGCATTTCCATCTGGATTCAGCGCTTTTATAAAATTTTTAACTATTGCAAGCTTGATATGAAGCGGTGGTAGGAATATTTGTTTAATTGGCACAAGTGGAGTCTCAACGATGTTGTCGTGTCGCAATCTAATGTTCTCACGTAAAGCCCATTTCCGTTCGTTGTATTGGTCGCCTTTAAAACGTGTATTCCAAAAGCCAATAAAACACATGTTTTTAGTGTAACCCAATTGCATGCCTCTTAAAAGAGCTATTACTTTTAAGTATGCATAAACTTTCCACTGATGGTCGTTGTATTTAATCAAACCAATGATTTTTTTCATTAATGCATAAGTCTCCTTCGTGTTTGTGCTGAGTGCAATTGGAACGGAAATTTTTGAGTTGGTAACGTGGAGGAGAACTGCCTTCAAACTTCTTTTGGAGAAATCGATAAACAATCGCCAATCTTCGGAATTATATGCATGGTGCATCATTGCATCAGTGCAAAAAGCGAGTGAATTATTCTCAGTTGATATGCGGCAGCGGTAATTAAGCATATGTCGCTGCAGTGTGTGTCAAAGAAACAATTTTTTTTCTGTTTGTATCGAGAATATAATTCACGCACCCATAACATATAACTGGAGCATATACATATTTGTGGATCTATCCATACAATCGGGACACCAATTGACATTGCGGCTCCAGTGTTTTGCCATCTATACAAACAATAAACGGCATCCAATTTACACCATTAATAATATTTTGTGAAATGTATAGTCGATATAAATCAGCGGTTTCATCACTTATTTTGCGGCGATTGTTCATAATTTTAAATTTTCCACACATATAACAAAAGTAATTGAGTTTAAAAATCCGATTTTCACTTTATTTTTTGTGTTCTTTTGTCACTTTGTATATGTAAACAAAAAACTTTTTATTTTTTATTTAATATATTGTACATAGTTTTTATTTCTTCCTTATTGTGACAATTTTTTAACTTTTTTAGAAATATCGATTTCGAGAATAATCTCTTCGGTTTATTTTTTACTACTATTACATAATTTATTTTGAAGCTGTTTATATACTGTTGCTATGCGCTGTTATTTGGCACCTCCTTTGTTTTTAAGTTATGGACAATTAAGTCGTAAATTGTATTGGTTTTGGTGTTGAATTTTTCGTTAAGTAAATTGTTGTTGTTGTTGTTTTTGTATATTTCCAGTTCTTCTAGCCTGTCTAATTTCGGTCCGTTTTGATTCTGTGTAAAATAAAATATAACATAAAAATGTGAATGGTGATGTGGTTTTTCGGTCTTGATATGTTCGGCAAAGTTGTTTGTCTTGACTTGCGCAACAACTTTGCTGAAGAAAGCATAACGAAAATCTTAATGGTTCAAATACTATTGGTAAACCCACTGGGAAAGACCCACTGGATGCTATTTTCATATTTAATTGATCGGCAAACTTGTTGGCCGGAATAATAGAAACAACTTTGCTGAATAAAGCAAAACGAAAATCTTAATGGTTCAAGAGCTATCAACGTGAAAATGAGTGTACATTTTGACAAATTTTTAACTCTGAGCCAAAACATGTCGAAAACGATATGTCAAAAATGGAGACTAACTTTGAAATGGGATTAGCACCGTTGGATTCAGCGTACTCAAATTAGGTTTACCTCCTGAGTGGCCAGTTTGTCACTTTTTCCAACTAGCAGAGTGTAATTTTATAAATTTTAATAAGTTTTATGACTTCGATAAATCTTACAAATCCAAAATCTATATAAATTCAATAAATTTTATGAATTTTTTAAATTCTTCGAATTTTGCAGATTCTATAAGTTCAAGTAAATTGTTTTTCTATTTTTTTTTTTTCTAAATAGCCCCAATTTTTGTAAATACTATAAATTCTTTGAATTCTGCAAATTTTATAAAATCAATGAATTCTATAAATTCCATTCATCCAAATTATTTAAACTCACAAAAAATATCTCACTAAATTACACAATTTTACATAAAAGTTAGTTTCTTACTCACTCTTTATAAAATAAATGTGGGGGAATAAATGGATATTTTAAAACAAAGATTTAATTGCTACTGCGATTTAGTACTGTTCGTATAATTGGCCATAAAGGGTTGAAAGAGTTTCCTTTTTTAGGCTAAAATTTTGGTGACGATATTTTCCGCTGCTAACTATGTTCTTTTAGCCTCGACACGCACCTCCATCGTTCCAAAATTAGAACTTTTTTCGTAACGCAGAGAAAAGCAAACTTACGTACCGCTGGTGACGATGCAAAAATGTGTTTCTAGGTTTTTATATTTTTCAGGAAGCTGGAAAAATCCGCAAATTTGTCATAGTAGAAACATTGAAATGAACTAACAAAATTAAATATTTTTTCAATTATGAACGAAAACGTTTTTCTGTCATAAATTTAATTAAAAAAAAGACTAGTAATCACTAATTTTCTTAGCGATAAATCAATAAAACGATTTTGTAGATACAATTTTGCATCGTCGCCAGCGATATATTATTATTTTTTATTTTTGAAGAACCGATAAAATCATATATTTTGAAACATTGTTCCCGTAATGAGCATTCTGGACCAAGGGACAAGATTATTGAATTCATCAATTATACCATCGCCGTCCGAGCTTGCTCTTATCAAATTTATAACTGGAATTGGACGACGAGAAAGTTTCTGAATTTGCTTGTTTGAATTCGAAACCAGACTACATACAGGACTGTATAGTTATTATGTACTAAGTACCTTTTTCATTTTAAAAACTAAGAAACAAGACAACACGTACAGTAGCGATCAAAAATGGATGAATAAATAGGTAATTCTTATTTTTTTCAGTACTACGCTTTTATAAAGGCAAATAAAGAAGAATCACTTTTTAATTTTAAAATATACTTTAAAAGTTAAATAACAAAATATTAGTAATTAATTTAAATTAAAACTAGAATGACAAAAAATAAGTTCAGCGCTTATTCGGTCCCAAAGCTCATTGATGGATTTTGGGGGTTATTGTTAATCTCGCAAACGCGAGGATTTAAATCCGGGCTTTGTGATGGCCATTTTAACATTGTAAATTTTTGTTCATTCAACCATTATTGCACGATTTTGGCAGTGAGTTTGGGATCATACCATATTGCTGAAAAATTCTTTCATCGATGAGGTCGGCACATTCATCAATAAAATTATTATAGATATTTTTACTAAAGGAACAAAGTTTCCACCAAGTAAAACAGCCCCAAACCATGAAACTTCAGCCACCATGTTTTACAGTTTCTTTGGTTTGGTGCTTCTGTAATTTATTTCCAGGT
Source organism: Tipula vernalis (assembly GCA_958295665.1). Lineage (NCBI taxonomy): Eukaryota > Metazoa > Arthropoda > Insecta > Diptera > Tipulidae > Tipula > Tipula vernalis. The sequence goes on from OY282561.1 coordinate 11,716,884, forward strand.
CTGTGCCACTTGTATTTTTCCATCTGATTGGAAACGGTTTGTTTTGGTTTCACCTGACCCATTAATTCTTGTCTAATCTTCCGCATTGCAAGTTTTATGCTCTTTTGCAAACTTTAAACGCGCTTTTACATTTTTAATGGATAACGCCGATTTTTTCTGTTTGACCCTGCTGACAAATTCAATTCTTTAATGTACTCATCGGGCTGTCTGTTCGCTTACCGTTTTGTTTATGGTTTTAGCTGCCTCTAACGGTGTTTTAACTCTTCTGGTAGTGGTTTTCTCATTTAAATGGCATTCCATCAGACGAGCGTCTCGGTTGAACAATAATTTACGCCGTCCTTTCTGGCCCTGCGTTACCCAATACCATTTCTTTGACCAACCAATCGCACAGTCGTAGGTGTAAAATACACCAACTAGCAATTTTTTTTAAGAATGCCCCTGCTCAAACAATCCCCTTTGATTTGATAAAATTCTTTAGTCTCGTGGGTATTTTTTTCATAACTATAACTTAAAAAAAAATTGAGTAGTTTTGTTCAACGATTGAATAACGAATAAATAGTATCTCGAAATAGCATGTAGAAAAATAATAATACATAACTGTAAATTTGAAAACGATCAAAATTGGAAGAAAGTGCAATGTTTCATATTTTGAATTATGAAAAGATAAGTTAAATAAGTAACGGTTAATTTTGTCATCCAAGGATTTTCTAGTGAAATATAAACTAAAACGCATAAAGTAGTTCTTCTTTATTTACCTTTATAAAACCGTAGTACTGAAAAAAATAAGAAATCCCTATTTATTCGTCTATTTCTGCTCGCCAGTATATGTAAATGTGTAAGATAAGTTTTAGGGACGTGCATTTATTGTTTCGTAATCCGTTTATTAGGTGTCATGTCATGGTGAACGCAAAAGAAAAATAATCTAAAACTTCCAAAAGTAGCCACCTCCCTATTTTGACTTTTTGTCAGTCTCTAAAATATTACGTATAATTTTTTGTTACATTTGAAAAAAAAATTTCTTTTTAGCCTACCTTTGTATTTTCAAATTATTACATTGTTTTATTCCTTAAACTATGCACCTCCTTAGATTGACCAACATTTCTGGGCCCTTTGAATAGTGACTAGAGAAGTTTCCCTGAATATAGCTTTTCTTAGTACAAGAAAGGTCCTAATTACATAAAATTATGTCGGAATTATTAGTGTGAAAAAAGTCATTCATTAAAATATGGGTCAGTATTCCGTAATACCGCAATTCCAAATTTCGGAATTGAATGTCCTAGTGCCAAATAACCGTCATTTGCGGGAAGTTTTGTTGTATTTTTTTACTATAGTGAAAAGCGCTTTTATAGTATGTGTAGAAGGTGGTTTAGGCAATTTGAAGAAGGTTTATTCGTGATGAAGGTAGACCGAAAAAATTTGAAGATGAAAAATTGGAAGAATTATTGGAATATTGGTTGATTAATCCGTTGTCAGTAGACGCGTCTACGTGGAATGGGGATGGTTCAAAAATTTGGGAATTGGATGCTACATGAATTAACAGAAAAGCAGATGGAATGTCAAAAATCACTTTTGAAATGCTTCTTCAAAGAGAACAAAGAAGAAGTTTTCTGCATCGGCTTATGATTGGATATGAAAAGTGGATTTACTACGAGAATCCTAAACGTCAAAAAGCTTGTGTAAAGCCTAGTGAAGCTTCTTCATCACAGCCAAAGCGAAATTAAGGTGGGATATGAAAGGCTTACGAGCTACTGAAACGTTCTGAAACTATTAATGGCGCGGTCTACCGACGGCAGTTAATACGTTTGAAGCGAGTTGTTCAATATAATCGACCAGAATGGGAGAATAGACACAATAAACTGATTTTGCAGCATTACAACGCAAAACCACATACTGCAAGAGTCGTCTAGAAGGGCAGAACTGGGAAGTTCTATCCAACCCGCCATATTCGCGAGACATTACTCCTTCAGATTATTATTTATTTCGGTCGAAGCAGTCAGCCCTTCAAGACGTACGATTCACATCTTATGAAAGTATCAAAAATTGGCTTGACGAATGACTTTTTCAGAAAGGGAATCCTTGAACTGCCTAAAAGATAGGCGAAGGTTGTGGCTTCTGATGGAGCATACTTTAATAATGTACCACTTTTATATACTTGCTAAATAATCATGTAATTTTAACGAAAACGCGGAACTGATTTTTATGTACATATACCCAATATAATGAAACTATTTATGAACAACTTTTATTTTTTCAAAAAATTACAAATTGATATTAACTAAGCAAACATTTGTTAGATCCCTCGTATTTGTATGTTATCTTTTTAATTCACATTTTACTGCAAATGACATCAAATTAAATAATAGTTGCAATAATACTGCATTGGAGCCATGTACAAATGAATATTCGATCCATGTACAAATATTTTTACACATTGTAGTCGCCCACATTGTGTGCGATTTTTTGATAAATGTGCGCGAATTTTATTGCTACAAAAATTCACTGTAAATGAGTTAACTCATTTTTGTCGGTGGGTTCAACTGGCGTTAATGAATATGGTATATGTATAGTGAACAGTTACATCACTGGAGAAAGTATAATGATTTTTATTTCATTTTTAACAGTAATTTAAAAGACATATTTATTATTTTGAGCATTATTATTGTTATTGGGGGGCCATGCGGGCGATCAGCCACTTCGCACTGCGACCTAAAAGATCTATTGTGCTGGCCCCTGCTTAATTATCCATCCAGTCAATATTCAGGTTCTTAATGAGCCTGACGATACTGCCTCCCGGTACGTGATACATACTATCTGGGCTTATTGCTCTCCCTCCTAGATGTTTACTACAGCACGTAGTTCCGCTAGAAAGACGGTAGCATTGGAGCTCAAGGACCTCGAGAGGGTTGTCCCACTCTCGTATATTCCTACTCCTGCCCCGTATTCCGTTTGATTTTACTCTTACGAGTTGCTCGGAATTGCAAATCACCTGTAGGTCACCCAGCTTTACTACAGGAAGGCTAAATAAAACTGGAGGGTGCCTGGTATCCAGAGTCCGCATATTTTGGGCTGATTAACCTATCAGCCATTCATCTTTCGGCATATGCTGTTCCACCTTAGATTAGGGTTTTTTGTCAAGGTTTTCTCCTTTAGCGCCGTACTTTAGCCTGTGCCAAATGGCCAAAAATGTGCCAAGTGGCCTTAGTTACCAGTGGTTGCCACGAGGAGGCAGTACGTACACTTGCGAATTGTGAACAGGTTACCCCTTACACAATTGTACCCATCACGCAGCTGCCTAATGACAAGACCAGAACAGCTCACGTGATGCGCACCCTACTGGAAGGTTACGGAGCTGGTAGATTAATCTACTCAACTTTGGTCCCCCCCTCCAATAGTCGCCAAACCACCCCCCAAACCACCCCTAATAATAATAATAGATTGAGCAGATTTTGCGACAAAGTAAAATTTTTTCAAAATGTTTCCTCAGTACCGATCGTGTGCAACGCAAATATACTCTTCCTGTTCTGGGTTCCTTAAATTTTTTATGACGCAACAAACCAATCACTTTAAAACACTAAAATACATGTTTCTTTAATTACAACTCTCTTTGTTTTTGAGCGTAATATTCCTTTTAACGTTCGCATGAACAGTATCTACCGGAGTAGATATCACAATTTTCCTTTCTCAATAACTTAGTGAGCTTTCATCCAATCATTATCCGGCGTCAGCTATGTGATTAATTTTCTGAAATAAATTGAAAAATTACAGTAGATACTGTTCATGCGAAGGTTAAATAACTGTTAAAAATAAAATAAAATCCTCATAGCTATTTTCTCCATGAACGTAACTGTGTGCTCCGTTAATGAAGACTGTGTGAAATTAAAAGATCTTTTTACCAACAATGGCCGCCATTTTCACCGTTTGGACGGGTAAGGTCCTTTAAAATTTCATTGAACAATCATTGAATGTGTTTGACTTGGAGAATACCATACTTTCTAAGAAGACCTCCTAACAATTAAACCACCGGCATTGCATTTATATACTGTTTCTGGACTATCGCTAAGCCGCCGCCATAGCATTTTGCAATCTGTAATATGATATCTTTAGGTATCTTTCTTAAATGAGCTAGTCATAAGTTATCTCTTATAAGCTTTTGGATATAAAATGTCTACTCGTAATATTAACAAGATTTATTTTTTATTGTTTTGTTTACAGTTTGTGCTATCAGAAATTTAAATAAATATTTACGATATATTTTATCCAAGATATATAGAAGTATTTTACTTCCGTATTTTCCGAGTTTTGTAGGTTATATGATTTCTTAACGTTTCATATCTGTAACCTTTACCTAAAAATAATGAACAAACAAAGTTAGGTTGGTTTTTCGAAGGTGGTTTGCGTTTGGCTTCAAATTAAATGCGATTTAAGTATTAACACCAATAATAGCTCGAATTAACTAAAATTAAAATACTAGTTATACGTTCCGCAAATTTGCACGTATGATGTTTTGTGATAAGCACAATCTATTCAACAAAGTAGTATAGTAGTTGTAACTAGTACCATTTCCTTAATTCTACCATTAATCAATAAAAAACGTATTAAATACGTGACCCGCACTCGACGAATAGTTTACGAAAACATATTTTATGTGCCCCGCAAAGGGGCAACAGGTCTTGCTTATAAGTCCTGTTTTTGACGGTACAAATAAGTTATTACTTAAGAATTCTTACGGACAAAACCGATTGGCGTGAAATTTGGACAGTAAGTACGGAATGGTTCAAGGAACAAAACTTATATAGTGCTGGTGTGGGTTTTTACCCTGGCGGTGGATACCACCCCTTATCGGAGGCGAAAATTAGTACGCTCAATCGTGCGTGTGTTTGAACACAATGAAGGAAGTACATGAAATGAAATGAGAAACTAAGTTTATACTAAGGCAAATCAAATGAGTACTGAAAATGGCAATGTGTAAATAAAACTTGAGTCATCAACTAAATTTTGATTTATATTTAATCTGTACTCTACTTTATTATAAACAAACCCCACAAGCCGCTTGAATTGATTGATTGATTGATTAAAGTGCTCGACCAAGCTATAAGCAAGGCCTCCCAGATATGGCCGGGCCTCACCAAACATCCTGTTACACACAACATAACGAAGATTTGGAGAAATTACGGTTACGGACACCTAAGTATAGCCAACTGTTATTAACAAAATGACAATGTATTTACGAGTATAATCTAATTTTAATTTTAAAAATTAAAATTGCATTCTGAAATAACATTTATTAATTTAAATTTAACTTAACCTAATAAATACAATTAGTATCAGCTTCAGCTACTTATTCAAATGATTTCCGCCATACTGGTCACTGTCGCAACTTAGAACTACAATTTAGTTCAAATTACTGTTATAAATGTAGAATTTCCGCAAATCTGCCATTAGGGTTATAGAAGTTTGATCTGTTATGGACACTGTCCTGAAATGAATTACAATTAATGTGACCAGCAACCAAAATTAAAATGATAAGATGCTAATTAGTTCCTAAAGTATGAAGTTCGAGCTGAAGTGCATTTAAAAGACAAAAAATCAAGACAACATTAAGTTAATAGTTAATTGCTAAGTAATATACAATTTAACTAGATATTTTAAAAGTGACATGAATGAGGGTTTGTCCAGTTCAGAGTACCATTTAATTTCTGATATATTCGTAAACAATGAGACCATGTCGAATGGAACTAGAATATCGTCTGATTGAATCGTTGTAAAGGGTTGTCCAAATGAGATGCAAGAAAATAAGCGTAAACTAAAACTACAAATATTTATTTTTGAATCAAGTTGGGTATTTTATTTTGCAGGTTTGTCGATGCCATTTATGTAAGAAAAATGATACCACTAAAATGTTTACCACGGCTGGATTTACAGACGTTGATCCGATGGTCAAAATTGTTGATAACATTTTCCAATACGGACGATTCTATGGCACATATCTCGGTAGTGATGTTGTTTTTTTAGGTCTTGGATGGTGGCTGGACTATCAACGTGTACTTTGCTTTTCAAAAATCCCCATAAAAAGTAATCTAATGGCGTTAAATCGCATGTTTTTGCAGGCCAATTCACATTTTCGCTAGCGTGAATAACTTTAATACGGTCTTCAATCGAATACGACTCCATAGCGATAAATGACAAACATTCAACAACCAACAAACAAAAATGGCGTCTTTGCAAAATTATTTTTTATTTTCCTGCGTCTTATTTGGACAACCCTTTACTATCTAAGCAATTTTTGGGGCTATCTAAGCAATTTTTGGCTTGATGGTTTGGCTAAGGTATTTCGATAGCTTATGACAAAGTGAACTATCGGCCGAAATGGATTATTTATTTTCAGAATTTTTGGGTAACCCATAAATTATTGGTGCCGTTGGATGTTTTATTATGATTTGCTTCCGAAGTGTGTCACTCGCAGAAATTCTATTAAGTACTTTATTTAACATGTTGTTGACGTAACTTGTCCTGATCAGGAATGTCGTAGGTATCTCTATCGTTAAGCATTTCTAACATTTTACGATTTTAATAACTTTTATTCATTATGACAGTTTTTTTTACTTTTATTTCTACTTATATTTATCTCTTGTAATTGCTGTTTGACGCTTTTCTGTTTCACCATTATACACGAAATTAGTCATAGTCGGAATTAAATAAATCTACTTTATCCCCATGATATGAAGTTGGGAATCTCAAAGATGGTTGATATTATCCTGGGAAGGTGCCCATATCCGCCACTACTTACTATATGGGCTGAAAAGTTTCCTGTATTAATAGTAAAACGAAACTTTTTTGGCAATGCTTTTATTTAATCTTCAATATAATCTCCTTTTAAATCAACACTCTTCATCCAAAGATTTTCCAACACTTTTTTCCAAAAGTTGCTATGAAGCGGTGATCGGATACAGCATCCATCTTGCTTTAAGCGTTTTCAAAGGCAAATGCCTGTGTTTTCTCTACTTTGAGGCAAATGGTGGATCACAGGTACCAGGTATATACCATGGTATATTTGTTATTTTATTCTGTTCTATTTAATGGGGGGAGGTTTGTGCCTAAAAGCGTGTAAATCGCTTAAATAGGTTGGTCACAACATTATCTAAGAAGTATTCAAGGCGTTCTATTTGAATTTCGAATGGAGTTCGGATGATACTACAAAGATTTACAAATTTAGAGATATTTTTGAAGATAATCGACTCTGACAAATGAAGGACAAATTGTTGATTTCGGACGAATTCTCTACGTCATAATTATTAATGGTTTAAATCGAAATAAACTCAGTATCAGATTTCTTCAACTTCAATATTCGAATGCTCGAATTTGTTTTAATTATATTATTTTTGAAGCTTTAAAATAAAGCATTATGGCAATTGGTTAGTGAAGATCGAATAGTCGTAAACACGATTAATAAAATAATCGGTTACCTAACTGTAACGATGAGCTGTTAGATTTGTCCATCCCGGTTAAATGAAACTCGAGATGAAATTCTTATTTTCCTCACACCGTTATCAGAATCTCTAATTGGAAGAAAAAAATGATGAGGCAGCACATTGCCGGCTAGGCGACAGTCAGATGGGGGTTTCTCTCACCATCCAATTAGAGCTAGAAATGCTGCTTTGAAATAAAAAATAAATAATAAACACTAAAGTAACACACACTCCGTTTTACATATGACCAGCTAGACCAGTGAATAGAAAATAAACATTATAAGTCACAAATCACTGTTCTTCATTAACTGAATATCATGTTGTTTGAAATATTCACGGTTGTGATTTATTTATTTATTTGTCTGTCTACATAAATTTTGCCTAGAAACCACTCCATACTTACACAACCTATTTTGAGCAGGAGCTCATTCATAACGGATTGTGTAAGATGAAGTGGTTTAACATGTTAAAAATTAATAAATCTGCAGCTTCACCATTCATGCAACTTCAGCTTCAGCTTCACTGCAGCTTCAGCTTCACCCATCCACTCAAACTCCAGCCAGGGGTACATACATTCGCTTTATTTCGGTCCAATCTTCTTGTATTGGACACGCTGTTTTTTGATCAAATCTTGAAGCACAACTTCAGAACATCTTCTTTGTTTTGAGGAACTCCTTTTCGAGCATATTTACTTTTTCAGCTTATTCACTGGGAATCACAAGTTCCCCTGGTTCACGCATCAAGACCAATGCTTAAATTTTAAAAATAACATAGAACATAAAAAATATAGGTATTTAAATTTTTGGAAAAACTAAAAATCCTCGACTGTAAATGACCATCAGGCTTTACCCACCCTAACACGATAAAATAGTTAGCCAAACAAAAATTGGCATATCCCCATGCTCAAAATGGAGCTCGGAACTCAAATCATCACTTTATTTTTAACACATCATCTTGAATTTTAAAACTGGCATAACTCAATGATCATACTATAATCATCCATACATTACAATATTAAATAAAAATGAGCATTAATAAAAGGAAACGCAAACTAGGATTTGGCTTTAAACAATTAATTTATTTTTATAAAAGATATTAATTAAACGGATATAATTTAAAGTACTAAATAAATTTACACATAGGTTTTAAACATCGATGGTGATATACATAAATATAAAGCCTTTGTAGAGGTCACAATACTTTGTCTTTGGGAATCTATTCTTGATTGATCCCGTTTACGCTTGCGTATCAACCGTTTTTGAAATATCTCGATTTATAATTTTGCGTTATGACCAAGAAGAACCACATCACAATGGACCGTCACCGGTCTAAGTGTGCGTAAGCAGCCACTCCAACCTAAGAAGAACCACGCAAAGTTCGTAATTTAATACTCGTTTTGATTAGCTTAATCGCTCGTGATGATATATTTGTATCGCGCGAATATTTTAATAACCATGAATGACTTACAGTTTTTTTCTGCTTATGGTACCAGAACAACTATCCATAAATTGTGTTCTAATGGTCTTATAAATCACGAGTTCTTCTGCACATAACAACATTAAAAGAAAAAGAAATTTCATTAAAGAATGATTGCGTGATTTCACTTATAAATTTATAAAATATTTACCTTGGCCTATCAAATTGAACTTTATATTAATGCCGTAAGGCTATACCGAAATTAATTCACTTTATTAATTTTTATAGTTAATTTAATGTTGACACGAGCACTGTCACTTGTTAAACCACGAGCGAGACTGTAAATATATTTATTTGTTTGATTCTCTAATTGAAACCATGCACAACAAGAATGCTGCTGGTACCCCCTTCAGGCCTGGGCGGGTTGCCACCATCCTCCGGTTGGCCTCCCGTACGCGCTTCCGCCCCATCCTTTTTATAAACGTTAAGAGTAATTGACCCGAAACCGAAGTCAATTACTCCCTTCGTTTTGTGCAGGAGGGCAAGGGACTCCTTATTTATTACCATAATTGATAATTTCGAGCCCCCCTTCGCCTCCTCCTGCTTGACGATCTTCCAATTTCCGGTCGGAAGACTCGGGTTACTGGCCTGAATGATTTCCAAAGCCTCGTCAGGGCTAGCCGGTTCGGATGGCAGCCAGACACGTGCCCTCGGCCTGCTGGGAATTTCCTCCCGACTAACTGCCGCAAGCTTTGCGCCTGGCCACACCTCCCCTACTTTGGCTATAGCCTTTTTATATAGATCCACAGATCTAGAGTCCAAGCATGCAGTCATCTTCACACGCCCTTGATACCACCCCGCATCTCTGCAGGATGGCGGAGGTCCCGGATTTTCACCCAGGACCTTTAAAAAGACGAGGTTGAGTGCATTATACACCAACCTCCATTTTTCGGCCGTGATGCTCCCATCTTCTTGACTTTCGTCAATGACGGCTAGCATCAACACATGCTCCCTCAGGACATCGCTGAACAGCTTTGTTCTTGAGTTGGAGCTCGGCTTCCTTTCAGTCACCAACTTGGCCCGCTTGCTGTTGACTACTTCCACCTCGTCCTGGGACCGCTGTCTTTTCGACACATGGTCCCTTTCCGAGCCTCCGCAGCCCACAGTGCTCCTTGCCCAAGCTACTGATGTTCTTTGCTCTTCCGTAAGCTGCCCCTCGGGGGTCGCAGCCCACTTCTCGAGAATTCGGAATGCCGAGCGGCGATTCCTGTATCGCCTTTTCGCCGGAGGAATGTCTCTCGTCCCACTCCCCTGTGCTGCGTTGGTACCGCTAACTCCCGGGACTTTTGCCTTAGAGCCAACCCCTTTGCAACTTTAGAGGCCCCACCCGTCTGGTTCGAGGTACCCCCATTCACTGATTTCCATCTGATTCCCACGAGTATCGGAGAAATAGAGGTCCGCCTGCGCAGAGATCCGAATACGCAGGTAAGGCTAAATACAACTGGAGGTCGCCAGATATCCAGAGGGCTCCGTTAGCGACTGGGCTTTGTTAAATGGGCCCCCAGCCTAGTTGATCATCAGCACGGGTCGCTTAACACCTTAATCCAGCCCATTCGGCTCGCTAGCACCGCGGCCTCCCAGGACCCCCTTCCCTCCGTCCACATTCTCTCCCCCGTTCACCTATTCACATGGAGAGCCCAATCCAATGGGATCCATTCCATTCCCCGGGTCACCCGTTTATAGGGATACCCCCACTCATCCCCTGCGGAGACTCCGGAGGTGCAGAGAGGACACGACGCCCAGTCCGCCGTGGTTATTGGTCGATGATTTTCTGGCGCCATCTGTTCGCCTTTCCATGCTGGGCATCATAGGCACTCAGAATTTAATGAACTGAGGTTAACCACTCCCCAGTTCCCTGAGACTCTCCCACCAGCTGGACTGCGGTTGGGGGCGGCTTATTTAATTCACCGCTAGCCTACCTATCGATAGGCCGTCCCCACCACCTGTGACCCCCCCGATAGCTGCAGTACGCCACGGGAATTTTATAATTATATTTTTCTATTTTTAATTTATATTTATCAATGTAAATTCATAATTTTTCAATTTGCATTTTGTATATTTTTAATTTCACTTTATAATTTCCAAAATTGTATACATGGCCAAGACAATTATTGTAAAACTTATATGCACCATATATTTATATACATACAGAGGGTCACAAAATTGAAGGCACAAGCAGTTTTACAAATGTTACGTTTACGCAAATTTAAGAAAAAAACTTATTAGTTTCTAATGGAATTTTCCATACAGTATAAAAATAAATGCGTTACACTGAATAAAAACAGTGCGTAAAAATAAATGTGTAAAATCAAATTAAAAATCATTATTTTAAAAAAACGTTAAAATAAAACTGTGTGTTGTGCCTTCAATTTTGTGAGTATCTGTATGTTTATACAATTTAAAATATGTTCCTAACGGCAGGATTTTTTTTTGGCTACGAACCCGAAGAGTAGAAGAAATAATACAATCTAAAGACCAACACCCCGCTTTACGCAACTGATTATTTCCCAGGAAATTGTCCATTTGTCGAATATCGGTAAATCGAATAATGAATTCCATAAAACGTGAATATCGTTTAACCATACATATTTCTTTTCTTTCTGAAAGCCAATTTTTCTATCTACAATTCAAAATTAATAACTCACAACTTTGACGGTATGGCACGGAGCGTTGTCCTGTTGAAAAATAAATCTGCAAGTCTCGCCAAAAAGCTTTAACACAGAATGCTCAAATTCGTTATGTAGGACCTGTAGATAAACAGCTGCTGTAATTTTGGAACTAAGGAAGCACAATCGACCGGTTTCATTTCTAGAAAAACATCCCCAGACCATAACTCCTTCATTTTTCGGTGAAAGTCTTAAAAGACATTGCTAAGCCTCTCGCGAGATTCTCTCCTTACGAGAATTCTTCCATATCCAACATGCAGCTTGAATTTTGATTCATTGGAGAAAATCACATCATTCCACATCTCTTGAGTTCAAGAAACATACTCCTGGACCCATAGCAAACGATTTTTTTTTTTTTCACTCGTAATGTAAACTCAGGCTTCTCCAGACAACGATGATGTGATATCAGAGGCGTCCATTATTTTTTTGATGGATGAAATAGCACGGGCACCACCTAAGGTATCTTTAAAATTAATATTTTTGAAGCGGGGATCGAGGATCGTTGAAACAGCCATAATGTGATTGTTCTCGATTTCACCAAACTCATCCACAACATATTCTTTTAAGGTTTCGACGAAACGTTTTTCGTCGTCATTTCCTTTTATTGATTTTATTTGTTCCTGCTTTTATTTGTTGCTGGTAGTTACGTAGCCGTCGCCGCATATATCTCTGGTCACGTATTCGAAAGGTTGTAAAATTGAAAGTAGTCTTGGAACTCGAATGAATTCGGCTGCTGTTAGAATACCCTGTGCGTTTGTATTCTCTAGCAAGATCTCATCCACTACAGTGCGCAGCTTGACATAGCGCACCAACATATAATAAGTGGAGTTCCATCGAGTTACGACGTCCTCCAATATTACTTTAAGAAAATCACTTTGAACTACGCTGTTCTTGAACAATTTTACATTATCTCGAACATTCAGAATTAAAGGTTTGACATGTTTAGATGGATTCAAAAATAAGTTCACGGCATCCACTATGTTACTGGCACTGTCCGTCACTATCGCTGCAATGTTTTGTTTTTTAACCCAAAATTTTCGCAACATTCGTTTAAGTGATCTGCAATATTTGCCAATTTGTGGCGATTATTTTTAATTCAGCTTTTTAACAAATTTTCTGAAATTAAAAAGGTCTTCCTTTTTTAATGAATATTTCTTGATGACCATTTTTATTTCAGCCTTTTTTAATTCGTGTAGCCCATAAATATGCAGCAGTATGTACGATTCTTTATCAAAAAGTATCGATGTTTTTTTATAAAAAAGTATCGATACCAGTTGGGTATCATTACAAAAAGTATCGAGTACAAAAGTACTTGGTATCGCAACCAAAGTATCGATACTTTTTGCGGATCCCTATTCATAGCTTAATATGACAATATCAAATATATTTCATAAATAAGTCTTAACCAATCTTGCGTTTTTGAAAACATATACGAGTTCTTTCTTCTTCCAGAAAGCGCTGCTATTAATATGAACACAGCTGTATGTGTGGAATTCGTCATTCGACGGACATTCGACATACGGACAATTTCCGGAAAATTAGTCATCTGCGTTAAGCGGGATATTGAATTTTAAATTACAGTATAAGCTAATTCGCTAACTCTAGATTTTTTACTATGAAATAGATGAAAGTTATTGCAATAAGTATAATTAGGTTGGGTGCATCAAGCGCACCGTAACCTAACTAAAAATCAAGTAGGTCTTACACATATCACGTGCTAAAAAGTTAGAGTAACATTTCATCCTATTTTATGCAACTATTGAGTAGTTGCAGTTATCGAATGATGGAATAAACGAATTTGTAATGTATATGTAAGTACATACATACATAGAACAAATTTTACAACAATTTTGTTGACCTTGTATAAAATTTTGGAAATTATAAAGTGAAATTTAAAATGTACAAAATGCAAATTGAAAAATATGAATTTACATTGATAAAATTGAAAATTAGGAAACCAAAAATTTTGAAAAGTATAATTTTACACCAGAAAAGTATAATTCCAAAGTGGAAATGATGTAACCCGGAAATGATATCTATTAATTTACTGAAAACTGTATGTTTGTTCGTTCGTATTTTTATAATTTCCGCGTTCTTTATATTGGCCCGTTTAATTATCTTCAGTGTATCATTGCTATTTTGCTACAGTATAATTTTTGTGATTTATTACGGGTATTTATTGCATTCCTATTATCTGATTTGTTTTATTGTTAATTTTATGTATATAAGCTATTAACGATTTTTATTTTTTATTGAAGTTAGTAAATAAATCATTTTGATTATTATTGGTATGCAAAATTGAACGTGCGGTAGTCAATTTTCGTTGTGTATGGATATCAAAATATCTTCCTAGACTAAAATTTTTAAAATTTTGATAATGTTTGGAATGTAATAATATATTTTGTTTGTTGTAATTCACTTGAATTACGATTTCGAAATTTATTTATGTGTAATAGATTTGATACGTATGTATATTTATTTCTATAATTTCAATTTTTTGATTTTAATTATAACACTGTGATGAAAAAGAAGTAAGATTTTTTTAAATAAAGCAGAAAACTGGATTAAATTCTCTCACAATTTGTAGAAAAATCTTCATAAATAAAAATTAATTAAAAATGTTTCCCTAATAAAAATGAATTAATTTTGTTAATTCGGCTGGGTTCCAAACGAAAAAAATATCGCATAAAAAGTTATAAAGTTAAATGTTTGACACTTTATTCTCCACAAATATTTTATGTGCTCGACGATCAGTTAAAATTGTTATCTACATATATTGCGATATTTGTGATTGATTTTTCTAACCTCACAATACAAATTTTAAAAAAATCTGAGAACAAACTAAAACGAAAACGGACAGTTATAAGTGCTTATTCATGTTATAATCATAAGTTGAAATTTAAAGTTGCAGATATTTTTACAACCGCGCAAAAAAAAAGAAAAACAACTAAAATGTCAAAATTTTAACTTTTTATCTAGTGGCATTTGGAACATCAAAACGGTTAAAAAATTAGGTAAATTACAATTTTTTCAACACGGTTAAAATATGTCACTTTTTAACCGATTGGAACAAAACCTTCATAGTAAAAATTGTAATAAATTTCTATGTAAACATAAAATTTGTTCCTACCTTTCAGCCGAGTTCTCATTTAATTTTTCTTTGTTCTGATGGTTCCGTATTTGTTTCGTTTTTAGATAATTTTTTTGTGATTAGTGGGATTTTCAAACGATTAGGGCGGTATTCAGGGGGTCAACAAACCAAATTATGATTGTGGAAGATATGAAAGAAGCTGGATTAATAATTATTGTCGACCGTAATGAGCTTAAATTTCGAATTTAGTATGTTCCTCTCTGAACAAGGAGAGTGAAGAATTTGGCTAACCTCTGTGCTGACAATGTAATGTGGAGACTGTAAAGTAGTTTTCGTTAATGAAATCAAATCGTATATCTCAGCTTGTAAGTCTTGGTCAAGTTGTCAAAGATTCTGTGGTAAATTAAACGAGCTGCTCAAAGCAGTTATGAAATAAAGATCTTCAGCTCTCATCCGAGATGATAACCTAATGTTTCGATTCCGTACCATGGTTGATTTTCAATCAGGATTTTATGGTTCACTAATTATTGATTTGGCCTGCTTATTATATAAGTTAAATTCTTTATTGATTTTTGATTAAACAAAAATGTTTATTTTTAACTTATTTGTTTTACATATAAATTACAACTAACTATTTTCGTATTTTCTAATTACAATTTACTTAATTAAAAATATGTATAATATGAAGCCATGTCGTCCAGAACGTTCATTCAGCATTATGCCGGACGCGCATGTAACTTGTTGTTAGTGATATTGTAACATGATAAATATGATATATTTGTATTTCTGTGGGAACCTACTTACTATGTCTGTTAGCCTTCCCCTTTTAAATTCGAATGACCAGATTCGAACCATCAGAAAAACGGTGTTTCATAAGGGTGTTATCATTTGAGGCGTTAAGTTTTGGGTTTTTGGTTCTTCTCCCTGAATTGCTATTGAACGGGTATTCTCGATCTTACTCTGAGATTATGGAATGAACAAATCCTCGATGTTCGTTGTACATTTCGTAGTGACGACCGCTACTATACTCATGATGAAGACTATTGAGAATGATCCCCAGGTCGTGAATAACTCGGTGACTCCCGTCTTTTTAAGGAGAGCGATATGATGAGTATTATTTATATGAATATCTTTCATTATTTGTTATGAAAGTATTTCCTTGAATTCGCTTTCTTCTGGCGTCGGTTGTTGAATGGCTTGAAGCACTTGAATGGTGGTTTTTTCTTTGGAAATGAAAATATTGTTTACGACTGACAAGGTTGTATTGCTGAATTTGATCAGATATGTTCCATTGAGCTTCTGAGTTTCATTAATAATATTAATGTCCCAATCGAATTGATTCAAGTGCTAGTACTAGACCCTCCGATATCTTGTTTACTGTTGGAATATGTTGATTGTTGTCGTGTTTGCATTTGGAAGACATTCTTTTCAGCAAGTTAGGCAATCAAGAAGAATTGCTTATGTCTAAGATATTATTTATGTGTTCTATTGTATCTATTGTAATTTCTTTGTTCAGTATGGATTGCATTCTGTCTATGTATGTAATTTTGATGTTTGTCTAATTCGATTACATGGATTAATTTGAAGTTTCCGTCCTGTATTTTTGCTTGACCTGTGCTAATTTAGATGACTTGAGAGTTTTGTGTAGTCAAAAATTTGAATTTCTGCAAGTTTGTTGCTTAAGGCGTAACTGTAATAAAAATAAATTTTTTGTTAGGATTTAATATTGCTTTTGTGAATTATTCTTCCGGAATTGTTTTATTTCTGTCTTTCCTTACTGTTTCGGGTTTGAGTCGTTCCGTTAATTTTGTTCCTAATCTTTTCTTATGCTTCACATCGATTACTTGACCTGTTTGGTAGGTTTTGATCGGAGTACGGTTTTTGTTATGGTATTTCAGATCTGTTTCCTGCTTATCTTTATCATAGCATCTGGTCGAATTTGTTCTAATTGCTCGAGGTCTGATACTTCCACTTTTCGTTTGCCAGTTGTCGAGTGGATTGGTTATATTCATTGACCGTTCTCTGGAGTAATTCATTTTAAGTTCGTTCTACCTCATCAGCCTTTAGGCATCTCACCATTTCTGAGAGTGTCAAATGAAATATTTCCACTTGACCATTCACCTCATTTTTGTATAGAGCAGTTTTGAAGACTCTTATGCTTAACCCGTCTTCCATCATTGACATTATAGAATTAGAATTGAAGGATTTTTCGTTATCAATTACCACAACTTCTGGTGCACTAAAGAAAATGAGGTTATCTCTAAGTGGTTTTTTTTTTTTTTTTTTTTTCGTCCCTGCCCAAAAGCGGCTAGCACTACGACCTAAATCTCTAAGTGGTTACTTGATGTCTTCTGTCGCTCTGGAATTTAACGGTCTGCAGAAGGCGAGTTTACTGAATTTGTCAGTTGCCGTTAAAACCAATTTATTTTCTGTTGAATAAATATCTAAATGGGGTGTATGTCCAGGATAATTAGGGATATGTGTGGGGTTAAGAATAGGTTTATTTGGATGATTACCATACTTATTCTCCTGGAATATAACACAACGCTTGACCAGTAACTATTTTCCTGGTCATCGTTGGAAAGTAATAATTTTCGATTATTTGATCTCGATTTTCTTGAACACTACGAAGTGCTCGTCGATGGACAGATAATATGTTTTCCTCTTGTTGGTTTTGGGTAAATCTAATTTTATAATCTTTGAAGTGTATTAGATACACTTCTCGGACTTATCTCAATATAGCTTCCGTTGTGTTCGATCCGTTAATCGCGAGTGAATTGAGGCAAAGGAATCTCGACGCCCAAATTATGGCGATCATTTCTTTTTCATTAGTCGCATAATCCCCTTCTGTTTTATCAAAGGTTCTTGACAGAAATGTGATTGGCCTTCCCTCCTGAGAGAAAACTGCACCTAGTGCAAAGTTAGAAGCATCGGTAGTCAGTTCAATTCCAGTTGCTTTTGGAATCTGGGAATGATAAAAGAACTTTGTTGGCGACGAGTGAGAGATATACTTTTTTTATTTCTTAAGAGGGTTTTAGACACATGTCCGTCTTCCGCTCTTTAGAGTGCCCCTGATGCTTTACAAGTTTTGCGTAATCCCGGATGAACCGACGATAGAATTCGGCTAATCCCAACAAGGATGTAAGTTCCTTCACGGTTTTGGGTATAGGAAATTCTATTATGGCTTTTACCTTCTTCTAATTCGCTTTTATTCCATTTTTAGAGATAGATGACAAATCCTAGAAATTCTACCCCATCCTGTAGAAATTCGCATTTGTCGAGTTGAATCTTCATATTGGCATTTTCTAACACTTTAAAGAATATCATCATCTTGAAGTGTTTTTCTTCTGGAAGGCGAGTAAACTCGTAATGCCCATGATTAACCAAAAAAGCTGTTTTTTCAATGTCAGATCAATGTGAAAAATCTGTTATGCTCTATTGAGATTTTTTTTTTTTTTTACCCTGCCCAAAGGCGGCTAGCACTGCGACCTAAAAGATCTTTTGTGCTGTTGGGTACTGTTACTCCAGGAGCTTCTCCACCTCTCTAATAAAGGCGAGAATGCTGTTTATAGAGGCCAATTTACATTTCTCCGGGGTCAGATACCTCTTTTCAAAATGAATCCACCTCCGTGTGCACAGAGCAACACACTCACATAGTATGTGTTCTGCGGTTTCTGTCTCTTCCAAACAGAGTCGGCACTCCGTCTCTGTGGACAGGTTCATTTTGTTCAAATGATATCTCAGGTTACAGTGACCTGAGAGAAAACTCACAAGTTTCCTAATATTTTCTTTGCTGAAATTGATCGCCAAATTTTTGTGGTGAAATGGTCTGATCAAAGATTTGGCTTGTCTAAGGCCGGGAATACAGTTCCAATAAGTCAAGCACTGTATTTTTTCCCATTTACTGATTGTGTAGGTTGCAGAAGCCCACGGGATACCACAAAAAGGCTCAGGGCCAATGAGTGTAGTCGACGAGCCTGCCCGTGCAAGTTCGTCGGCTATCTCATTTCCAGTGATGCCCATGTGACCAGGCACCCACCACAACCTTACTTTGTTTTGACAAGAGAGAGATTGTAGCAGTTTATAACAACTTTGAACCGACTTGGAATCCAGGCAGTTAGAAGCCAATGCTTTCAGTGCTGCTTGGCTGTCAGACAAAATGTGGATGGATGCGCCTTTAAGACCTTTGGTCATAATAGTAGAGGCGCAGATTTCGATGGCGTGAATTTCGGCTAGAAAAACACTGGGGTAAGTACCCAGTGATTTCGATATTTTGTGATTGGGTCCAAAGACACCAATGCCGACTCCACTATCCATTTTTGATCCATCAGTGTACCAGACTAGGCTGTTAGGTTCCATCTGAGGTAACCCAGTATCCCAGTCTGTTCTATCGGGGATTGTTACCACGAAATTCCTGCCAAAGCAGAGTTCTTTCGGCATAACGTCCGGGACACTAAAGAACATATTCAGGTCTGGAAGTTCATTCAAAATGTCCAGGTGACCCATATGGTCATCATGACTGTATTGATTCACTAGCTTCAATCTAGCTGCACAGGTAGCAGCTGATTTTTTGACGTGGATATGAAGTGGAGTGAGTCCGATGAGAGCTTCCATTGCCGCCGTAGGGCAGGTGCGCATAACACCTGTAATTCCGAGACATGCTAGTCTCTGTAATGAGGTCAGCTTGTTCATAATAACTTTTTGCTGTACCTTAGGCCACCAAACTATTGCCCCATATGTTACAATTGGCCTCACTATCATGATGTACATCCAGTAAATCATTTTTGAGTTCAGGCCCCAGGTCCTGCCGAACATACGCCGGCAGGCCCACATGGCCCTGGCCGCGCGTTCGGTAGTTGAAGTAATATAAGAGTTCTAAGTTAGTTTCTTATCTAGGACAACACCCAGATATTTGACTTCATTGGAGTATCCGATATTTATATCATTTAGACTAATTGAACCAAGGTTCAAATTACGTCTTTTGGTGAAGGGCACCAGGGGGCCAATTCCGGTTCGATGACTAAAGTCACCAATGAGTTTAGTTGGTATAAAAATTCAAACTGGTATAATAAAATCATAAAGCCGATTCCCGTATGATTAATGAGAAAAACCAACTCATAATATCTGTCAAAAAGACTCAGCATATTTTATTTTGTGATAAAATTAACTGCTACTGAGATTTTGGAATTATTATAAATAAAAACAAAATATTAATATTTTTTTAAGCGAGATGTTAGTAAAGCAAAGACGGGAAGCTAGCGAAGAACAAAAAAACATACTTAGTTTCCTATTTAGAGGAAAATGTTGAGATTAAAAGGTTAGCGTCACAAATGATTTGCACACACACAGACGAGTTCCACTCTATTATTAGCCTTTTTAATCGAAATATGTGTCCCGACGATTAGCCCTACGATGCCCGGAAATCCATATATATTAAAAAATTATTGCTTTATTTCAACAAATTGTCGAGTCTAATTGGAATTTCACGAAATCTTTTGCGAATTTGTTTTCAATTATTTGACAAACATTATCAACACATCAGTACATCGATTTTGGTCGCAAAACGAGGATTGAGGATTGAGAATTTTGTATATATACACGGCGTATAATATACCTTTTTCTATTGTGTGCCGTCAAATATTTTTACTGTATTAGTGTGTTTTCTCATGGTGGTAAGTATCAAAAATAAGCTAAGCGGGTGAAATCGGTTCAACTTTTTGTTGCTTCCGCTCGCCTTGAGTTGTTTTTCCCTATATTCTAACATGAGGAATTCATGTTTTTCTATCTATTGTTGTTGTAACCGAGACATTCATTTTACTTCGTTAACAAAAATCCAAAACAATATACGCAATCAAAAAAGTTGCTCGTGAGTCGTGATCTTCAATATAAAAAAACTAAAAGCAGCATAAACAAATGGTTTCTAATTTATACATTCTTCGTCGGCCACATTCATAATATTTTTAACTTTTTTTTTTTTTTTTGAGTTATGTGAGAATAAACATTTGAAAAATAAAAAAAAACATTTCAGTGTTATCTCATGCGTACGAATGGAATGTTGTACATATTTTTATTTCCAGTAATTTTCTGTAACATTTAAAACTAATACAATGGTAAACTAAACAATGATTTAAAGATAAACAAAAATTAGCTAAAAATGGAAAATAAGTCAGTAAAATATTTATAAACTATAATTTTATTAATAATTTTAAATGATAAAAAGACACACGACGTACATCCTTTCTCTCCTGCGTTTGAATTAACACCAAGTCAAAATAACTAATTTACTTCTTATATTTTCCACATTATATTTTATATCCCTCTTTTTCGTATCATTTTATCTCTCTTATTTTCATCATGTTAAACAAAAAACAAAACAAAACGCCCCTCATTTCTTTTGTTTTTTGTTTAACATCGAATAAGTGGGATAATGTGAAAAATATAAGTAAATTATTAGTGATTTTGGGATGTGCAAGCAGGATGTACGTCGTGTGTCTTTTCATCATTTTAAATTATTAATAATATTATAGTTTATAAATATTTTTCTGACTTATTTTCCATTTTTAACTAATTTTGATTTATCTTTAAATCATTATTCAATTTACCATTTTATTAGTTTTAAATTTTACAGAAAATCACTGGAAATAAAAATATGTACAACATTCCTTTGGTACGCATGAGATAACACTGAATAATTTTTTTTATTTTTCAAATGTTTATTCTCTGTTTTTCTCTATTCTTTGGACACCAATACAATTTACCAATACTATTGCCCTCCGGTAATTCTCAACTCATTCCTCAAATTGCGACCAAAATCGCTGTCCAGAAACCGAAATTTTTCAAAGTGAGATGAAGAAGTCTTGCCTTATTGGGTGTTGATAGCAGCCGACCGCTAGAAAACGAAGAGCGCATAGAATTCTTAAAGTCGAGTTCAACACGTGAATTCGAACGCGCTTTTGATATGTGGTTGAATGAAGCTGATAAGCAGCCTACAAGTTGCTTTATTAAATCTAAACAGCCTCGGTCCGTAGTTGATTCAAATGGATCACTCAAATCTCTTAACTTCCTTCTGAATCTTAAGAGAAATCTAATACTACTTTACCTTTTGGTTAGAAATTCGACGCCTAATAATTCTTAAAATAAAGAAATCCATTTTATTTTATTTATTTTTATTAGGTGTTGTGCATAGAACGGTTTGAAAATACGTATGTATTTTCTACTTCCCCAAATGTCAACAATAGAACCCAATAATCCAAAAACTCATGCTATAAATTTTATAGCACGTCAAAACTCATTAGTCATATCAGAATCGAAAATAATATGAGCATGAGAACTGACTAGTCTAAAAAAATAATAAAGTCATTTGTCATACTCATTAGTCATAAAACAGGAATTCGGCCCCAGGACTGTTTTGCTAGGGTTAATCGAAAGGCCCTCCCCAGTGCACCAATTCGAAATAACAAGCAAAGCCTGTTGCATGCTGGCGGACATCGTACGTTCATGCCCTCCAGAGACTATGATAACCAAATCGTCCGCATAACCAATGGCATCGTACCCAAGTAGATGTAAATTATCAAGCAACTCGTCGATCACGAGTGACCACAGCAAAGGAGCCAGGACACCGCCCTGCGGACACCCTCTTGCTGCCGTAATCGTGACTGACTCATTACCTAATTTAGATGTAATCTTCCTACTAACCAACATGGAACTAATCCAGTGGTTAGTCGGATCGTCAATACCTCTACGCTTGATTGCCCTAGCAATTGAGTCGTATCCAGTATTGTCAAAAGCTCCCTCAATATCCAGAAATGCACACAGAGCAATTTCTTTCAAGCGATAGGCTGCTTCAATCTTGGTGACAAGTAGATGCAGCGCACCCTCTGTGGATTTGCCTTTCCTATAGGCGAATTGATTTGGATTTAGAGGTCTGGTTGCAGTTAACCAGTCTCTGATATGAAGATCTATAAGTCGTTCCATGGTTTTGAGAATAAACGATGTAAGACTGATAGGTCGAAAGGACTTAGGAAGTTCACAT
Organism: Tipula vernalis; assembly: GCA_958295665.1. Classification (NCBI taxonomy): domain Eukaryota; kingdom Metazoa; phylum Arthropoda; class Insecta; order Diptera; family Tipulidae; genus Tipula; species Tipula vernalis. The sequence continues at coordinate 11,739,615 of OY282561.1, forward strand.
GGCCGATTGCCAGGCTTTGGGATAAAAACCACGTTTACTTGACTCCAAGCCTGTGGTATGTGACCCCAATTGAAGCTAGTTCTAAACAAGGCCACCAGAGCAGGGGTAATCAAGTCCAGGCCCCTTTGGAGGAGGGCTGGGAAGATTCCATCCCCTCCTGGAGCCTTGAAAGGCTGAAAAGAGTTAATGGCCCATTTGACTTTATCCGGAGTAAAAAGCTTACGGGATAAACTATTAACCCAACCCATATTTACACCCATGTGTGTACCAGATATGGAGTTAGTGATTGTATTTGTGTCGTAAACAGTGCAGCCGGAAAGTGCACTTGAAGCAGGGTTTCGAGTGACTCTTTGCGACCTGATGTATAACTACCATCGGATTTCAGAAGAAGCCCAATCCCGTTGGACTGATCTTTAGCTAGAACTTTATGGAGTCGAGCAGCTGTAGGAATATCCTCGATATTTCCACAGTTTTTCCTCCACGTGAGGCGTTTGGAACGCCTTAGTTCTGTGTTGTAACTGGTTAGGGCTTGCCTATATTCATTCCACTCATTGGAATGCTTTGCCCTATTAAATAATTTCCTAACCTTCTTACGAAGTTTAGCCAGCTGTTCGTTCCACCATGGAACTTTGCGATTAACCACAACGTTACGCACCACACAGCTGCTTTCGTAGGAAGATAGGAGCACGTCATTAAGCAGACCAGCTGCGGTTTCTAGGTCACTAATTGAACTCAAAGATGTTGGCAGCATGTCTGCTTTGATAAATAAAATATCCCTATATGTTTTCCAATTTGTAAAACAAGGGATACGACGCTCTGTTGCCTGTATGATCACTCCCGGTATATCGAACCTGATGTGCATGTGGTCCGACAGAGAAGCTTCGCTTGAAACATGCCAGTTTGCAACAGAGTTGGAAATAAACTGACTTGACAAAGTGAGGTCCAACACCTCTCGCCGAGTCGAGTTTATCAAAGTGGGGTTCGAACCTTTATTTAAAATGTCTATGTGACTACTCATAAGATAATTTAAAAGGGACTCACCTCTGCCATTTGTATCACTGCTGCCCCAAATGATATGGTGTGCATTAGCATCGCAGCCTATGATGAAATGCTTGTTTTTTAGGTTGCAGTAATCCACCAGATCCTGTACAACTACAGGTGGAGCAATAACCGACTCACCAGGGAAGTACGCAGAGGCACACATTGTCTCCTGCATTCCCCTGCTAGTCGGAACCTCCAGGATTACTGCAACCAAATCCTTAGTGGTGAACTCTGGAATTGGAAGAACGTTAATATTAGATGAAACAAATATTGCTGCTCGGGGAACTTCCTCCCTTCGATCGTAAATCAACTTACATGACTTGAGGTGGAGGCCTCTGATTTTTCCTCCATTAACCCAAGGTTCCTGGATAAGGCCAAGGGTTAAGTGTTGTTTCGCGAACCTGTTGCAAAAGGTATCCGAAGCTCCTTTTGCGTGATGCAGATTCGCTTGTAGTACCCTAATAGTACCAGCCATACTGGATGATTAGGGTAAAGGAGCTCTACGCTCCTGGCTGCTTGCCAGCCGTCTGCTTTGCGGGATTTGGCCTGTTTCTGCCACTTTTCCCAGTAACACCCCGAGCGCCCATATGCTTAATTTTCGGGGTGAGTGCTGATTTACTCGATCCCACAGTAGGAGTTGCGGAGAGATCCGTTGATCGTGCTCCCGACGAAGAGGCAGCAGGAACAGAATGCTCAATAGCGCTGCTGTTCCTGGATGCCTCCTCGTCTGTGATTGTGCCTACTACTGGGGCTGGTAAAGTACCCTCCTTACTGGAGCTGACTCCAGTGGTTGGGTTGGTAGAGGGGGAATCCTTCTTGAGAAGGAGTTTTATCCTACCAAAGCGGTATGCGATGTTCCCGTTGGATTCGCGCAGTTTCTTCATGGAAGACTCGCCTATGGCCATAACCAAATGGACGAGTGCGCCAGTTGTCGTCCGCTGCAGTATCTTCCATGAGTTGGCCGCGAGACCATCGTTCTGCGCGGCCATGGTAGCGAGAATCTTCTCGCTAGTTAAGCTAAGGCTCTGTGGAAAGAACCCCCTAACGATGTTTGGCCGAGGAAAATCATCCTCTTCCACCAAAGTTATGTTCAGACCAATTTTTTCCCTTAGGCTTACAAAACTGTTCCTCATCCATTCCGCTGTGGAATGATCGGAACATATAAAAAATAGCCAACCTGTTCTCCGGAAACAGCCAAGGAATTGCGGCTTGTGGTTTGAGCCTTGCATCCCAATAATGAGGTCAATGACACACTCCTGTATGTTTGCCATTTGCTCCATACTAAGAGGATTGCCACTGAGATCACCTGGTAAGATGCCCAGCTTAACACTGCCTGCTACCTGGCTAAAAGAGGGCTTTACCGGAGAAGGCCCTTCTTTTGCTTTTTTGGCAGGTGGTTTGTTTAGTTCCGGAGCAACCTCGAAAGACCTCTCACGCTTACCACCAGACCTCTTGTCTAGGGTAGGAGCAACAGGCCCCGAGGGTGCTTTCAGAGGGGTCGCGGACTTAGCAGCAGCTAGAGCCTCTTCTCTAGTTTTGCCTTCCTTGAGCCCCTTTTTAAAACGCCTTCTTTCGAAAGAGTTGAGCTTAACCCATTCCCCGGCGTTGAGGGACATGTTTCCAATAACAACACCAATGGTTGAGGTGCCCGATAACTGAGAGATTACACTTATGTTGTCATCACAGAAGGTGTCCGTAGTAGAAGAGGTGGACTGTTCCACCTTTTCCTTGGTCCGGACGTTAAAATAATCAAGAGTGGTGCCCTTGTGGCATCTACCATTCCATCATAACTTAGGAGACCCAGCTCAACAGCTGGTGAAGTTGATGCTTTTAAAGAGGCATCACCCTCTATGTTTTTTTTAAGTTCGGTTTCCATTTGAATCCCACGAGTATCCGAGAAATGAAGGTCACCCACAGCAGAGATCGGTATACTGTGGGAAGGCTACTTTAAACCGGGGGTCGCCTGGTACCCGGAGTTCACATACTAAAGACTAAGCTCTCCCTTAGTCACGCAGCTCTCAGCGTATGTTGTCCCACCAAAGCTTGGGGCAATGGATTTACCGCCATTGCACGGTCGTGTAAGTTACTTGGCTACATTCTAGGATGCATTGCCCGGTTGTCGCCACGAGGAGGCGTAACTACACTAGGAAGAAGTCTTATGAGAATCGCATATTCTAGAAAGCTTTGACTCCTAAACCTACTCCCCCAACAACCGCTCTATTGAGATAGTAACATAATTTAGTTTTCGGTGATCGATCACCATTCTGTATTTATCTCCACCCAATGCGTTTTCTTTTTTTGGTACTATCCATACCAGGAAATATATGGAGATTTAGATGGTCTAATTATCATCTCCCAACAGTTGTTTAATTTGTTTCTCCACTTTGTCCAATCATATGGGATATAGTTATGGGCGACTGTACTCGAGATCGGTATTGATTGTACGAATTTCTCCTCTCACGCCTGTTGTGAAGGTAAATTTGTTTTCAGGGTCGGAAAAAAGTGTGGACATGTTCTTATTATTCGTTCTAGTCTTTGTTTTTGTTCCCTATTTAGGTGTGAGGTTCTAATATTTATATTATTCACGGAATCAGAAAGGTGTTGTTTGATATGTATTTTCGTGACGGGGTGATGATCATAAATTCATTGTCGATGTATATTGTGGCACCAAGCTGCTTCAGGCTATCATTGCCGATTATCGAATAATCTCAGACTAGGTAATATTAAAAAAATTTAGTTTCCTTTCTGGACCGAAAAGATCTATGATATCTATCTTTTTAATGTGTGGTGCGTGATCTCAACGCGTTTCTCGTTAGGAATGGGATTAAGAATGTATTGTTTTCGAATATAATTTTTATTAGAGCCGGTATCTACTAGGAACTTCAAAATTTTTCCACTCTTCGACATATGTTCTATTTAGGGAATCAAAGAGTGTATTAATCTAAAAATTGAATGTCCTCTATTTGTTCTTCTAGATCTTGTTCCGTAAGATATTCGCTATGATGATCTTCTACGTAGGGAAGTCCCCATGAAATGGTTCTGCATGCTACACTTTTTGCATTCTAAGCGGTTGTTGTAACTTATTTGAATAAGGTCGTTTGTTTTCGAATTAGTTCATTTGTGGTTTATTTTGGTAATTGATTTGTCGATAGTGTATAGATTGGTTCACTTTCATTGTTTGTTGCTTAGAGAAATAGTTCCTATTGGGTATTCTAGGTGGTTGTTGATTGTGATATTGCGGAATTTGTCTAAAAGTTGAGGGATGTTGGTCATTATATTTAAATGGCTTAGGTTAATTTTGGGATGCTTGAGGACAATAAAGGGTAGAAGTTTCGGAGTTGGTTAGGAAAATGCTGTTGTTTTTTTGGTATGGTTCTCCTAAAAGTAAGTGGAGGTAGTTGAGAAAATTGACTTCTTTCATGGCTGTGTGGAACACGGTATTGCACATAGTCCGCTCAAACTCAATAATTTGGGTAAATCTCCTCTGAGACCTCTCACAAAAGTGTCGAGTGCCTTATCTCTTTATGATCGAGTCATTACATTAATATCTTCCTGGCTCATGTCTATGGATGATAATTTATTTAAGATAAGTGAGAGGTGGTAATAATCTGTTTCTAAAATTCTGGGATGGAGCTATCTTTTTGAATTACGAGTAATCATTTGGTACTTAAGCGTACTTAGGTCCCGTTTATCCGCATAGTGGAGCGTTAAACATTTTAAAATTCTTCGCCAGCGGAGAGGGGTCTTGTAAGACTCAAGAGATTTGCATTACTCGTTATTTTATTTCGTAGAACACTGAGAATTCCATAATATTTCAGTGTTTCTTTTTCGTGTTCATACATTTTCAGAGTAAGATCTACGCTTTTCTTCCAAGTTCCGAATTCTTCTGGTTATCCGGAAAAGTCTCGTAAACTCCTGACTACGTTTAGATTATGGAGATATCTATAATCTATCGTTTGGTCAACTTGTAGTCATTCGGTCAAATAATTGTTGATTATGTTTACTATTTCGAGTATGATGTTTTGAAGTTGGGTGAGGTCAACAATTTGTGTAATTCTTGCGGTAGATGTTGACTGTTGGATTTAATGTCGGAGGTTTGAGAAGTGTTTCGTTGCCCATTTTATTTTATTATGGTACACTGGTTAAAAGTAACACTGTCGGTAAAAAGTAACTACAATTTTCATACAGATAGTTTTGTATATTGTCAATAGTCTCAAAAGTTATATTAGTGTGAAAGTGAGTGAAATTTCTGAAAAAAACGTAAATTTTTTAAGCTTATAAAAAATGTGTGGTGTTTACGGTCAAGATGCTTTATCGAACGCAACAGCATGTAGATGGTTTGCTCGCTTCCGTTCAGCAAATTTCGATGTCAAAAATGCAACTCGCTTTGGTCGACCAGTCACTGAAAAAGTCGATAAAATCCTACAAAAAATCGAAGAAGACCGACACATAAGCAGCCATGACATTGTTAAGGAATTAAATATCGATCATAAAACAGTTTTAAACCATTTGCATAAGGCTGGATCCATAAATAAGCTCGATGTTTGGGTGCCGCAAAAATTTGATTGACAGAATTTCCATCAGCGAAACTGCTATTGAAATACCAAATCGACCCATTTTTAAAGCAAATCATTGAGCAAAACGTCAAAGAAAAGTGAACCACCACAAACGACTTCAAACCCAGGATTGACGCTCAATAAGGTTAAACTATATGTACCTACTGTCAGCAATTGATAGAAAGAGTGTTGTCTTCCATCATGCCAACGCCAGACCACCCACATCTTTGATGACTTGGCAAAAATTGAGAGAGCGTGGCTGGGAAGTTTTGGTGCATCCACCGTTATTCACTCTCTGACTACCATTTGTTTCGATCTTTGCAAAACTCCCCTAATGGTCTAAACTTGGCTTCAAAAAAAGGATTGTCAAAATCACCTGGCCAAGTTTTTCGCCGATAAACCATAGGTTATAGACCGATGGAATTACGAAACTTCCCGAAAAATAGCAAAAGGTCATAGATAATAATGGCCAATATGTACCTAAATAAAATTCATTTTGAACAAAAAATCTCTCAATACCTAATTTATCGACCGCAAATGATGTGCGCGAAACGGAATGGGATGAGTTGCTTCAAATGTATGTTATTCAATTTCGAGGTGTTCTCAATTATTTCGAGTTCCTATCCGATACGCATTAACTTTGCTTCCCGGCGAATGTTGCAAATGTTGATATAACAAATTTTTTACTGCGAGTAATGAAAAGAAACGATGGCTTAGAGTTGCTTTGATTGCAAAGGATTTTTATATGGATTAGAATTTGCTTTTTTTTGACTTACTTTTGAATTTTTTAATAATGAATAAGAAATAAATTGACTGATTTTAAAAATTTGGTTGATAATAATTTGTTTTAATGGAGGTGAATTCAAATCCATGTTGAATGTAACTTTCAACGTTGGCCAGAAAAATAGTTCGATTAACATTCTGAACAAGGCTTATTTTGATGGTTAAAACTAGACAAATATGTAACGCACCCTTTAAGACCCTTGATCTATATTAAATCAGTAAATAACAAAATATGACGCTTTGCCGCGGGGCAAGTGATATGCACTATCGTTTCCATTAAAAGAGTTAGCTGAAAATCTGAATATGTACTCTTTTCGGTTTTTGATCGCAGTAGTTCATTATGCTTTAATACTCAATAATTCCAATAAAATAGACTACAGTGTATTGCAAATACGATTTTCTATTTTTCTGTCAAAATGCAGCGGTACAAAGGTTTAGAATAGTACAAAGGCTTGCAAATTTAGAGACATTTTTGAAGATAATCGGCTATGAGAAATGAAACAAATTATTGGTTTAAAAAAATTTAAAATTATTTTGATATTTCCTTGCGGATGAATTCTCGACGTCATATGTGAATATCAAAATTCAAAATTTAGTTAAATATTTAAATCGAAATAAAATCGAAGTAAACACGATTAATAAAACAATCGGTTAAGTAACCTTAATCAACTTTCCATCCTCTAATTTCAATGCGGTACCTCTAGAGAAAAACGTCGCGGATTTAACCACTGTTCCGTTTGGATGGTATTTCGTCATGTGAATACTATAGTGTCCTATAGTATTTTCCATTTGTAAAATTTTCGATAAATCGAATTTTACACCTAGGATTAAAATTTGTTCACCATTTAAATCTATTTTACATATTTCTGAATATTTTACAAGGGAAAAATTAAATTTTCTTTCTGTGAAATTCGGAAAATAAATTTTTCCCCAAAAAGTGACAAATGGATATAGGACACTTTTGGTTAAAAGTTTTTCTTTTTTGTTTAAAAAATTGCTAAAATGCATTAGATATAGGACAGACTTAGAATACAAATAGAAAATAGAAAATCAAAATAAAATGCCAAAGATATTTTATTTCAAAATTTCCTCATATAATTGAATAACTGTACAAAATAAGAATTAAAATAATCACCCCGATTATGATTGTTGAGTCGATCGACAATCGACATGACTCTGTGTTACCTTTTCGTTTTTCATATTGTTGAAATAAAAAGATAAAACGAAAATGTAATAGAGTCGTGTCGATTGTTGATCGACTGGACAATCGTAATAGGGGTGAATGATAAACAAAACCTAATATGGCCTAAAGAAAAACAGAAGTATTAATTATTTCAAAATCTGTAAGAGATAGGTCAATTCGGATTGAAAAATCTGAAAGAGCGTGGCCGATTATGTAAGAATCCATTAATAAGTCATTTCTGGGAAAAATGGTATATAGTACTCACGTGACGATTTGTCGTGTACCAGGTGTGTATGGCGCCACCTGTTAATGTACCTTTTGACAAACCGCGTCATTGGCGCCATTGTTTTCTTCTGACATTTTTCAACAACATCAAATTCATAACCATACAGTTTCATATAATAACGCATGTTTTTTACGTGTTAAAAATGTCGAGTTTTGTGCCTACATATTACATTTGAAGAAAACTGCTGCAGAATCACATCGAATGCTTGTCAAAGCTTACGGTGATCATGCCCTTGGTAAAACGCAATGCTATGAGTAGTTTAATAAATTCAAAAGTGGTGATTTTGACGTGAGAACGAAGAACGTGGAAGATCACCAAAAAAGTTTGAAGACAGTGAAATGCAAGCTGTTGAGATCAACAGTGCAACAAAACACAATATTTTATGTCAACTCATCAATACTAACTACAACGTCCAATTTTTATATTTTTATCTAAGGTTCTGATACTAGCATTTAACCTACTTACAAACACAATAATGATGGATAGGAATTTTTGGTGTCATATTTTATTTCTTATTTTTATATTTTCTTTTTCGCTAAGTTGCTGACAGTAGCATTTAATTGTATTTAAAAGGTGAACATTAAACTAAAATAAAAGAGAATGAATTTAATTCTAATATTAAGAACAAGTTGTTTATTCTCAATAACTAAATAGACCCCACCCGTGGTAATCTATTAGTTGATTGTAAATCAAGATTATATTAAATTTACAATTTAAGTACAAAAGTCTAAGATTTACATGGTTCTTCGAGCCACTAAAACAACTGGAAACTAGAAGTACAGACGGACAGACTGTAACGTCGTCGAGGGTGACGACACCAGCAGCCAAGCAACAACAGGCACATAACTTCACAAAATTAACGTCAAAGTAGGAGCTAAGCAACAACAAGCTTCAATACCACCACATGTAAACCAAACAACAACAAGATGGATGAGTTAATTCAAAGCCAAGAGGTAACAGGTGGAAAGGTAGTTCAGCTAGAGAGAAACTATCGAAAAAAGGGTGAAGATAGAAAAACGAAGTCTTACTTAGAAAAGAGAATAGCGAGTCTAAAAACGCTACATAACGAATTCGTTGAAAACGATGGCAAAATTCTAGGAATGGTCCCGCCTCTGGGCCAAAATCACGCTTATCTCATAACAAGAAAGAACATGACAGATGTTTACAATAAGCTGGTAGAGGAAATGCGCCAACGCCTACATAGCGGACCGCCATTGACACCAACAACGTCACAAGAAGTCCTACAACTACCAAACCCACATCTCGAGGCATCATATAATACAACGCCATCAATTCGGTTGGTTGCCATACAAAGCTCATCAACAGATTCCCAAAAGGAGGAAATCAACCAAGGTAACTCAGCGGCAAATCAACAACAAACGCTGATGAGTAGTTCGATTGAGGCCTTTCAAGCAGGAAAGTTAGAAGGAAACAACAACGCACAATTGGTCAAGACACAAGACGTGCTCATGCGGCAGATATATCAGAAATTGGCATCAATAAATTATTCCTTGGAAACCAACAATATATCTAAAGAATATGTGAATATTAAAACAAGACAATTAGAAAAGGACATGGGAGAAATCGCGGCCCAACACACAGAATTATTAGTAAAGCTGGAAGAAGACGAACAAAAATCCAACTACTTAAGAGAAGATTATTATGGCATGCTTCAAGAGAGGGTAGAAGATGCAATAATCAAACTCCAACAGTTTCGGCCCCAGACAACAACCGCAGCAGAATCAGCAGCACAAGTGAAACTGCCTAAGGTAGAAATCCCGATCTTTTATGGTGATTATGAGCTTTGGGAAACGTTCAACGATAATTCACTGAGCTGATCCACCAAAACAGCAAACTATCAGATACGGTAAAGATGACGTATCTGAAATCACACCTGCAGAAGGGAGTAGCCCAAATTATTAGTCACTTAACAACAACAGGTGACAGTTACCAAACCGCTTGGAACATAATCCAAGCAAGGTACAACAACGTGAGGCTACTGGCAAACCATCAATGGCAATGAAATTCCATCTCAAACGGATCATAGGCGACCACACTCACTTTCGAGGAACTATGTACCGTGACTATCCAAGTAGAAGCATGTCTCAATTCTCGCCCCCTCCCCCCCTAACGCCGCTGACAAGTGATCCTGCAGATCTGTCAGCAATAACGCCGAGACCCCACCCGTGGTAATCTATTAGATAACTGTAAATCAAAACTATATTAAATTTACAATTCAAGTACAAAAGTCTAAGATTTACACAAGCATTGTTGGATGAGGATGTCGCTCAAACGCAAAAACAACTCGCGGATCAATTGAATGTGTCACGAGAAGCTGTCTCCATACGTTTAAAAGCCATGGGAAAGATCCAAAAGCTGGAAAAATGGGTTCCGAATAAATTGAATGAAAGACAACAGGAAAATCGAAAACCACTTGCGAAATGTTGGTCGCCGGATACAAAAGAAAGTCATTTCTCCATCGAATTGTGACTGGCGATGAAAAATGGATCTATTTTGAGAATCCAAAGCGCAAAAAGTCTTGGGTTGATCCAGGACAACCATCGACATCGATTGCAAGGCCAAATCGCTTCGGACGGAAGGAAGACTGCTCTGTATTTGGTGGGATCAGAATAGTGTGATTTATTTTGAGCTGCTAAAACCTGATGAAACCGTAAATACTAAACGCTGCCAACAACAAATGATCAATTTAAATCGATTTCCTTGGGTGAAAAACGACCAGAATATGATAAAAGGCAATATCAAGTGATTTTGCTTCGTGCTAATGCACCATCACACAAAGCAAAATCGGTCAAGGAAACGCCGGAAGCACTTAATTGGGAAATACTTTCACATGCGGCTTACTCGCCAGACTTGGCTCCGTCCGATTATCACTTATTTGCATCAATGGGCACGGGTTTGCTGAGGAGCACTTCACTTCCTACGAAAAGGGCTCGATAACTACTAGTTTGCCTCAAAAGAAGAACAGTTTTTTTGGCGTGGCATCCACGCTATCCAGAAAGATGGGAAAAGTGTATAACTAATAATGGGCAAAACTTTGAATAAAATTCTCTTAACCATTATCATACGATGAACGAGTACTTTTTACTAAAAAATTCCGGTTTCATATTTACACACCTAGGGCCCTATTCTCGAATTCCACAACCACTTTCCACATGTGGACATCTGTCAAAATCTATGTAATTAATTGCTTGTATATTCGGAAATATTCCCTTAGTACCGAAAAAATTCCATAGCGACTTCAAGAATACAGGAATTTGAATTTCCGAACGTTTTTATGAATTTTGATAGATGTCCACATGTGGAAAATGGTTGTGGAATTCGAGAATAGGGCCCCTGGTAGGTTTCCATTTTGTTTAATGCTTCTAGTCTACATACTTTACTTATTATCTTGCATTGATTTACTGAAAACTGTACCTATGTTTGTTAGTTCGTATTTTTTTAATTTTCGCATTCTTTATATTGGCCCGTTTAATTATCTTTAGTGCATCATCGCTATTTTGCTACAGTATATTTATTTGTGGAGGCTTTTGTGATTTATTGCATTCCTATTATTTAAATTGCTTTCAATGATTGGCATTGATGTTTCACTATTAACGTTAATTTTTCGTATATAAGCTATTAACGATTTAAATTTTTTATTGTAGTTAATAAAAAAATCGTTTTGATTATTATTGGTATGCCAAATTGTACGTGCCGTAGTAAATTTTCCTTATATGCGGTATCAAAATATCTTCCTACACTAAAATTTCTAAAATTTTCCTAACGTTTGGAATGTAATAATACATCTTTGTTTGTTGTAATTCAATAATCTACCTAAAGTTATTGTGATTGGTGAAATTTTTATTTTTTCTAATAAAGAGGCCAATCCCTCATAACATATCTACTGAAAAAAAGTTGAAATATCATTCCCCCTCCCCGTAATTTTAGCCCAAGGGCCAATAGTAATATAATAAAAGTGACTACAAAATTTCAAATCGTTTAACAATTATGGAAAATCAAATAAAATATAGTGGACCCAAGTGGTTAATTGTTTTCATTTTCTGACTACTTTAATAAATACTTTTTCAGTCTTCCGTTGCAGTTCAACAGATTTTCTAATCCATCTGCAATAATACCCTACTTTAAAAGTTACTTTACATTCAAAACTAACAGTCAGCTTACTTTTGAAGGTACTAATGAGCAAGAAATTTTAAAGATTTTTTCGAAATTAAACAAAAATTCACGGCTACGATTTCATACCAATGAGTTTTATTAACAGATAAGACTTATTAACCAATTGCTAATAGACGGAGTTTTTCCAAATTCGCTGAAAGTAGCTAAAGTGATTTTTCTACATAAACAGTATGATAAAACTATAATGGAGAATTATCGACCAATTTCTATCTTGAACAGTTTCTCTAAAATATTTGAATCTATTTTACTAGAAAGAATAATCTAATTTTTCAAAGAGCATTCAATTTTACATGATAACCAGCTTGGCTTTATAGAAAAATCAAGACCAGCTTGGCTTTATAGAAAAATCAAGTACTCAATCTGCTGTCCTAAATGTCTTTGATCGCATTTATACAGCGTTGAAAAAAAATATTGTGTGTCAATTCTTTTCATTGATGGTAGAAAAGCATTTGACTGTGTTGATCCAGCTACTTTGTTAGAGAAATTTGAAACTCTCAATCCATCTAAATCGTCATTAGCTATAATTACATCATATTTTTCTGGAAAAACGCAATTCGTTTTTATGAATGAAACGCAAAGTGATTATGGAACAACCCGCTCTGGCGTGCCTCAAGGGACAATTCTTGGCCCTTTATTTTTTAACTTTTACATCAATGATCTATTACATTTAGAGATACGTGGAAATTTGCAAATGTGTACAGACGATGCTATAATAGTATATCAAGCGGAATATCGCTCAACATTGATTGAAAACATAAATATGATTTTGCTGTATAAATGGTACAATTCCATTATATTCCTGTGGCTTTTATCACAATTAATATTGAAACACAATTTTTTATTTTATTTTTATAATTTACGTATTGTATTCTTTAATTTGTCGATGTATTTAAAACAATAAATAAATAACACATTAAAAAAAATTTTTTACATTATGAAAATACACACAAAATTGTTATATAGTTTTAACTTTCATTAATGTGACAATAAATTATTTAAATTCTCGGAATACCGGTTTCGGACGTTCGTCCTTCTTCAGTTCCTAATTGACTATTAACTTACGAGGGCGGATTGAAAATGAAGCTACCTAAGTAGGAAAACAAAATTTTTTTTTGCCAAAAACCATTTATTTCTCAACATAGTCTCCATTTAATTCGACACACTTAGTAAGACGATATTCCAACTTTTTTATACCATCTGAATAATACGATTTCGGGAACCCCTCAAAATACGCGTTAGTTTCGATAATCACTTCTTCGTTTGAGATGAATCTTTGTCCTGCGAGCCATTTTTTCAAGTTTGGAAACAGGAAAAAGTCACTAGGAGCTAAATCTGGACTATAAGGTGGATGATCAACTAATTCGAAGTGTATTTCACGTAATTTTAGCATCGTATCTAATGCTGTGTGAACCGGTGCGTTGTCTTGAAGAAAGAGCACTTTTTTCTTCTTTAAATGTGGTCGTTTTTCCTTGATTGCATCAACCAATTGATCCAATAATGCACGATAATACTTTCCTATGATTGTGGATCCTTTTTCAAGATAATCGATGAGCAATATTCCGTGTGCATCCCAAAATATAGTGGCCATAACCTTGCCAGCCGATTTCACTGCCTTTGCCTTCTTCGGAGCACTTCCACCAGCTTTGGCTTCAGGTGTGTAGTGGTGGACCCACGTTTCATCAACAGTAATTAATCGACGCCAAAAATCAACAGGATTACGCTTTATCATGTCCAAACACCGCTGTGAAGTGGTCTGTCGAACTCGTTTTTGTTCGACACTGAGCAAACGCGGCACCCATCTTGCCGATAGCTTTTTCATATGCAAATGTTCATGCAAAATGTTGAACACACGTTCATATGATATGTTTCTAACGCAACTTGACTCGGCGATCATTCATAACGATATCGAGGATTTTCTTGATATTTTCTTCAGTAACCACCTCTTTTGGCCTTCCTGTTGATGGTATTGTTGCAGTGCTTCTTCGGCCGCGTTTAAATTCAGCAATCCAATATTTTACCATGTAATCTGACGGAGCAGACTCACCGTAATGTTTATCGAGCTTTTCTTTTGTCTCTTTCGCCGTTTTCCCTTTCAAATAATAGTGTTTAATCACTGCACGAAATTCGTTTTTTTTCATTTTTCAAGAAACACAAAAGTTGCTTACTTCAAACGACTACAACAAATAAACTAATCGATGAATTTGGATGAAATTTTAACAGCTGACGTTTGACAGATCGCAATTTCTAAAAAACAAAAATTTTTGTGTTTGTGCTGCCATCTAGCGCTAGGTAGCTTCATTTTCAATCCGCCCTCGTATGTAGCTCCATCCAATTGCTAGCTGGCATCGTTTATGGTTAGAACTAGGGCGGCTGATCGCCCTTCGAACCTCTAACTTTCATTCTTGATTAATGAAAACATCTTTGGCAGTTTATATGTAAAATTAGTGTCCTAACGATGTAATTATATTGTTCTTTTAGTTACTGATGATAGCTAACAAGCCGAAATATTTAACGGATGTTTAAATAAATATAAATATAAATTAATTAGTTTGTCTATAAAAAGCTGTACTTCCAAGTTTGGAATATTAAATTTAAAAATCATTTTAGAATTTCATTTCCATCGCGCACACCAAATTTCACTAAAATCGGTAAAGGATAGTAAAGCTCCATTCTGCTCCGCCATATTTCAGAACTTTATCCAAAAATCATTTTAGAATCCCATTTCCATGGCAATAGGTTAAGAAATAGTCAAGTTTCATCGTAATCCTAATCGGTCATATTCCAAAAATTCGCCCAAAAATCATTTCAGGATCCTCTTCCCAAGACGCATGTCAAATTGCATGTCCGTTTTGGTCGAACCGATTAATCTCCATGAACTACTTCACATGTCCCCAAGTATTGGGGCATTTCGTTTTCTATGGCATAAGTGTTAAAGATTATTAAAGTAATCACCGAATCATCATTAACGTTTATATTTATATGTTTCTGCCTAACGGTAAAAACTGAGGTCGAAATACGGAACGTTATTTAAAAGAAAATGCAAAATAAGATTAGTCGTATTTTAGAGAGTTCGAGTTATAATATTATCGAGTAAAGGAATGCATGGTATTTAAAAAAATTGAAGGGACCGACGTAAATAACCTGGACATTCTTGGGTAATTTCGAATAACCTAGGAAATTGAAGAAATATTGATATTTTGGCATAATCTCGAAAAATTTAATATCACGATTCCAATTTATATGTGTAACTCTGCAAATTCCCACAACTCAAAGCTAAGCGCAGAACATTGCCTAACAAAATTCGAATAAATTTGAAAATCTTTAAAATTCTCGAATAATCCTAGGAATGTCGAAAAGCTTAAGAAATTTCTATTCCAGAAAAAATCGAATAATCTCTATATTATGTGAATCTCGATCAATTTCAATAATACTGAAAAATTTGGATATTGATGAATAATTTTGGAAAGCCTGTAAAAATCTAGAATACCGACAAAAATTTCGAAAATTCGCTTAAATATCGAATTATTTGTCAAGTAATTTAATGTTACTAATACTACTAAGCAAGTAGAGACTAAGGTCAAGAAAATGATATGCAATAAGAATGGAACCCTCAAATAGTACCGGGATAACATCGTAAATATCGAACAATAATTTTTTTTGAATAGGCTCTACGATTCTCTAGTAACATCGAATCATAAAATACACTCTACAATCTCAAATATAACCTCGAATAACCTCGAAAATCTCAATAACCTGGCTCTCCCGAAACTCCAATTAAGTCTCGAATATCATGCACTCCATTTCCAGGCTACACTGCAATAATCTCGAAGTGATTAAAACATGAAATCCCAAACACGGGGATATGAAACAGGAGAACTCGCCAAAAAGAAGCAAAAAAAACACCATCACTAATTGTATAAATTAATTTGTAATTTGCAATTTCCTTATATTTGAAATAGTTTTTCAAAATAAATTGCTTTTACCGGTTTACCATTGAATTTTGTTTTTATTAACCATTTGCCGGTAAAAAAAAAATCGGTAAATGAGAAACTACAATATAAATCGAACGAATTCATTATAGAGACTGGCTTAAGTGTCCCCTTTAAGACAAAGGCGCTCCTAACGAAGAAAACAAGAAATTGTTTTCCGTGGCGGTTAGGTATTTTTCTAGGAAGAAAGTTTCAACAATTTGTTGTTTTTCAGATTAGTATTAGCTTTTTTAACAAATCTCGTTTTCAAATAAACTTTAACTTTTGTAAAAGAAATTTAATCAGTTGTCACAATCTTTTGCAAATCAAATTCAACCTTTTCTAATCAAAACTTGGTTCAAGGTTGAATTTGATGCGCAAAAGAGGTAAATTTGGAGTGCAAAATGCATAAATCAATCCAGCAAACATTAAAATCGTTATCATTTGATGTCAAAAGCTTTAATTTCAAACGAGTTTAGCAAATTTATATAGCTGTCAAAACCTAAATCCATTTTTATTGGTATGGGCACCTTCAGCAACCGAGAAAAAATTGTTGGACCTGTCTTAAGAATATATCTAATAGCAACAGGAGCGATTTTTTCTTTCTCTAAAAACTACAGACCACCGCATTTTCTTAAAAATTTTCTAGAAATGTTCTGTTCTGCAAATTGGAAAGGGTTGTCTACCTTAAGCTTAATCTGAGCTACCATCTATCTAATCTTGACTTTGAACTAATATTCGAACGCCTGATAAATCTCGTGGGCCCCAATAACTGTACCCCCCTCCCCCCCCCCCCTTCCCGGCGATTTTCCTTTGTTACATTACGAACATAATTAGTATTGTTTTTCTTAATATTCCGCCTAACGACAATATTCCTTTTTCCACAATCCCATTTTGGTTTGTATCACTAATATCAAATTCAGTCGTTGCCGCCTGACAAATTAAATTATAATTGGCGCAATTCATTGTAGTCCATTGGGTAGGTTGTCTCTCAAGGTGTACTGTTTCAATGAATAAAGAATTCGAAAGTTCGACCTCATATTCAACGTTCTCATCCATTTCGTTGGTGTTGAACTTAAGTTCTTCTGAATAGAATAATTACCTCCTATCGGGGTTGGTAGTAGAAATCTTTGTGTTTTCCGTTGGTGATTTGGCGTCTACTGGAGGGGAGGACCAAAGTTGAGTAGATTAAGCTACCAGCTCCGTAACCTTCCAGCAGGGTGCGCATTACGTGAGCTGTTCTGGTCATGTATTAGGCAGCTGCGTGATGGGTACAATTGTGTAAGGGGTAACCTGTTCACAATTCACAAGTATACGTGCTGCCTCCTCGTGGCAACCACTGGTAACTAATGCCATTTGGCACATTTTTGGCCATTTGGCATAGGCTAAAGTACGGCGCCAAATGAGAAAACCTTGACAAAAAACTCTAATCTAAGGTGGAACAGCATATGCCGATGGATGAATGGCTGATAGGTTTATCAGTCCAAAATATGCGGACTCTGGATACCAGGCACCCTCCAGTTTTATTTAGCCTTCCTGTAGTAAAGCTGGGTGACCTACAGGCGATTTGCAATTCCCAGTAACTCGTAAGAGTAAAATCAAACGGAAGACGGAGCATGGATACATGAGTGGGACAGCCCTCTCGAAGTCCTTGGGCTCCAATGCTACCGTCTTTCTAGCGGAACTACATGCTGTAGTAAACATCTAGGAGGGAGAGCAATAAGCCCAGATAGAATATATCACGTACCGGTTGGCAGTATTATTAGGTTCATTAAGAGCCTGAATATTGACTGCACGGATGATTAAGCAGGGTCCAGCACAATAGATCTTTTAGGTCGCAGTGCGCGTTGGCTAATCGCCCACATTGCCCTCCAATAATAATAATAATAATTTTTGTGTTTTCCGTTATTCGCACCCTAGCCCAAGTCCAGTTTAATTATATAAATTACAAGCAGCAAATAGGATGTAACAAAATAAAATTATTAGACATGGCGTAACAAGATTGCAACTTATTTTTGTTGTATTTTATATTATTATCAAATAGATGATGGAAACGTTATATTGATAATATCAAATTATAAATATTAATAATTAAATTGTATGTTTTTCATTTCAAAAACTTCATTTTTCTGCATTTTGAGGCAATAAAATTAATCTATAACACGGAAACACGTCTTTCTCAAGGCGCAACACTTAAATTCATGAGGGTTACGACCAATTATTTTGACATTTGAGATTGTGATGTCACAATTTTTATAAAAAACGAGAAAACACCGATGTTTATTTCGTTATTGACTATAAACGCTATATTATACTATGTAAACCAATTCTATCTGTTGTTTTAATCGAAAAACACAATTCCTGGAAAATTGATGTTATGCCCCCTAATCGCAATAAGCCATCGATTTTAAGATTTAGATAGTGAGGAAGATTTAGCCTCAAATGTAGATGCTATATCACAAATGTAAGAATGAATATATACTTATGTAAAAATGCACTACACCTAAACTAAAAATATTTGTTAAACGTCAAATTGTCACCAGATGACTAACGACTAAGTACGCTGCAAGTCGTTTCAAAATGCAGCCGAAATTTTGTGTATTCTAGCGGCCTGTACATTTTTTTTTTTTTTTTGTGCAGCATAAACAGTGCATCAGCTGAATTCTTGACCGCACCGCACGCTCCCTTCATTTGTCATCCGTCATTCTATCTATAAACATTCTAAAGTAGCAGCGGCAAAAACTGTGTTATTTAAAACAACTTTATTTGCTGCTGATGTTGCATTTCCATTACCATTTGGTTGACTGATGTGTTAGTTTCTCCCTTTAACAAACAACTGGGCTATAATGCAAGATTTATGAGACCTATTGGCTCGAGCAAAAATATATATTTTTTTAATAATGTTTTCTACACTACAAATAGTTTTGGTAAATATTGTTTTGTATACATTTTGTTGCGAAAGGGTAATTAAGTTAGTAGACTTCAACAACTTTAATTAAACTCATTGCAAGTAGACGGAAATATTTAAGGTACCACATTTTTTGTTCAAAATTGAAAATTGATCAATGAATTACTCCTTAGGATTAGCCATTCACCCTGTATATTTAATATTTATCATAAATATTTTTTTTATTTTTTAATTATAATTAATGTGTTCGATTTAATAACAGGTTAGTTGATGATAGAACTGTTGTTTGTCCTGATAACGGTGATTTAAACAATCCACCAAAAAAATTTCGAGATTGCTTGATAAAAATATGCCCTATGAACCGGTATTCAGCACAAAAACAATTTTGGAAAGCAGCAAAACAAAATGCAAATTCAAATGCGGATGCAAGTTTAATAAAACGGTTACATGTAAGTTGAATTTATTAAAGCACAAAACACGGAAGGTTAATAATTTCTGATTTAGGATACTTCGATTACGTTACAGTTTTAGGTGAGGATAGAGATAGTTAACGAAATTAGTTGTCAATCCTTTCTTCACTTTACTCTGGGACCTGCATACGGAGCAGTCGCCTTCGGTTTTCCAATTTATTTCACTATCATACTAAATGTGGGCCTACACTTCCTAGTGTAGACAAAATACGGTAAAGTGCACGTTTAGAGACAAGTTAAAATTTCTTCTTCTGGCGCCCTTAGGGAATGCATTACCGATTTGTAGGCCACTGATAGATATCCTGGCAATTTTTTTTTGTTTTAGTCGCTCGAATAGGACATTTAGGCAGATTTTTTTATTCATCGGCATATTGTTATATAAAATTTGTACAAAGCCCTGCTCTTAGTATAAAACAGCCACTAAATAAATTAAATAGCATGGCTTAAATCGGTAAATGGACCAATATATGGTCTAAACATCTATTTTCATTGGCCAATTTACCCAGATATTTTGTAATTTGTATATTGAGATATCGTTCTTTACAATTTGTGTAAAACCCTACCAAATGTAAAACTACCGCTAGGAATAGTCGGTAAATTACCGGTCTGAAAAAAAATTATAAATCTATAAATGTGCGTTCCCTAGCGCATGCACCAATGCTCTCCACCTACTCCAGCCCTTCAAAACCACTTTAGAAGCATAAAGTAGATGCTCGTTTAAGTATTTAATTAATTCCATCTCAGTTGAACGCTCCAACACTGTACTTCTCTGCTTTAGCTCTGTTAAGGCGTTTTGCGGATAGCTGCAAAATTTTACTTCATTTGTTTTCCTATAAGAGTCGCTGTCAATTCTTCAGGGAAAGCGTGAAATCAAATCATTCTTTAATTTTAACCTCATCTGAAAGTGATATCAAAAATTTTTCCTTGAAACTGATTATTAACCTTCTGTGATGCATTTAGTTAATAGTAAATATTTCAAATTTTATAAAATTAACAAAAAAATTTAGCATGCGGCTGAGATTGAGAAGAAACAAAATGAAATTGAGAATAAGAAATTACTGGGTAATGCCGTACAATATGGAAGTGTTATCCAACTGCTTCATTTAAAGTCAAATAAATTTTTAACTGTCAATAAACGTTTGCCATCCTTACTCGAGAAAAATGCTATGCGCGTTTATTTAGATGCAAATGGAAATGAAGGTTCTTGGTTTTATATTCTACCATTTTATAAATTACGATCGACGGGCGATAATGTAGTAGTTGGTGATAAGGTTATCTTGAATCCAGTAAACGCTGATCAACAGAATTTACATGTGGCCTATAATTATGAATTGCCTGATAATCCGGGATGCAAAGAAGTGAATGTTTTAAACTCGCTGACATCGTGGAAAATCACTTTATTTATGGAGCATCGAGAAAATCAAGATGATGTACTGAAAGGTGGTGATGTTGTTCGACTATTTCATGCCGAACAAGAAAAATTTTTAACAATGGATGAGTACAAAAAACAGCATCATGTATTTTTACGAACAACTGGTAGAACAAGTGCAACAGCGGCAACAAGCAGTAAGGCATTATGGGAAGTGGAAGTGGTACAACATGATCCATGTCGTGGTGGTGCTGGACACTGGAATTCATTATATCGGTTCAAACACTTAGCAACTGGTTACTATTTAGCTGCTGAACTCGATAGTCACGATAGATCGCAATCTCATAAACAGGAAGATAGTTATCGCCTAGTTTCAGTACCACATTCGACCGATATTGCATCTGTATTTGAAGTGGATCCAACCACGATGACACGGGCTGATAGCCTTGTACCACAATCAAGTTATGTCAGATTACGACATTTATGCTCGAATAGATGGGTCCACGCCACTTCAATACCAATTGATTTCGACGACGACAAATCAGTAATGTCTAAAGTAGGATGCTCATCGATCAAAGAAGATAAAGAAGCTTTTGCCCTAATTCCAGTACCACCAGTTGAAGTGCGTGATCTTGATTTTGCGAATGATGCTTGTAAATTGTTAACCGCAATGAGTAGTAAACTGGAAACCGGAAGAATCTCAAACAACGAACGTAAATCGTTAATCTCATTACTCCAGGACATTGTGTATTTTATAGCTGGCCAAGAAAATGATCAAAATAAGTCAGAAGCCTTGGAATTAACAATAAATAATCCGAATCGTGATCGACAAAAGCTACTTCGTGAACAATATATACTGCAGCAATTATTTCGAATATTACACGGGCCATTTCAAGAAAATACGTTAAATAATGAGCCGGCATTTTTGCGACTCGATGAATTAAATGATCCAAAAAATTCAGCTTACAAATACATATTTCGGTTATGCTATCGAATATTACGGCTCAGTCAACAAGATTATCGTAAAAATCAAGAATATATCGCAAAACATTTTGGCCTAATGCAGAAACAAATTGGTTACGATATATTAGCCGAAGATACTATAACCGCGTTGCTACACAACAATCGTAAGCTACTAGAGAAACATATAACGGCGGCAGAAATTGAAACATTCGTCGGACTTGTTAGAAAAAATATGAAAAAATGGCAGTCACGATTTTTGGATTATTTATCCGATTTGTGTGTCTCGAATAAAAAAGCAATTGCTGTTACACAGGAACTTATTTGTAAAAGTGTTCTCAGTCATAAAAATTCGGATATTTTAATTCGGATCAAAATGATTGACAATGAAATTTGCCTTTGCTGGAACGAAACGGTAAGTGAATCACATTTTTTAAATAATTTTTTCTGTTGTTAATGGCGTGGAATAATTTTTATTTTTTATTTATAATTTTAAACACATAATTTGGGTGCATTAGGTTGGCTTACTGAACTAAATATATTTTTACTTGGGGGAGAGGGGGAATATAATAAATAACAATTTTGATGAAACTACTTTTAAATTTATTTCCAATTTCAAAATATAAATTCAACTACAATTGGGGTATATAATAAGGAGAAACATGCCTTATCAAACTAGTTTTGTGAATAGTTCGCGAACAGAGTACCTATGCAACTGGGTAGAAAAGTCGATCGTTAGAATGCATCCAAATGATTTCCCGTGGAACTAGTACAGTCTATCTTTTGGCCTGTTTCGATTAGATCTACGATATTTGCCTTTCAAACCTTGGCATTCTGGGCTATACCTACTCTCATATTACCTCACTCATTAAAGAACAGCTCTGCCAAAGCATCTTGGTTTCAAACTGTATTCTATCGAATTATTTTCTTTTCCTTTCTTCTTATGATGAGTCATAATTCTGTAGTTAACGATTCCTTGCAATAACTTGCTAGTATACTTTTTAGCAATGACTTGCTAATTTACTTCAAGCGATGGGATGCCCGTTTGGAAATCCCCTTTAGTTTTCTCGTGAGATCATCAATCAACACAGATTAGATTCGACTGCCAAGAGGTTGGTAAAGGCTTGGAAAACACAACGCATCTATCAACAAACTTCCTATTACTAAAAAGCTTGACGAAACATTCCTATTTGATTCATTCTCATTCTTGGGAATACGGAAAAGTCCAATTGTAAATGTAGCTACTGTTATTGCTGTTTCGGCATTTTTTTTTAGAACTATGACCCTCAATTTTAGATTATGATTCTGTTATTTTAAAACTCTGTATCCTGGACTAACGTTAAAATAAAAGTAAAAAGACAGATGCGCTTTAATCCAATGGTATGCCTTTTAGTTTTAGTTTACAGTTTATTGTGTGAATTTGTAGGCCAATAACTGCAAAGAGGTCTCTGTATTTATTTTCAAAAGTAACCTTTTTATCACGTACTAATGTCGCCTTTTCCTTTAGCCTTATGTTATATGATGACATATGCTTATTCCGAAAATGCAATCGTAGTCACAATTTCCTCTATCTGCTGATTGATTTATCGCTGTGTTTTTGTGGATATCATAAGGATGTCTATTTCATTTAGGGATGATAAATATTTCGGTTAAGTGTTTTGCTCAATTAACAGCCGTAACACATTTTAGAACCCACTTGGTTCGTCGACGTCGTCTCACCGATCTGAATCTTGTGACGCTATTCTTTTAATTCCTCCAATTTTTCCTCAACATTGATAACAGTTATAATTTCTGTATGAACACGGTCAGTCAATAGATCAGAATCCTTTATTTCATAGGATGATGGCATTCTTTGATAAATCAACCAACTTTGATTTAGATGATTTTTATTTAGAAGATTTTCATTAATGATTTTCATTGCCATTGGTCACATTATTTAATACTTTATTTAAAGCTTGCTTCGTTAGTGCTTATTTTATTTGCGTGGTTTGAATTGATTTTAGATTTGTTTAAAACTGTTTGTTTTAGATTTGTTTAATTTGCCGTCTTACATCTTAAAAATATGTTCCAGGTAGGAATTGTCTTTAGTTTGTGTGTTTATCTAATGCATCCATGATTTCATTGCCATTACGACCAATACAAATGTATAATTTTTTTACGCCTTAAACGCTTACATTTCTCGTTTCAAGGAAATGAAACCATTGTCCGAATTAAGTCGAAACATAAAATTGCATCGGGACAAAGAAATGCCAATTCTCGATTATTATCGACATCAATTGAATTTATTCTCAAATATGTGTCTGAATCGTCAATACTTAGCATTGAATAATTTGTCACCACATTTGGACATTCATTTGATACTGCAATGCATGTCAAATGAAATGCTACCGTACGATTTGCGTGCATCATTTTGCCGTTTAATGTTACATTTACATGTGGATCGTGATCCCCAAGAGCCGGTAACGCCAGTTAAATATGCACGTCTTTGGTCTGAAATTTCAACGAAAATGTCTATAAATGAGTAAGTCGATCGCAATCTGATTTTATTGTGTCAATGATGCTCAACTCCAATTTATTTATTTTGTCACACAGTTATGATGGAAAAAAGCAACCCGATTATAATAAAGAAGCGGTTCGGGCACGATTTAACACAACAATCCAATTTGTTGAGAATTACTTATGCAATGTGGCGTCAAAAGTTTGGCTGTTCGCGGACCAAGATCAAAATAAATTAACATTTGAGGTTGTTAAATTGGCGCGCGATTTAATTTATTTTGGATTTTATAGCTTTAATGATTTATTGCGTTTAACTAAAACACTTCTAAGCATATTGGATTGTGTTTCAGAGTCAAATAATCAGGATCGTAATATACCATCGGTGGAGATTAACTGTAAGTAGACAAATTTTGATCATGATCATTTCTAAGTTCTAGATTTTATTTAAATCTCGAGATAGTATTTGTGTATAGTAAATTATTTTTTTGTTACAAGCTGAACTAAATAATGAAACGGCCGAAACAGAAACCGATGGTAACTAAACATATGAATATACCTTCGATTTTGCTTTGAATTCGATTTATTTTTGTTTTTAAATTTATTATTTTCGTGTGATATATTTAATTATATTTTAGCTTTTTGGTTAGATTATCAAAGCCTACTATAGATAAAGCCTCCATTTTCAAAACCCGAGCTTTATTTTAATAGGTATCAAAAAATATGAATTATACAATTTATTTATTCAAAATATATATTATAGAAAAGTGATACGATTTTTTTTTTTTTTTTTTTTTTTTTTTTTTTTTTTTTTAAATTAATCGAATCTATAATGAAATTTACGGTAATAATTAAAATAAAATAAACATTTTATTTTCGCATAAAGCTTAAACTGAGTACAAAGACGTGAAAAAATTGATAGGCATACGAAACAGGAAATGGCATAACATTTTCAAAACAAATTTAGGTACCTTTTTCTTCCAAAAAATTGAACTGAATGTAAATTCATCGAAGCCGTAGGACACACAAGAACTATCGCTGACCAAATAAATAGGAACTATTGTTTGTGAAACAACATCACAATAATTTAAAATCGTTTCTAAACTTAATTTTACCTTATTTTAGGTTATAGACCATACTAATAAATGAATTTTTCTTTGAGAAAAAACAACGTTATTTCAAACCCGGTTTAATTTTATTTTTTGGCCTACGGAAATTTTTGATAATTTACTGTGTTTGACGGTTAAGGAAAAGGTCTATAGATCTTTTTCCTTAATTGTCAAAAGAAATGTCAAAAATATTTCTAGGCCAAATGGAATATGGACATCTTGTTTTTTGTATTTTAATCAAATAAATTAATACCCTTATTACGGTTCTCACCTAAGAGTCAATTGGCGATTTCAAGTCACCGTATTTGAATTTTGGTTACTTTGGTTCTCGCCGTGAGTGAGAGTAATGTAAAATTGCTCGCCTAATATTTCTCGATTACTAGTGCGATTTTTCGTAAGGAATAAAAAAATAATGGAAATAAAAAATTTTACAGGTAAATATATTTTAATTAATATTTCCTAATTATTCAATAAAAATCTATTTTTTATTTAAATTAAAAAAAATTATTTTAAAGTAATTTTATTAGTTGTCAAAAATGACCCATTAGTTGGGACCTCCAGTTCCGTTCGTCACAGAAAAATAAATCCACATTACATTTGCCTATTTGCACTATTTATTAACAATTTTAATCTATACAATATCTAATTAATTCACATAAAATTACAAAATTAATCGCAATCGTCGT
Source organism: Tipula vernalis (assembly GCA_958295665.1). NCBI lineage: Eukaryota > Metazoa > Arthropoda > Insecta > Diptera > Tipulidae > Tipula > Tipula vernalis. The sequence goes on from OY282561.1 coordinate 11,765,621, forward strand.
GTTCGGTCTGGCCAAATTGAAAAAAAAAAAAAAAAAAAATATCAAGCTATTTTACGTGAAACTCATTTCCTACTAACTTCATCTCTTTAAATATTACGTTAAACCTGACCGAATCGCCAAAAGTGGAACATTGGTTTTAGAATCAAACTTTAGTCAAAGCTTTTGTAAACAACATCTCAATTATTTGTGCTAGCTTCTCAACAATTGTGCTCTCAATTACATGTGCTAGCTTCTCAACAATTTTACCAAATACAGAGAGCAATGATATCGGCCTATAATTTATAATGTTTTTATATCACCTCTTTGGAATATTGGAATAACCACAGCTTCTTTTAATTTAAGAGGAAAAATACCAGAAGAAAAACTGCAATTTACAATATATCTAAATCAGAGTCTCTCGAACCAAAGGTTCAAAGATTTTTAGTAATTTTTTCGAACCCGAACCCAACATTTCGCGGGTTCGATTCAACCGGATTTCGGGTTGACAGAAGAAATCGCTTATCGTACATATTATTTATTATCATTCAATAATTTACAGCCGGGGCTAACTTTGAACTAAGCGTATAACAGGAGTTTACTGTTTATGAATCCTTCTCACGGGTCCACAAGGAGAAAAATATTATGGATTGGTGGAAAAACTATAAAACTAAAATTCCACTTTCATATGAAGTTGCGCAAGTTGTGTTAGCGGCTCGTGCAACGCAAGTGAGTGTCGAATGGGCATTTTCGGCTTTAAAGTTTATTTAGCACCACAAAAAGTACACCTTCAAGAAGAATCATTAAGAAATATCCTGTTCATCACACTAAACGAAATGTTTTTAATGAAAAATACTTGTGAAGTTTTATTTTTTTATTAACCAGAACCCGAACCCAAAATTTTGCGGGTTCGAAACCCTGATCTAAATACATCCACTATATAGAGCGAAATTTTCCTAACTAAGAAATTTCTAATCAGATCATTACCTGTCAACACCAGTTTTAGACCAGATATTATGTTTAGAATTTCCAATGAATCTGTTTCCCAGAAACTGTAAGACATACGTCAAAAAATTTTAAATTACTGTGTTGCCAACTTTAAACCTGATAGAAAGTTTCATAATTAACAAAACTAAACAAAACAGTCTAAACACAACTCTCGCCAAAACCAAAGCGAGAACCATAATACCAAAATAGAACTCATACGTCTTTTCGAGTCACGGCAACTCGTCCGTAAGGTGAAAACCATAATAGGGGTATAAATTATTAATTTTAGAACCGCTTTTGAAATATTGTGAAGTTGTTTCCTACAGAATAGTTCATTTATTGTTTGGTCTACATGTCTATAACATTAATTTTTATTTGTTCGGCCTACCGATCACATATTTGAGTTCTCAAATTTTTTGAGGGGAAAAAAAGGTCGTAGACCATTTGCCTCAAACGACAAACGAAGTAAATTAACCGCTGAGGGTTTAGGATAAACATAATGTTGATATCTCGTTTCTATGTTTTAGTATAGCCACATACTATACATGCAGAGCCGTAAGATTACGTCATCATTTTCCCAAGCTTTTTAATTTTTGGATACTTTTCACACGATCCTATAAAAATCAATGTAAATTTGACAGTTTTTAAATAATTTTATCTATTGACAGTACATTCGCAAATAGGCAGGTAGTATAGGTATATATAGAATGTAAAATGTGGTACAATCGGTCCAGTCGCCGCGGCCCGATGAGAAGATATTTTTTCATAATCATAAGTTTTTCAGTTCGAAACTTGATTAAATTCTCTTAGAATTTTCGGAAATATTAACTTAAAAAATAGAACATTTTGGTTTCACTATAAAATATTCAATCCTCTTTTTGTATTTACACCTTTACAGGTAATGTTGTGTTCACAGGAATATAGGAATATAAATATCGCTTTAGAATGCCATGATTGGTTTCGACATCTAAGCAATAATAGTTATTTAGCGTTTATTTATTTCATTTATCTTATTGATTACTAACCTCATACAGTAAAACTGCTTGTCTCAAGATTAAAAACAATATCTCGAGAGTGTGTATCTTCTTCTTAACATGGATAAACTGCAAAGCAGACACACATTTCTATTGAAAGAGTCCGATAAAATAAACAATAGTATAAAAGTAACACGGAATAAAAAAAATCACACAGTGTGCTACGATAGAACACGAAGTTATTTTCATATTAGTTGTAAGTGGTGTTGTTCCTTGTTGTAGAACTCCAGCACTCTTGTACCAGAAGCTTTGCCAACATAAAAAGTTGAAAATTTTAATTCTCATACCCCAAACAGATTGGTGGTGCTAATCCGATATTACCAACATGCAGCTTATTTCAATTTTTGTATGTTGGCAAGCTTCTAGTACAAGAGTGCTGGATTTCTACATAAACTTACTCTGAGCAATCCACCAGCGATCATTGATCAATGACGGTGATCGATCTGTTACACCTGATCGTGATCATCACTTTATACCGTCTCTGTTGTATGAGGGAGCGCTCCAAGAGCGATTATTAGTCAATCACTTTTTAACGTGCCATCATTACATTTTGTTTGTTTGGATAAATATTAATATTAATATAAGATTTTTTTGCAAGAAAGCGATAGATAATAAGTCACCTCGGCAGCACCCTAATTCTGGTTTGATGGAAAATTTGTCATATGGGTTTTCTTCGACTAAAAATTCTAATTGGTACAAGAACTGAGTAATTGCGATTCCGGTTCTATGAGTGGCAATTGAAAATTCATAACAAACGTCAAAAAAAAAAAACATTTTTTTTTTTTTTATATGAGAAGTGCTCATTCACATTTTACTAGTTGAAGTGAGCGCATCTAAAAAAATATTTTTATCAGAAATTACAAGCTTAACCTAAATTAGAAGTAGTATTTAAAATTAAAAACTAAGTGATAAATAAAAATAATATAGATAAGTGGGAAAAATAATAATTATGTAGTAAGAAACAAAGTTAAATTTAAAATAGACGATCAAAGGGTGAGATACGGATTCGGTGTTAAAACCGATGAAGTGGAAACATCAAATGAAAATACAGTGAAAAGAAAATGGAGGCCAAGTATCAACAAAGACATTAATAAGACAAAAAAAAAGAGAAAAGTGGTTCGATATTCAAGCAGACAAAGGAAAGTGGTTAGTTTTCTAATAATTTAGAGAAATATAAATGTCATATGAGTATAGAACAAATAGAAATATCAAAGAAATAAATTAAAATATAAAATTAGATAATAGATATGACGAATACAGTGATTCTAGTAATTCGGCTAGGCCACATGTTGCTATACCTGTCAAAAATTACTTGGACAGGCAGAACTGGGAAATTCTACCCCACCCGCCATATTCACCAGACATTGTTCCCTCTGATTACCACTTGTTCCAGTCGATGCAATCAGCCCTGGCACAGCAGCACTTCACTTCATATGAAAACGTCAAAAAATGGGTCGATGACTGGATCGCCTCGAAACCACCAGACTTCTTCCTTCGGGGAATCCGTTTATTGCCTGAACGATGGGCGAAGGTTATACCTTCCGAAGAAGCATACTTTGAATAAAACAATCTTTCATTTTCGACACAAACTAATGTCTTTTATTTCAGTAAAAAAGGTCGGAAATTTATTTGTACACCCAATATTTTTTTTTAGAAATAAATTAACGTAATACGGCTTAGTTATTGTTATTGCGCGCTTTTGTTTGTTTGTTTGTTGGTTTGTTTGTTTTTAAGTTTGCTCAGGTCAGATCTTTCAGGGGAGGTTCTCAGGGGAGGTTCTGGAGGGTAGAATATAGTGTATAGTTGAAATTAGATCTATTATAAATTAATTAATTAAATTAAGCATAATTATATAAAATAAAACTCAATAATTCAATTAGATTAAATGAAAATTATTAAATGAAGCGAATTAGAAAGAAAAATGAAAGAATACATATTATTAATAAAAATTTAGAGATTAAATATTAGTTGATAATTTTTTTTTTTTTAAATTAAATTATGTATATAATATTCAAAAGTCTTAGTAATATAATGTTTTAAAGAAAATACAAATAAAAATAAAATGATTCTAAAACGAAAACATCGTTGTATGAAGAGAGTCAATAAAAATTAAACGTAGTCTTAATTCACAGTTTTTAGTTAATTTTATCCACAAAATCACACAATATTTTATATTCTTCCATTCTCTGATCCTTTAAGATATTTAATAAGGACTTTCTGTACAAAAGTGGGAAATTATTTCTTATATTGTTATATATGACACAATCGTTAATAATATGTTCGTTATCTTCAACGGTGTTGCAAATCTCACAATTAGGTGAAGTTTCAAGTCCCAAAAGGAATTTAAATTTTTTGTTAACTGTATGACCCGAGATTAATCTGTAAATTAATCTGGTTTGACAGGATGTATAATTAGAGTCTTTAAAGAGAAGAAATTAAAAAATATGTATTATTTACATATGTAAACGGAAAAAAGAATTTTTTTTCCGTTTACATATGTAAATAATACATATTTTTTAATAATTTTTAACTTTTTAATATTGTTTAATTTAATAATTTTATTTAAAAATAACAATTTGTAAGTAGTTTTTGAGTTGAGTTTATACCATGTTTTATATCAAAAAAATTTTTAGAAGCTCTGAAGATGAACAGGAATTCGGTTTGAAACGTTAGCTTAATAAACGTTTATGAAAAAAAATAGGCTAAAATACCAGTTTTTTAATTATTAATAATTATATATGTAAAATTTGGCGGCACACTTTTAGAATTTCGCGGCACACAAAAGTGCCGCGACACAGCGGTTGAGAATCACTGAAATCATTAAGTTTAGGAAGGGATCTGTTAAATTTAATGTCGTTATCAATTTTGAAATTATTATATAGATTTTTTGTAAAAAAAAAATAAAATCCAGATCTGAAGATGTTTCTAGGGATTCAGATAAAATAGCCGGAATCGGAGTAGTTCTTAAAAAGCCTAAACAAGCTCTCAGACAAGCATTTTTAATAGATTGACAGATTTTAAGGTCTTTTTTATATTTGGTGTCTGTAAAAACATATGTGTATTCAAGTTTTGATTTAACGATTGCTTTAAAAATATTGATCATTGTTTCAGGATTTACGCCTCCATTGAAATGAGTGAGTGTTTTAAGTAAGTAAATGGAATTGGAAATATTTGCTTTTAAACTTGTATAACGATTTGATAATGGAAGTCTGTTAGTTAAAGTTGTAACCAGTATTTTAGTAGTTAATCTTTGTTTCATATACGAGTAGATATTATTAATTTTTAAATTTAGAGATTTTGAACTATTTTTATTAGTGAATAGTCTTAAAAAGTGGAATTTATCAGTGTTAATTTGTAATTTTAAAGATTGTAATTTATCCGTTAATAAGAGTCAAGTAGAATCTGTTATTAATTGTAAGTTATCATGATTATCGGCAGAAATTACAATGCAAATATCATCGGCGTAGATATTAAAAAGGGTAGGACTCAAACAGCTACCCTGAGGAATGCCTTTATTAGTGTAGTGGGTGGAAGCTTGATTGATATTTTGAATAGAAATAATTGTATTTGTAAGAAATTGAGAAATCCCATGTATAATGTTATTAGGGAAATTGAAATTTTTAAAGATGTTTAAACAAATATTTTTATCTACATTATGAAAAGCTTTGGAAATGTCAATGTTAACTAAAACAATTTTTTTGTTTTGTTGTTTGAGGGAGTTGATGAAATTAAACATTTCAATAAAATAGTCAGTGATACTTTGGTTTTTTTCTAAAACCAAAATTATAATAGTTAAGAATATTATTGGAGATTAGATGATCATTAATTCGTTTTAAGATGAGTTTATTGAAAATTTTTGAGAAAATAGGTAACAGGCAAATAGGACGGTAGTTAATAATGTTTCTATCATCTTTCCCCTCTTTCAAATGGCAATTGTGTATAATGTTTTCCATTTTGTAGGGTAAATCTGATTTTGCCATACTATATGTTATTAAAATAATTTGTAATAATATTGATTAGGTTAAGATTAGTGGAAACTAATTGTTTAATGATTTTATAGGAGAATTTATCATATCCTGGAGCAGTATTATTGGAGTTTTTAATAATATCAAGAATTTCAGTGTTTTTAATTCCGCGGGATTAATATTATGATTGAGGTTATTAGAGGCATTAGGAGAGGAGTCAACGGAGAAAGGAAAATTATAATTATAATTATTTGCTAGTAAGGGATCTTCTAAAATTCTGTAGTTGGATTGTTTTTAATTTTATTAATATTGTTCCAGAGATCAGAGTTATTAGTTTTATGATTGATGCTCATCAAAAAATGTTCCAAGACTTTTTCTTTTCTCTTCTGATTGTTAATTTAAGTTTTTGTATAGATTTTTTTAATTCAATAGCGGTAAACATGTTTTTGTTTAAATTATAAATTAGTTGTTTGTGTTTTTTAATGTTCCATAGTCTCTGTATAAGGTCATTCCACCAAGGTTTTGGTTTGGAAGTATTTTTACTTGTGATAATAGAGGTGTTTTCAGAAATTAATTTTTCTAGATGTTATTCAACATTACATTTATCATCAATCAAAAATCAAATTTATATATTTAGATCAAAATCTTTCAATACTTTTGACCAGTTTGTGATTTGTTTTTTTTGATAATAGTTTAGTTTTGAAGTCAATAAGTATTGGAAGATGGTCACTTCCTAAATTAATGGGATCAATTTTCTATGAGAGTTTTTCAATTAAATTGATTGAGCACAAAGTAATGTCCAGTGCTGAAGAATTATTTCTGAACAAATCTTGTCTTGCGTGAGAACCGTCATTCAATAAAAAGACATTGTTAGCAGTGGACCCCCACTCTGTCGTAAGTAGGGGTTAATGCACTATCCCAAAGACTATTATGAATATTTATGTCTCGCGCTATTCAACAGTTATCTAGATTTTGAGTAATAAGATATTCAAATTCGTTAATGGCTTCCTGAGGTCTAATATTTTTAAATTTGAGGTTAATTTTAAAAGCTTGAAAACGGATGTAATGAAAATTTAAATCAATAATTTTCCAGGAAAGTTTTTTATGTATTAAAAAACCTACACCGCGAAAACCATCCGGTCTGTCATCAGTAATAAGATTGTAATTGTTAAAAGTTAAATTGCTATTTGGACTTGTCCAGGTTTCGGATAAAATAATGATATCAATACGATTCGATTGTATATAATGATACAGTGATCTTTATTACTATTTAAACTACGAATGTTAATTTGTAAAGTTTTTAAAGAAAACATAATGGATGGAAAAATAAAATGAAAACTGGAAGAAAAGAAAAGTTTATTTTTTAATAAATTTATTTAATTTAATTTTGAGAGAGTCCATATTAGGCAGATTTTTATTAAAGACATCAGAATTATTTATAAGTAATTCGACGTCATTAAAAATTGAATCTCTTTCATTTATTTGATTTTTTAACTCGTTCACTAAGTCAGTTAAGATTTTAATTTTTCTAGAGTCAGCGTTCATTAAGTTGTTATTGGACCAGGCTTGGTTTTCAGGAGAGATATCATTGGTGAAATCTGTCTGTTTGGGGACTTTTTGTTGGATACCGAAAAGATGGCTTTTGGCTTCCCTGAAACTTGATTTATTTATTATCATGTGCTCCCTAATCTGTTTCTGTCTGAATCTTTCATTACACCGGAAAAAGTTAGTTGAATGGCCCATTCCACAATACTTACAAGACTCTTTCTTGTCGTATTCGTGGTCGTCCTGTGAGTTTAACTAATTCAAGATTTTCAGCTGTTTTTGTGACATTATTCCATTTTGTCATTCTTTCTATATTTGAGATATGGAAGTTCGATTTAATATTTTTTTTGAATTTCCTCAACAAAGAGTTCGATAGGAATGTTTCTAATTATGCTGATTGAAGATGTGAAGTTTTTAGGTATGTAGGTCGTATAGTTATCAAACGTTTTAAAGGCTTCTGATTTGACACAATTACTTGCGTCTTCAAATCTATTAAAAATAATCTTAGCCACATTTTTGCTAATACCTGAGATATTTTTGATGTTTTTGAAATTGTTTATTTTAATTGCTTTACCTAAATTAACTAGGTTTAAATTCTCTTTATTAACAAATACAGTAAAAGGGCCTGTTTCTAATCGGTTATATAAATTAATTTTATCTGTAGTGGTGGGCGTCATTTTTGAGTTATTAAAAGAATCAATAGGTATAAATGAAGAAGATAATGTAGGAACTACTTCTTTATTTGACACATTTGCGATGTAATTTTTTTTATATTTCCTTTTAAATTCCTTATTAGGATTATTATTATATTCAACGTTTACGATTATGTCATTATTAAAAAGGATTTTGGATTTGTTTGTATTTATTTTATCTTCAGAATCAGAGAAAGCAGAAGTAAATGGTGGAGGTTCAAAGTACTGCGTACTTTGTCCCTCCTTGCTTGTGTTAGGTGAATTTATTATTTTGTGGATAAAGAAACTATGAAAAGACCCGACTGATAAAAACAAACAAATCAAAATTAAATTATACAATACGTAGTGGTTGTGATAATTTGGTTGCATACAAAATAATGTCATAATTATTACAGCTGGAATAATTATCACAAACTTCGAACACGTCCTTATAACAAAATTTTTAAATTTAGAATGGGAATGGAAGACAATAACATGTGTCATACGTGCAACACCAGAGAAACGGATTTACATATTAGGTGTGTGAATATGACTCTGCCCTTTTTTGTTAAAATAAAACACATTTGCTTGTTTAGAAAATGAAAGAATTATTTATTGAAAGTATGCTCCATTTGCAGCTACAACTTTCCCCCATTTTTCAGGCAGTTTACGGATTCCCTCTCTGAAAAAATCTTGGTCTTTGGAGGCGATCCAATCATTAAGCCAATTTTCGATCTTTGCGCGAGCACTGAACCGCTGTTCAGAAAGAGACGACTGCATCGACCGGAATAAGTAGTTATCTGAAGGAGCTATGTCTGGTAAATATGGCGGGTGGGGTAAAACTTCCCAGTCCTGTCCTTGTAAATAATTTTTCACAACGTTTGCAACATGTGGTTTTGTATTGTCATGCTGAAAAATTAATTTGTTGTGGCTATTCATCCATTCTGGTCGTTTTACCTCTATAGCTCGCTTCAAACGTATTAGTTGTCGTCGGTACACATCGCCATTGATAGTTTCACCTGATTATGAAGGTGGGGACCTTTCTGATCCCACCAGATACATAGCATAACCTGATTGCCATGGATATCTCGCTTTGGTTGCGATGGACCAGCTTCACCACGCTTCACCCAAGATTTTTGGCGTTTGGGATTCTCACAATAAATCCATTTTTCATCTCCAGTAACTATCCTATGCAGAAAACCTTTTTTTGTTGTATTTGAATCAGTATTTCACAAATGTTTTTTCGACGTTCGAGGTCTCTTTCTTTTAATTCATGTGGAACCCAGTTGTTAGCTTTTTGAACCATTCCGATTGTTTGTAAACATTTTGCAACAGTTGATCGATCAACATTTAATGCTACAGCCAATTCTGATTGTGTTTGAGAAGAATCTTCAGCCAATAACGTTTCCAATTCAGCATCTTCAAATTTTTTGGGTGGTTTTCCATGCTCTTTATCTTCAATGCCAAAATCATCATTTTTATATCATCGAAACCATTTTTTGCACGTTGTATTCGATGGAGCATGCTCACCATAAATTTCCACAAGCAAACGATAAGTTTCCGCTGCACTTTTCTTTGCAATAAAATAATATAATAAAACTTCATAAATGATGTTTATTTGGAATAAAATTCGACATTTTGAAAGAGTTAAAAATACTATTTGTTTATACTTCAACCAAATGTCATATACTGCGTTTGATAGCTGACATTAAGTATTGCGCATTTATAGTTTACGTAAGCAGTAAAAATAACGGCACCAATTGAGAAAGGGCGGAGTCATATTCACACACCCAGTATTATAGATAATTGCAAAAGATTCAAATTAATGAGAAAAAAATATAAAAAATGTAAAATTAATAGTTATACTAAAAGACAAGAGATAAAGAAACAATTTAAATATATATACAGTGCTGGTAAAAAAAATTGGGCAAACAAATTTATTGCAAATTGGAGTCTTTTTTTGCTAAAATTACAAAACTTTTGAAAGCAATTGGTTTATTGTTTCATTTTAAATACATGTATGACGTAATTTTTTGAAAAAAAAAATTGACATGCAATTTAGGGGCAAAACACCGAAAAATGCCAAAATATTCAAAATACGTTGATTAGTGTTAAAGTAATGTAATAAATTAAATTTTTATTTTTTATTTTTTTGTTTGTTTTTTATTGATTTATAGAAGTTCAATCTTTCATATTAATATTTTGTTGGACCGCCTTTTGCTTTTATTACAGCGATACACCTCCGATTCATTGAATTTGATAAATTCTCAAAGTCGCAGGAGATATGGATTCCCAAATCATCATCAACAAACTTTTTAAAGCTTCAATCGATTCTGGGCGCTTCCTTGCTACTTCTAGCTTCATTATAGACCAAATATTTTCAATTGGATTTAAGTCTGGACTATACGGGGGCCAGCTCAACACATCGATACTTTTTTTTCTTGCGGAAATTTTTTTAATTTTTTTATTTCTCTATGATGATAATTAATTGAGATATCACCGTTTTAAGTTCGAATTTGAGTGCGAGGACCACCTTCCCCGAGCCATTTACACTCAAAACTCTCAAAGACGAAGGGTTCAAGGAAGTTCAATTTTACAGGCCTTGTAGCTCTTGAAATTTTCTGCAAAATGGTTTTTGGAGTCGTGAATAACTCGAAAAATATTGATTTATCGAATATACTTCATAGAACATTTTTTGATTAAAATTCATCACTATCAATTTCTGCGGTTATTTTGATTGTGCTAATTTCCGCCTCCGTTAAGAGGTGACATGCACCTCCGGGGTAAAAACGCACATCGGCACTATATAAGTTTTGTTCCTTGAACCATTCCCTAGTTACTGTCCAAATTTCACGTCAATCGGTTTTGTCCGTAAGAATACAAAGGTAACAACCTATTTTTACCGTCACAGGACTAAATTGAATAAAAATGTTAAAGATTATACAAGGGTGGTACAAATAAGTTTTGAGGTTTTTTTTCTATAACATTGTAGCTTTATTCAGAGAAATTGGTACAATATATTTTATTCAAAGTATTGTCAGGCAGCATACGATTCCACGTCGAAAAAATTCCTCGTCTTTTGAGGTCAAGAATCGACCCAATTGTTGGCTTCTTCGTAAGCAGTGAAGTGCTGCTCGGCCAGGTCTTGAGTCATCAGCCGGAACAAGTGGTAGTCGGAAGGAGCAATGTCTGGTGAATACGGCGGGTAGGGTAGGACATCCCATTGGAGCGCCTCCAAAGTTTCCTTGACGACTTTTGCAACATGTGGCCGAGCGTTGTCATACTGACAGATTTCTTTGACATGTCTTTTGGCGTATTGTGGGCGTTTGATCTTCAATGCTCGGCTTAATTGCATCATTGTTGTTGATAACGTTCTCCTAACGTTTCGTTATTAGGCTGGAGTAACTCATAGTAGATCATTCCAAACTTACCCATGACATTGAGACGATTTTGAATCGCTTGTTGAATCACTCCCAAAGTTTCAGCGAGCTCCCTCATAAGTTTGGCATGAATTTTGGTCCAATAACACCTCGAACTCAGCGTTTTCAAACTTTACTGGCTTCCCTTTGCGTTCTTTGTCACTGGTGTCAAAATAGCCACTTTTAAGACTTCGGAACCAGTACTCACATGTTTTTATTGATGGAGCATGTTCCCCATATGCTTCACACAGCAATCGATGACCACCAGCTGCACTTTTCTTCAAATTAAAACAAAAAAGCAGCAGTTTTCGCAAATTGTGTTTTGTTGGCAGAAAGGTTGACATGGTTAGAGCACAAAAAATATTTTGTTTACACTTCAGCGAAATGACACATACTGATTTTTAGAGAGAAATGATGACGCTTTAACATGAGTATAGTTACAAGATGGTCCGATGCGATTTAATACTTGTTACGCCATCTGTTGTAAATCCCTCAAAACTTATTTGTACACGGTCGTACACGCAATATATTTGGAAAATTTGAAATAATTATGTTAATATTTTTTGTTTCTGTTTATTTGCTGTGATATTTTATGATCATGCATAATGTGGTTTTCGTGTTGCAACAAAAAACAGATTCGGAGCGAAAACCAAGTGACAGCAGCTGTCTTTCGTCGCTCGGTAAAATTTTTCGGAGCGATTACTAACACGATTACATTTAAATGTCATCGAAATGTCATTTAAACATTAGGTTAGGTTAGGTTGGAGTGGCTGCTTACGCACACTTAGACCGGTGACGGTCCATTGTGATACCACAGGATGTATCCCCTTTTACCCCTATTGGAACCATTTCGAGCTACTTATGTAGCGTAAGACGTCCCGCACTTTAATGTTTTCGAGATCCGAGAGGCAGTCCATCCTGAACTTACCTAAGTGTTTGTGCCTTCTGAGAGCCAATGCTGGACACGAGCAAAGGAAGTGGACCAAGGTCTCTTCCTCCTCTTCGTCCAAGCAGCTTCTGCAGAAGTCATTAGCCTCCAGACCCAGCCTTCTTGCATGTTCTCCAAAAAGGCAGTGTCCCGTGAGAATTCCTACGACCGTTCTTAATTCACGTCTGCGCAAGGATATTAATGCCCTAGTGCGCCCCAAGTCCAGCTTTGGCCAAACTTGCATTTAAACATTAAAATAATTAACAAATAATAAGTTATTCAAGAAAGAATATTTTGTTATGAAAAAATAAAATTGTTGGACAAAAATGCAGCTGTGAAATGTGAATGGGAATCATAATAACGTCATAAAATGTATTCCATAACTCTGTATCATTAACTCCCTATTGCTTTACGATAATTAGGGCAATTTCTTTACGGATTTAGTTGGTTTGGTATTACCAACCTTATTAAGGTTTCTATATATAAAGTGTACAAGTACAAGTTAGGTTTAAGGATTAGTTTACTGTACGACGTTGATTCAGCCATTATGTATTAAACAAGAACTTGAGAAACTGTGATGTTAGTTTATTGTACGATGTCGATTCAGCATTAAGTATTAAACAAGAACTTGAAAAAATTGTGCTGTATCAAAATTGATTCTTGTAGACAACTGATTTGTCAGTATTTTTGTTTATTATGTTAATGTTCTTATTTGTTTACTTGACTTCAGTTTTTGTCTACTTCACCTCAATACAAAATTTATTTTCATATGATTATTGAATTATTCATAAAAAATAAACATGATTACAATAAATTATTCATTAATTTAAGGAAAAATTCATCAGTATTGACAATCTAATTATCAAAATAGATATAAAAAAACAAAATATTATAAAAAACAAAAAATCGACTCGGAATCTGTTTTTTGTTTCAACATGTACGTTTGCTGACCTTCTTTCTAATGTATGAAGCAAACATTATTTTTCATCTTTTTTGATATCTTAAATAAAGCTCGTCAAAGAAATATCGTCAACCTGTAGGCTTTATCTATTAAGTATGCTTTTGTATTATATAAACTGTCGCCTGCCGACTCCAATTCGCACCGTTTAATAAATTCCCAATTTTATTTTTTTAAATTTGAATTGAAGTCCGCTGGAATGCTCATCAAGTTCGACAATCCCTACTATGAAAAAATTATATGTTTTTTGCGAATTTTTTTACAGCGGAAGGTGGAGTTCTACGTTCTATCGGGGATATGGGTGCTGTAATGACTTCATTAACATTAGGACCAATTGGCACGGCGCTAGTATCACCTGTTATATCCGTTCAACAACGAAAATCGGTAACCCAAATGATGAAAGAATATCCGCTTGTGATGGACACAAAATTGAAAATCATAGAAATTCTACAGTTTATTTTGGACGTTCGATTGGATTATCGCATCAGCTGTTTGTTATCGATATTTAAAAGGGAATTTGATGAAAGTGAACAGGCTACAAATGAAACAGTAACCATGCGGCAAAAGAATATTGATCTCGAATTGATTGGTAGTCAGGCGGAAAAAATTTTTGGTTGTGATGAATATTCTGAGACCCTTGATTTGGACGGACAAGGTGGTCGAACATTTTTACGCGTTCTGCTCCATTTGGTTATGCATGATTATCCACCTCTTGTATCAGGGGCGTTACACTTATTATTCCGCCATTTTAGTCAGCGGCAAGAAGTTTTGCACGCTTTCCGTCAAGTACAGTTATTAGTATCGGACACTGATGTCGAATCGTATAAACAAATTAAATCTGATTTAGATATATTACGACAAAATGTTGAGAAATCCGAACTTTGGGTGTATAAATCGAAATATTCCGATGAATATGGCAGTCAGACGTTTACGAAAAAATCGAAGGCATTAGATAAATCGGAAACGATTAACTACGATGAAAGTTTAAATGATAGTCAATTCGATAAGAAGGACATGTATGCAGATGAAGGACCTTCATTGCATCCCGAACAAAGTAATGAATATCGGAAAATTCACGATATTCTTATACGAATGAATAAATTGTGTATACAAACAACACCAAATGATCAACAGATTAAACCACGGAAACATGAACAGCGCCTTTTACGCAACGTTGGAGTACATACAGTTGTTTTGGATTTACTTCAAATTCCGTATGACGATGGCGATACCCGAATGAAGGATCTGATGCGGTTGGCTCATGAATTTCTACAAAATTTTTGTCTGGGTAATCAACAAAATCAAATGTTGCTGCACAAACATTTGGATTTATTTTTAAACCCGGGGGTAAGTGTGTAAACCCTTAGTATTTATCTCCCAATTATTATTATACTAAATTTGTGTGTGTGTTTTTTTTTGTACGGAATAGATTCTGGAAGCAATCACCATGTGCAGCATATTCAAAGACAATCTAAATTTATGTAACGAAGTCACTGACAAAGTTATACAACATTTTGTTCATTGTCTGGAAATTCATGGACGACATGTTGAGTATCTAAAATTTCTGCAGACGGTAATCAAAGCTGAAAATCAATTTATCCGAAAGTGCCAAGATATGGTGATGCAGGAATTGGTTAATGTTGGCGATGAAGTTCTAATATTTTACAATGATAAAATTTCGTTTAGCCATTTTATCGAATTAATGGAACGGTATAAGGCAGGTAACCTAGAGGATGATAGCCCGTTACGATACCACATTGAACTGGTGAAATTATTGGCGTGTTGTACAATGGGCAAAAATATTTACACCGAAATCAAGTGTAACAGTTTACTGGGTCTAGACGATATTGTAGCGATGATCTGCCATCCGAGTTGTTTGCCTGATGTCAAACAGGCATATGTCGAGTTTCTAAATCATTGCTATATCGATACAGAAGTCGAAATGAAGGAGATTTACTCGTCGAATCATATGTGGACTCTGTTTGAAAAATCGTTTTTAGTTGATATAAACAGCATCGTGGCTTTAGGCAACCAAAATTCAGTGCTCGCACATTATGTTGTGAATGAAGTGATGAGTATTCTAACGACATTTTTTAGTAGCCCATTTTCGGACCAATCCACTAAAGTGCAGACGCGTCAAATTATATTCGTTCAGCTACTCCAATCGATTTACAAAGTGTCGTGTTGCAAATGGTTATCACCGTCACAACGATTTAGTATCGAGAATTGTATAAAAACCCTTTCAGACATTGCGAAAAATCGGAGTATTGCTATACCGTTAGATTTGGAGTGTCAAGTCCTCTCGATGTTCAATAAATCTGCGATGCTGTCCCGACAAACTACTAAATGGCTGCTCGCGTCGAAACAACAAAAGCTCGAACGGTCTCAAAGTCTACTAATGCGACTAGACCGTAGCATTATAGAAGGACTACAGGACATCGTATCACTGCTCGAAGATCAATTGAAACCGCTTGTCGAAGCTGAACTTTCATTACTCGTTGACATACTTTACCGTTCAGAATTACTATTTCCGGTTGGGACCGAATCTCGTCGCCATTGCGCTAGTGGTGGCTTTATAAAGCGGCTAATAAAACATACTGAAAAATTACTCGAGGAGAAGGAGGATAAATTATGTGTGAAAGTTTTGCGTACTCTACGGGAAATGATGGCCATGGATATTGATTACGGTGAAAAAGGTGATCAGCTACGAAATAATTTACTCGCTCGATATTTCGGTGAGACGTTCACTCTCAAAACAAATAATCATTTAAATCAAATTAACATCGGAGATGGTGCAACTTTAGCTTCTTCAACTGTGGATAATTCGATAAACGAACTAAGTGGGTTTATCGGTAAAAGTTTTCAGAATACCGTGACGCATGGGCCTGGCGCCAAGTATTTAATACGTGCCGCTCGCACCCTACACGAGGTTCAAAGTCATTTGGATAAAGAAGGAGCGTCCGATTTAGTTGTTGAGCTTGTTATAAAATCAATCCATTCGCCGTCGATCCTGGTCGAAGCGATCGAATTAGGAATCGCACTACTCGAAGGCGGTAATCCGACAATCCAAAAAGGAATGTTCAACAAATTCCTAAGCGGTGATCTAAGCCAATCGTTCTTTAAAGTGTTCTACGATAAAATGCGGGATTCACAGCAGGAGATTAAATCGACGGTGAGTGTAAACACGGCTGATATTGCGGCCAAGGCAAACGAAAATAAACAGGATATTAAGGATTTCGATAAAATCACGCGGAAGTATGGCAAAACGAATGGAATACATATAACGGATGATTTACGTGACGAATTAAATTATGCGGGACTTGCGACCCAACGGGCTTATGGTAATGTTCGCAATTTATCATCGTCACAAACGGCCGTAGACGATGGAATACCATATTGCAATTTTGGCAACACTCTTGACGATATGCTGGCGGAAAAAATGGAAAAACACAAAGAGCGAGACGACAAGAATAAGTTATCTTCGAAAGTTCTGGTCATGCAACCGATACTCCGATTTTTGCAACTTCTTTGCGAGAATCATAATCCCGATCTCCAAAACCTGTTACGCAATCAAAATAACAAAACCAACTATAATCTTGTGTCTGAGACTCTAATGTTCCTTGACTGTATATGTGGCTCAACTACCGGTGGTCTTGGTCTGTTGGGTCTATATATAAATGAAAATAACGTGTCGTTAATAAATCAAACACTCGAAACGCTTACCGAATATTGTCAAGGACCTTGTCACGATAATCAGAATTGTATTGCAACTCACGAGTCGAATGGTCTCGATATAATTACAGCTCTTATACTAAACGATATAAATCCATTGGGCAAGAATCGTATGGACCTGGTGTTGGAACTTAAGAATAACGCATCGAAATTACTCCTTGCCATAATGGAATCGCGAGGCGATGGTGAAAATGCCGAACGAATTCTTTATAATATGAATCCCAAACAACTTATCGATGTGGCATGTCGCGCCTATCATCAAGATTTCCTTGACGACAATGACGCAGACGATACGAATCTCATGTCGGGAGGTTCAGATTCGAATGATGATGATGAGGGTGTTTCGCCAAAAGAGGTGGGTCATAATATATACATTTTGTGCCATCAATTGGCCCAACACAACAAAGAACTCGCTACCCTCTTAAAAATTAATGAAAGTACGTGTAACGATCCGAAAACAGATCAGGCCCTGCTCTACTACGCATCACATACAGCTCAGATTGAAATTGTTCGAAATGATCGAACACTGGAACAAATCGTTTTTCCCATCCCCGAGATCTGTGAGTACTTAACTCAGGATACAAAAATTAAGATTTTTAATACGGCCGAGCGGGATGATCAGGGCAGTAAAGTGGTCGATTTCTTTGATCGCACCGAACAAATGTTCAACGAAATGAAATGGCAAAAAAAGCTTCGTGGCCAGCCCGCCCTATTTTGGGTCAGCAGTTACATGTCACTGTGGAGCAATATTCTATTCAATTGTGTGGTTTTAATAAATTTAATAGTGGCATTCTTTTATCCATTTGATAGTACCGTACCCGAACTAAACAGTCACATGTCGTGGTTAATTTGGGGTATAATTCTTATCTCGCTTGCCATTGTGTCAACGTTACCACGTGAATCCGGGGTTCGTACGCTAGTCGCATCGATCATATTACGTTTAATATTTTCAATGGGACCGGAACCAACATTATGGCTCCTAGGATCGGTTACCGTTTGTTTGAAAGGTGTACACATAATCAGTTTGATTGGGAATAATGGAACTTTGGAGAAGAATTTCTTTAAAATTATCACGGATGCGGAACTTTTGTATCACTGTCTCTATATTATGTTCTGCATTTCCGGGATATTGCTGCATCCGTTCTTTTATTCGATACTGGTAAGTTCGGTTTTGCATTATTTTTTTCATTTTTTTTTTATTTGCCAAAAATACAAAATTTCAGCTTTTCGATGTGGTGTACCGTGAAGAAACTCTATTGAATGTAATTCGTTCTGTTACACGAAACGGCCGATCAATTATTTTAACGGCTGTTCTAGCATTAATTCTAGTCTACATGTTTTCAATTATTGGTTATATGTTTTTCAAAGATGATTTTCTAGTACCTGTAGACGAGGAATTGATTCAATCGCCACATATAATCACAGATAATGAGGCCAAAATTCAAAGTCATATGTTACCGCCAAATTTGTTAAATCAGAATAAAATATGTGATGCTAGTGATGTTCTAGACGCTACGACTGATGGTGGGGGCGGTGATGTAGAAAAGAAGGAGAGAGCATGTGATTCATTAGTGATGTGCATTGTGACGACTATGAATCAAGGATTGAGGAATGGTGGTGGAATTGGTGATATATTACGAGCGCCGAGTAGTAGTGAACCATTATTTGTGGCTCGTGTTATCTACGACCTACTATTCTTCTTCATCGTAATCATTATTGTATTGAATTTAATTTTTGGTGTGATTATTGATACGTTTGCCGATCTAAGAAGTGAAAAACAACAAAAGGAGTTAATCTTAAAAAATACATGTTTTATATGCGGCCTAAACCGGTCGGCCTTCGATAATAAAACGGTTAGTTTTGAGGAGCATATAAAATGCGAACACAATATGTGGCACTATTTATATTTCATTGTGTTGGTTAAGGTGAAAGATCCGACCGAATTTACTGGGCCCGAAAGTTATGTTTATGCCATGGTTAAAGCTGGTGTTTTGGAATGGTTCCCAAGGTTACGAGCTATGTCTTTAGCCGCGATCGATGGCGAAGGAGAACAAATCGAATTGCGAAGTTTACAAGCGCACTTAGAATCGACACAAATTTTAGTTTCAAATCTGTCCCAGCAATTGATGGAACTCAAGGATCAGATGACCGAGCAAAGAAAACAAAAACAGAGGCTGGGATTATTGAATTCAACATCTGCCGCTACTTACCAATTTTTACATCCGAATACTATGTCATAAGTACAGAGAAAGAGCAATTCGAAAGTGAAGTGATCGTTTTTTTCTATATACATATTTAATTAATTAAATTTATTTATTTATATCTTTTTGTACTGTTATTATTGTTGTTGTTAAATTGCCAAAATAACGATTTCTTATTAATTTTTTTTAGAAATGTGTCTTGTATAATAATTAATATATTGTTCTTAATCATACTAACCCGATTGTTAAATTAGTGAAACATTAATATAGAAAATTTATAAAGTATTATGAGTATATGGACAGAGTCATTTACCGAATCTAATAAAGAAATGTGCAAATATTTAAATTACCACTTTTTTAGTTTTAACCACGTCAAGTGAATAGCGGATCCTAAAATCAATCCAAAGGTAAGGTAATAATAACAAAACGATGCTGTAGTCAAATGGGTCTCTATAGATCCATAGGAGGTATTATCAAACGCCCCTCAATGTCCACAAAGGCACAAAGGGCAATTTCTTTATATGTCACTGCTTTTTCAATCCTCGTGACTAGACCGCTAAGGGCCGTGGATTTACCAGAAATTATGGGAATATATTCCTTATACTTTCTGCCATAAAGTAATGAAATTATTCATTTTGTACAAAAGTACAACCACGCCCTCTTTTAAGCTAAGCCAAATACTTTAGCACTTTTAGCAGAAAGACTCTTTACTAAATGTAGTACGAATGTCTTAACAAAGATGTCACCACATAAATATTAGAGACACATTTAATTTGCTCTGAACATAAATAAAAGGAATATAATAGGCTATATTCCTTTTATTTATGCTCTGAACGATTGCACAAAACAAACAAATTTATCTTAATTAGTATATGATGTGATAGCCGAGACAGTAAGGTGATGGAGTGGAGTGATGAAGGTTCGGAGTTCGAGTTCGAGTCCAAGCACAAAATCAACGCAAATATTTGTTTTTAGATGATTAATATATGAATCCGAGTAGATCCGAGAAAGAAGAACGGGAAATTCGATCCGAGATGAGAAGATGGGATCGTTACAAAAAAAATTGTCAAATTCGAATAAATTCTTGGAATTAAAAAATCAAATTTTTGCTTAAAAAAAAAAAAAGAAAAAGTCGGAAGTTTCAAGAATCGAACTCCAAACCTTTCACACATCATTCCTTCATCTTACCACCCAACCACTCACCTCTGTATAATATGTACTCATTTTTTCGTTTAAATACTGATAAAATCGGACTTGGTGAAAAATCGCATACAAATTTTTGTTATTTTACCAGGCGAACAGAATTTAAAAAATAACATAATTGTCAGCAACGTGACATTATTTTGTATCAAAGCGTGCCACTTCAAGTTATGTGACACTTGAACATACAAAATAAAGTCATATTGCTGACAATTCTACCTTCTTGTAATTTCTGTTCGCCTGTTAAAATGACAAATTTTTTTTGCGATTTTTGATGAAAAATTAAAATTTTTTTTTTTTAATTTCTGCTTATCTGGTAAATAAAAATTAACTTTTTTTAATTAAAAAGGCAATCATAACTCTCTAGCAACCACCCAAATAGAAAATTTGGAGCTTTTTATTACAAAAAAAAAATCCTTCAGCCGCGAGGATCGAACTCTTATCATAAGAGAGCAGATTAAAACCATAGAGTCTCGAGTTCGATCCCCGCATCTGAAGGAATTTTTTTTGTAATAAAAATCTCCAAATTTTCTATTTGGATGGTTGCTTACTGAGGATAACAAGCCTTTTTAATTAAAAAAAGTTAATTTTTATTTACCAGATAAGCAGAAATTAAAAAAAAAAAATTTTAATTTTTCATCAAAAATCGCAAAAAAATTTTGTCATTTTAACAGGCGAATAGAAATTACAAGAAGGTAGAATTGTCAGCAATGTGACTTTATTTTGTATGTTCAAGTGTCACATAACTTGAAGTGGCACGCATTGATACAAAATAATGTCACGTTGCTGACAATTTTGTTGTTTTGTAAATTCTGTTCGCCTGGTAAAATAACAAAAATTTTTATGCGATTTTTCACCAAGTCCGATTTTATCCAGTATTTAAACGAAAAAATATGTACAAATCATATTGAGATGAGTGGTTGGGTGGTAAGATGAAGGAGTGAAGAGTGAAAGGTCTTGAGTTCGATTCTTGAAACTTCCGACTTTATTTTTTTTTTTTTTAAGGCAAAAATTTGATTTTTTTTTTTTATTTACACGAATTTTCCCATTTTTTTTGCAGCGATCTCGACTCGATCCCGATAATCTTCTCGAATTATCTCCAATTTTTTTCATCTAAAAATATATTTTTACTTTGGGTTTTTGCTTGGACTCGAGAACTCAAGACCTTTGTCACTCCACTCCATCACCTTACTACCTCCGCTACCACATCATATACAATTTAACATATATGTTTGTTTTATGCAATCGTGCAGAGCAAAATAAATGTCTGTGTTAGGGCATACATACCTACTACATTTAGTACAAAGTGTTTCTTATACAGTTTTCTTGTTATAAACTATGCAACTATGTTGGTTTTCGAAATATATTCTTACCTCAAATGTACCTACCATGTTCTTTTCGATACCGCATT